>OY804261.1:38936109-39361909 GCA_963680825.1 Meiosimyza decipiens
AAGTGCGCCACAAAATTGCTCCAAAGAAATATATTCGTTGAAATCAGTCGTATTACGAGATATGGCAGGACTGTACGCTAATTTAAGCTACATAAATACTACGCACACACAAAAAACAGCTATACTTAATGACGAAATCGTGACTCATAAGGTAAAGTACCAGTAAAATCAAACATTCGGCTACAGTAATAAACATTTTCATTCATTTAGGCTAAAATAGATGAGCTTTTCGATCGTTCAGAAAATATTACATCACATGTTGCCTCAATTAAAAATAATTGGATAAAATATCAAAAAAAAATTGACGAATATGAAAAGTTAACTCTTGATTTAAATATCAAGGTAAGTCTGTTGTTGGAACGTTGAAAATAAAAAGCTAACTGATTATTTTTTCAAGCTCACTGCATTACAAAACAAGTCCTATTCCTTCGAACATGAAATCAAAAATATGCGTGTCTGCTGCATTAATTCCAGTATTGATTTATCAAAAGAAGTCGACATTCTGAAGAAACTAAAGTGAAATTTATATACGAGATGTGATGAAATTGCAATGTAACTGGATAAATGAAATAATAGTGTTTAATATTTTTTGGCATACATTCCAAAGCACTTTAACAATTTGTATATATTTTTTTCTTGTAATAAGATCTTCAAATTTATTTAATCTTATAATTCTTTTGTGGTTAATTTAGATGTGTGATGGCATTTTCAATACATTTGCGTCCTGAAACAAGGTCGTCAGTACATTCGACAAGTTTTCAGTACATTCGGTTCATTCGCCACATTTTTAGAACATTTTCAGTACATTTTCGGTACATTTAGTAAATGGAAAACCGAAAGTAATCGCAATGTGTAGACTAATAATAATCAGCGTTAAGTCAATAATAGTCCGTAAAGGGTTGAATGAATATTTAAAGTTATATACTTATTCCATAACTCAATTTTGCTCAAAACTGTACTATTTATAATTTTTACTTTTATGGTTCTCAGTTATTTAACTTTATATGTTACCATGTAAAATTCTTGCTTTGAATTACTGTTACTTTGCCTTTCTTTAAAATCATCCTATTTAATACCCACATTTGTTAAGTGCTTTTAGTTCTATTAAAACCATTAACTAGCATAGCCATACCAATTCTAATTTTATAGTGATTAATTTTCACCTGTGGAAATTCGGATATTTTGTCATTTTAGTTAACCTTGTCGAACCTCAAGGTAGAATTGAAACAATTCAAACAATCAGCTCTTATAATATTTACCTTTTTTTAGTAAATGGAAATAATCCCAATGTGTAGATTTTGTAATTTAATTTGAAATATAAATACATATCTCATTTTGCTAGGGTTTTTCAGATGCCAAAAGTGAGAATCTTCAACTCTTCAACTTCAACTGAAATTAGCATTAAATTAAATAAATATATTAAAACACAAAGTTGATCTTGACATTCATATTAAAATCTCTCTTAGATTACACTATGCAACATAATTTTTGAGTTCGATATGCTACTTTAATTTTCTTATAGATTTTAGCCCGTTGAATACTAAAATCGAAACAAACATTTTATCTATGGATAGGACTTTTTTTAAAAAAATTTTGAGTTTTGTTTCGATTCTTTCGGTAGTAGTCTCATATGATTCAACAAATCTCGAGTTAAAATCGGCTAACTCGGCTGAATAAAATGCCGAATCATATATATTTTTATTACCTATAAATAAAGAGGAATACGGTGTAGTAGTTTTTTTGTGTCAAAAAAAAAATTGGAAAATCACTTAACTGAAGAGAAGAAATCTTAAACGCCGAAAAATGCTCAGTTTATCATT
This sequence comes from Meiosimyza decipiens, assembly GCA_963680825.1. NCBI lineage: Eukaryota > Metazoa > Arthropoda > Insecta > Diptera > Lauxaniidae > Meiosimyza > Meiosimyza decipiens. The sequence goes on from OY804261.1 coordinate 38,937,930, forward strand.
CCGACCGTACAGATGACTCTATTACGAAGAAAAAAAGCTAATACCGAATGTAGTAGCTCATTTCTTTCAAAGCGATATGACATTTGGTGAAAATTATTTTTAAGTACTTGTGCTTGTGCATAGACTAATTACACCGGAAAGTATTTTCTGGCGGGAAAACATTTTTTGATAGTGTTAGTGAAAATTGAAGTTCACCCTTGTGCGGTGAGTTTGCTCGTGGGCGTGTGTCACTTTGTGGATATTTTTTCATAAAGTAGGGGATATATTAGTCTTCAAAGGATTGAAATGAAGAAAAATTATATTATTTGTAAGTAAAACCATAATTAAATGTTTAAGAAAACGTAAGCAGTTATATTATGTATCAATTTTTAATGAAGTAAAAGAAAAATCAACCGAATTGTGTCTTATGTATAAAAAATTAAAAATCTGTCAGCTTTCAAGCTGTCAAATTTTCTAAACAATTGTTCCGCCTTTTAAAGCAGACACTGGATTTATATTTTGAATTATATAATTTTACGAATTTCTACAATAATAATTGATTTTTCTTTGCTTTGCAGCTTTTCAATAGTTTTTCTAAAAACTGTTCTTCATTTCCTTTTGGATTTATAGCTGTCCAACTTAAGGTTGCGCCATCAAGTCTCATTGCAATGCAGCGTTTAAAAGTTTTTTCTAATCTAAGGATATCATTTGCATATGACTAAGAATTGACCTGTATAACTGACTAGTTCTTAATTTTATTTTACAAAGATTTATTAAAAATTTGTTTTTACAGAAATGCACTCGGCAATATCACCAGCTTGATGTGGAAGTAAAGTACAATAAATACGAAAGCAGCAAATAGACTAGAACAGCAAGACGCACAATAAATGCAGCAGAGCTGAATGACTAAGTACATACAAGGAGTGAGAAAAGTTAACTAATCAAGATTGTATTCCCATAAAGAAAATTGGAAAATGATTTAAATCAAAATTAATTGAAAATAAAATTTGTAAATAAGAAGAACTTAATATTGTGTCTAAAACATATACAAGTCTTAAAATAAATTCGAAAAATCAAATACATAAAATTATTGTTCGTCTTTTCAATATCAATTTATTCTAAAGTGGATAGTCTCAATATTATTTAATTGGAGATTTAATCAACTCAATCTTAAGATTGCAGAATTTTGGCATTTATTATGTTTATTATTTTATATGCAAGAAAGCTTGCAGTACACACATTGATTTTAGTAATTAGATGTGTTACATTGAGTTTTTTTTTATATTATTTTTACCGCACATAAACACGAACAAACACCCAAGAGAAGAGAAGTGAACGCTTACACGAGCATGTCAAAGTTGGGGTTGCCTTCGCGATGAGTGCGTGTATATTTGGAATGAGTTTCGCCATCCAAATAATGGGACTTAACAGCAGGATCAGTGATCATAAGATCACGCCATTTAAGCTGAAAATATAATTGTTTAGTTAGGTCTTTATTTCAATGTACAAATTGTATAGCTACAAAACTTTCAAAACGTTTCTGATCCATCTTTTGGAAAAAGCAGTAAATCTGGATATTTTCATCCTAGTACTCGGCAACAGTAAGTGATTCGACAATTGTCGGTTTGCCAACTTCGTTGGCTAATTGTAATGCTGGTACTTTGCCTAACGGACTGAAGTCGGTATACCATTCAGGTTTCTCTTTAAGATTGAAGTAAGCTCAGTAATATGGAATGTTTTTAGCATTAAGGACCAGATGTACACACGCCACGCCATCATATGGTAAGTCAGGTTTATTAGAGCCCACATTTTTGGTTAAAAATGTTTACAATTAAAATAAATTTCATAAATAACTAATTCAGCAGTGTTGAGTGCTTTCATCTCACGCTCTGAGCTAGAAAAATTTTAAATTAGATATTTTGAAATAAAAAGAACTACTAAAAGCAATATTATTTACCTTTTTATCACGTTCCTCCAAAAAATCTTTCTATTAAAATTGCAAATAGCAAATGAGAAATGTCAAAAGCAGCTGTGGAATTCAGAATGGCTCAAAACGGAATTCTGGTATTCACCACGGAATTCAGAATGGTTCAAAGCGGAATCCTGCTAGTAGAATAGCTATGCCGGTTCTGTGACAAAAATCGTGATTTTGTATGGAAATTCCCATACAAAAATTTAAGGTCTAATTTTGCCCAAAATTGCGCTTAATCTAAGGGATTTAATATGCCGACTGCATGAAAGTAGGGTGTAAGCGGTAAGTAGGTAGTAACCGCACTTGCGACTGGGTAGTCGCAGCTCATGAGTAAGTAGATAAGAGCAGCAGGCGGCGGCGGCGGGGGGCCAGGCAGGTCACAGCGCTGCTTCTATGATATGGCACATGTAGTCATCACAGTTGTGACCGCAGCCGCGCCGAATGTGATGTATGTATGTATGTATGTATAGACATGAGAAGCCGAATTTTGAATTCACATAATGTGTGACAAGCTGATATGAGTTGTTGGGGCGAGCATATGGTAAAAATGTAAACAAACTGGTAATAAGTAAATAAAATAAAAAAGTGGTTTTGTTAGCAAAGAATGAGTAAAAATGAAAACAAAAGGAACTGAAAAAATAATGCAACAACTACCGCAACAAAAAAGTCAGTATAAGAAAAAAATTATTTAATTTTATATTTCTTTATTGATCCATATTTTAATCGTAAGATATCATAAAAATATTTATTTTATTCCGAATTACTTCGGAGAAAGCGTATGTTTGCGAATTAAATAACCAATAATTCGCAAACCCACCCATAGTGGATACGCTTTCATTTAAAATTATTTTAAACATTAACCTGGCTTCCAATGTATTTACTATTAATACATCGACAGTCAGGTTAAAATCAACATCTAAAATTTTATCTGGATGTTCCCGCATGAAAATAATAAAATAAAATAAAAATCATATGACGACTTCTTTTTATTCTTATCAGTTTCTAAAGTTGAGTATGGTTAGGATCAAGTTTTATGAATTTTTTTGTTTTTTCCATTTTTGCTTACAAATTAGTACCATAAACATAAAATGTGTGATAAGGGTGTGGTAAATAAAATATATATATATTAAACTTGACCTACACAATTTGAGTGATATACTGTAAATTATAAAAGAAAAAAAGTGTTGGAATGTTATGATATGTTTTATTTTCCAATAATTCAGCTTACAAAGTTTTAAAGGTAAAAGAGATCATTATTATTTTAAATTACTTTCTTGATTTCCCCTGTTAAAGGTAAATATTCTATTACACGGTCATGTATTACTAAGCAGTATGCTGATGTATTAGCTGGTATAGGTTTGGTTGTTTCAGTATCAAATTCAATTCGAACGTCGATTGGACCAATCTTAACTGGAACTTCAATAGTATGTTCACCTATATGAAATAAGTTGTTCTTAACATCCACATTAGGTATGGAATTAAATGCAGCGAAGTCGATAAGTCCGCAAACATATCTTGTTGGTAGCTCAATTGGTGGAAAATATTCTCCAACCAGAGTTGATGTATTTCCGCTTAAGGAAAATGTTATCGACAATATGAGTTTTAAGTGATGAATGAATATCAACTCATAATTGTTTTACTATTTATAATGAAAGAATTTTTTTATACTTCAATAAGCAGTAATAGTATTTTTAAAATAAAAAGAGTAAAAATCAAGTTTTGTGTTTTTTTATTTATGTATATATAACTTTATAAATTTTCTTAATAGTAAGACGTTTTTTTCAGAACAGATACAAGATTTCTTTTTATGGTACTTACAAGCTACAGATGCATTAATTTTATATAAAGATTTCAAATTACAACATTCGAAATCATCTAAATTATAAAAAGGAATTTGATTCATAAAAAGATTTTTAATCCATATCGTTTTTTCTAAACCTTTAGCATAACCAACGAATTTTTTATCCTCAAAAGTTTTAATGTATTCTAGTACATCTAATAAAGTTGAATCACCATCTTCCCACTTTAATCCATGATGGTGATTGCGAAGCCAGTTATTTGTTGTTCTCTCTTTCTCTGACAATATTGAGCATCGAAAAGGAGGTTGAATAATAAATGTTTTAGGTTTTATATCATCCGATGAAATACTAATTTCTTTTACAATAAAGTTTTTATTGATATAAAAACCTTGTACATCCACAACTAAAATTGAACTTTCTGACATTCTTATTCGAAATCTTACTACGACTGAAGAAGTGACAACATAGTTTGAACCTTTAAGTTATAATAAAAGTTCATTATATCTATTACTTCAATCCATTTTTTATCAACGTGGTGACAGTTACAAGTATCAGGACCACATGTTGTCACATCTTTTGACCATACACAATTTGAATAATGATGGCCATGTTTTGATTCAACTTTTGTATACATTGTATATTCACTAATCTTATTTTTAAAATTATTTAAAATAGTTTTATGTTCGGCCCATATCAGTTTTTCATCATTTAGGAAATTATTCAAAATTTTTACACTGATATCATTATTCATTTTTTTTTAAAAAAACTTAAGAAAAGGTTCTTCACACGTTGACTGGTAGTATCTTACTGATTAATATTGTGAAAGTTGAATTATGATATTGCCATTTCTAAATCCTGTTTATATTGTTTAATATTGATTAGGGTAACATTTGAACGTGTAGTAATATCATCCTCAGTTACGGTTTCAAATTCACCATTACGGTATTCAAAGCAGGAGATACTTAGACTTTTTTTAGTATAGGTAGCATCATATGTACAACGAATTCTTAACATGATGTTATCTTTGTATTGAAGCTGGAAGTGCCTATAAAATGGTTGTACACTTTCTATGATTCCAGCAATATTTTTTTCTTTTTGTATTAAATCTTGCCTAAATGCTTCTATAGCTTGTTGTACAGTAAAAAATTTTTCTGTAAGTGGTGAGGGTGTTTGTGTCGTTCCTAATTCTTCTACGCCTTTCCATGGTACATACTCATTTTGATCCCATTTCATCAGTTTAAAGTTCAGCTTTATGCTTACAAGATCATTGTTAGGTAGCCTTACAGCAAATTCAGTCTTTTCAAATTCATTCAGATTTAAATCAATAGGTATCGCAGCAGATAATATTTGTACAATACAAATATATGATAATAATATGATGAAATTATATTTCATTTTGAGTTATTAGATTGATATGTGCTCTTGTTAAAGGTTGAATTGCGAATGAAATGTAATTTTTTAAATTTTGCCAACTTTATAAATCAGTTGATGGTGCTATCGGTATAGTCTTATCCATATTATTTTAGTTAGATTTCATTAATGTTATACTCTCACTTTTATCATTATTTGTGTTTTTGCTGTTATTGTTTTTATTGTTACTTCCGCTCTCAGTATTGCTATCCATATTTTCAGCATCTCTTTGATAACGGCCTTCATGAGAATTGCTGACTGTAATAGTTGTATCATGATTCATTTTTCCAATATTTGGTTGAGGTGTGTGTAACCATTCTGTGGGATTTATCTCAAAATCAGTAAACTCACATGCTGGATGAAAATTAATTTTACTGATTCCCCATTCCGGTACAGCACCATCAAAAGTTTTCCCCATAATTGTAATAAAACCACCAAGGACTTCAATTTGAACATGTTGACTAAGATCAAATTCAAATATAGTTGAAGATTGTGAATTTAAAATATCTACTCCACGTCCTTGAGGTATACTAAATACTAAAGTTTTCCTTCCATTAATTGGTCGTAGGTACACTTCCAGATTCTTCATGTAAATTCCATAATTTATTATAGTGAAATTTTTCCATTTTGCATAGCAAACACAATATTTATCTTCAGATATAATCTGTTGAATATGAAACATTTTAACTTCTTTCTTTAATGGTCTGCATGTAAATGCCTATATATATATATATATATATATATATATAAGTAACGTATACGGTCTATATGACCATTTATTAAAGCTTCCTTTCAATGCTCACTCCATTTCGTTTAATGTAAACAATAGTATCAAGTGACATTATTCCATTTAGTTAACGTAAACAATTCATGCCTCGAATGACGAAGCCTAAATATATGATGAAATTGAAAATGGAATAATTATGCTTGGATTGCTAAAAAAATGGAATGAGGATTGGAAGCAACAGCAGCTATTTTATATTTAGCTTAAGATAGAAAAATCAGAAATAAAATTACATCTGAACCAAAAAGTAATCTTTTATTTTCACTGGCGCAGTCGGTAGGATACGCGCAAAGTATCCTTTAAACGAACTTACATAGAAAATTAAATTAAATTAAACGTATAAAAATACGTTTCATCATCAATAATAAAATATAAGTAAAATTTATAATAAATCAAAGATCGATTTAAACGTAATAAATTGAACCACGTATATTGTCAAACTTATCAACAACTTTAAATTGTTCAGCATGGCAAACCTAAGTGAAAAAAGGGAATTAATTTTCAACACCTTAAGAGCAACTAATTCATTCAACGGAAGCAGAAGTGAACTTGTGCTTTTCTTATCAACGATGGATTCCTTAGCAGTCGAGATAGCTGTCTTCCCAGCATCAGAGAAGGAACTAATATTTAACTGTGTACTGCAAAAATTGACCGGAGCCGCTCATGCTTTAGTAAGAAGGGAGCAGCCAACCAATTGGGCTAACTTAAAACAAATTTTAATAGAGGAATTTGGTGAGTCAACACCCATATCTACCTTAATCTTGCAAATTTGTAATGTTAAATCTCATGATGTTAAAAAATTATGTGAGGAAATAAATGTAAAATTATGTAATATTAAGGATTGCATTAAACTAAGCTCAGATAATATTGATATTAAAACATTCTATAAAAATGAAGCTGAAACAATCAGTCTACAAACTTTAAAAAGAGAACTCCCAAATCATTTGACATCCTTGTTAAATGCAAATCTAGTGACAAGTTTCAAAGTGGCTCTTAAAGTGTTAAAAGAAAACTCTTCTGAATTCGAAACAAAAGTTATACAAAATGATAATATAAAGCACCCACGAAATTACCACAAAGTTGTTAATAATGAATATAGAAACATAGCGATCCCACAACGAACTTATTACAGGTCCAACCACCCACAGCATAATTTCCAAAATTTCAGGCCCCAATATCAGAATCAATACTATGATCCTAGATCCAACTTCGCACAACCAAACTTCCAAAATCAAAATTATAACCCTAAATTCAATTCAGTACAACCCTTTAAAAGAACTCGAGAGTATGATTCGAACCAATCGCGAATCCGTAGACATGGCCCCCCACAAAATATGGAAGTTGATAATCAAAATTTTTATTTAGCAGCTTCGGACCATCACTCCCATACATTAAACTAAAAATTACAAATAAAATATTAACTTTTTTATTAGATACGGGTTCCTCAATAAGTCTAATAAACCCAAACAAATTGGCGTTGCCAATCTTTTTAACAAAACCGACAACAGTAAAAACTGTTAAAGAATCCCTAACTTTAAACCAAATTCAAATAATCGATGAAAATAATATTATCAACGGTAAATTAAAACTGTATATATGTCCCTTTTCAAGTCACTATGATGGCTTACTAGGCTACGATGTTTTAAAGGTTTTGAATGCAACTATACTAATTGGACAAAATACTGTTATGTTAAATGAAAAATCATATCAAATTTTTTATAACAACAACCCTTCGCAAATCCACTGCGCGGATATCAATCTAAATCAACAAAACGAATTATCCAATTATTTGAAACAAGAAGAAAAGGTTAATAAATTTAGATTGGGTCATCTAAATAAAGAAGAATTTAAAGAACTAAATAAGCTACTGCTAAAATATGACCATTTATTTTACGAAGACGGGGATAATCTGAGTTTCACTAATGCAATTAAACACAACATAAAAACTTTACACGAGGATCCGATTTATAGTAAATCATATAGGTATCCTCAAGTCCATAGAGACGAAGTGAATAAGCAAATAAAGGAAATGTTAGACCAAAACATTATCTGTCACAGCCAATCTCCATACTCAGCACCTATTTGGATCGTTCCAAAAAAAAAGGATGCTTCTGAAGTACAAAAGTGGAGAATTGTAATAGATTATCGTAAGTTGAACGATATCACTATTACTGACAGATATCCAATACCTAATATGGACGACATATTAGATAAATTGGGAAGATGCATGTATTTTTCCACTATTGATTTAACCAAAGGATTTCATCAGATTGAGATGAATCCAATCGATAGAAGGAAGACTGCATTTTCGACACAAAGTGGGCACTACGAGTTTTTAAGAATGCCTTTTGGTCTTAAAAATGCTCCTGCAACTTTTCAGAGGTTGATGAATACAATCCTTGGAGAGTTGATCGGTAATTGTTGCATGGTTTATTTGGATGATATCATAATATATAGCACTTCACTTCAAGAACACATCCAATCATTGGAAAAAGTATTCAATAAACTTGAAACAGCTAATTTAAAAATTCAACTCGAAAAAAGCGAATTTCTTAAAAGAGAAACTGAATTTCTCGGGCACATAGTTACCCCCGATGGAATTAAACCTAATCCCAACAAAATTAAAGCTATATCAAATTATCCTATACCTAAAACTGAGAAGCAAATTAAACAATTTTTGGGATTAGCCGGATTCTATAGAAAATTCATAAAAGATTTTTCTAAGATTACAAAACCCCTTACAAGTTGTTTGAAGAAAGGTAATAAAATCGATAGTGCGAATAAAGAATTCATTAATGCTGTAGAAACAATTAAATTATTAATTACAAAGGAACCGATTTTGGTATATCCAGATTACGAAAAAACATTTACACTTACAACGGACGCTTCTAACGTAGCCCTGGGTGCCGTCTTAAGTCAACAAGGACACCCTATTTGCTTCGCCAGCCGGACATTAAATGAACACGAACTTAACTATTCAACCACTGAAAAGGAATTACTCGCGATTGTCTGGTCCACAAAATACTTTAGGCCCTATATATATGGAAGAAAATTTTTAATAAACAGTGATCATAGGCCCCTACAATGGCTCCACAATCTTAAAGAACCTAATTCTAAATTACAACGCTGGAAAATTAAATTAAACGAGTACGATTTTGAAATCAAGTATATTCCCGGAAAGGAGAACCATGTGGCTGACGCACTATCGCGAATTAAAAATGAAGAATGTTATTTTAATGAAGAAAATGGAACAAATGTTGCGACTATTCATTCAGCGAGTGAAGATAATGAAAATTACATACCTATATCAGAAAGACCATTAAACGTTTTCAAATATCAACTAAAATTGGTTAAGGGAAACCAAAACAGAATTCAAACTAAAAAGATTCATGCGAATTATTTGACATCTATAACATATGACGAACTTACTACAGAATCTATTAAAAATATTATTAAAACTTACCTTTTACAAAATAACGTTACAATATATATACCAAATGATAATGATTTTATAAAATTTCAAAATATTTACAATCAAATTGTGTGTAACAAAAAGAATAAAATATTTAGAGCTATGAAAGTGCTAGAAAATATTGAAAACTACCCAGATTTCAAGGAAGTAATCCTTAAAATACATCTTGTTGGTCTTCATCAGGGTATTGAAAAAATAGTAAAAACTTTTAAACAAAAGTTTTACTATCCTAATTATGTTAAGGAAATTACTAAAATTATCAATGAATGTGAACTCTGCAACAGATGCAAGACAGATCATATAACACACAAACTTCCTTTCAAAATTACACCCCCTACGTATGAAATTCGCGAAAAATTCGTAATAGACTTTTGGCAATGGGACAAAGAAAATTATCTTACCTGTATAGATGTTCATTCAAAATTTGCAGCCGCAGAGCAAGTAAAATCATTGAATTGGATAGAGACCAAGAGAGCTCTACTTAAAATTTTTAATGTAATGGGTCCGCCAAAAACTTTAAAAATTGATCAAGATCAAGGAATGAATAACATCAATATTAAACATTGGTGTGACCAATTGAATATAAAACTTGAAATTACAACTGGAAAAACTGGAATCGCGGACATTGAGCGATTACACAAAACTTTAAATGAAAAATTAAGAATTATAAATACATCAAACGACAAAGAACTCATATACTTACAAATTGAACAAACACTTTTTACATACAATCATAACATTGTACATTCAACTACTGAAGAGACTCCTTACAATATATTCTTCAATAGAAAACCCCCTAGAATAAACCCCCAAGCTGTAAAAGAAAATAGAATAAATCAAATAAATAAAAATAGGAAAGAACAACCCATAGATACAGGGTTTATAAATGCAGAAATTACAAGGAAAAGGTTACAGAAAACAAGTAATCCCTATAGGAAAGCAACTGTAGTTCAAACAGAAAACGATCAAGAACATTTTATAGTTAAATTCAAGGACAAAAGAGTTAGAAAATATAAAAATCAATTCAAAAGAAAAAAAAAAGCTAGTTAATTAATACATGTGTGTGTTTTATTTCAGGACAAAAACCAATTCATTTGAAAATAAGAAACATAAATAAAATCATTTTTATTTTGCTTATATCAACATGGCTCTTACATCCAGTATCGGCCACATTAGAAATTCACCAAATCACAAGCAACAATGGGTTTGCGGAAATAAAAGTAAGCGATCAATCTTTAGTTACAGAAACTGATCTTATCGTACATGTGATCGACCCACAGGAAATATTATATATTATTAATAACATAACAGTTAATCTCGAACCACTACAGTCGGACCATAGAATAGAAATTCTTTCAGAACTAAAGGTACTTAAGACCAAAGTTATAACTTTGATCCCAAATGGCAAATTTAGGAAACGTCGGGGATTAGCAAACATAATTGGAAGAACAATGAATTACCTTTTCGGAACTATGGATGACACAGATAGAAAAGATATTGAAGATCATTTAAGTGTAACGGAAGAGAATGTACATAACACAATAACTGCACTTAACCAACAAATTAAAATTAATAACTATTTCAATCAAACTATAAACCATATTAGAGATATGCTTTTACTTAAGAGATATGGGTTGATAAACCAATTAAATAATACAAACTGGACTATAAAAAATATAATTTTACAAAACCTATACCACGAATATTTATTTAAAATAAATTCGTTACGTTCAGAGATCGAAATAATTCAAGATAGCATTGCCTTGGCCAAAAACGGGATAATAAATCCTGCAATTCTAACAAAAGAAGAAATTAGCAATTACAATATAGACCTTAATAAATTACGCTATTTACGGTTTTGCGTTTTGGACTTCAAAAATAAACTACTTATGTTTGTTATTAAAATCCCAAAAACATTTGTCAACATCGGAATAAGACTACTAATACCTATCCCAAACTCCGAACAAAAAGAAATAGACTCGAATTTAGAAGAAGTATTTGATTTTGCTAATAAAACATACACTTATGAAAGTTACAAAACTTTTAATGAACTTAAACTTTCTAAGCATTGCGTTTTTAAAAATAATTGTAAACTTATTATAAATAATAACACGGAAATCTTAACCATGGATGAAACATCCATTATCATTAAAAATGCTAAAAGTTTGTCACTAGAACAAAATTGTGACAATAGAAATATTGTATTGAATGGAAACCTTTCAATTAATTTTAACTATTGTCGAATAAAAATATTAAACCAATATTTTAACAACAACAAAACAATATATCAACAAAAATTCTACTATCCTAACTTAAAAAACAACTACAATTTTACACAGAAAACTAATTTTGAAGAAATAATTGTTTCGAATGAAGAAAACTTGAAAGAAATAATAGAATTAAAATATTATAAAAATATTACTAATGGAACTTTTATACTGTTTTTTATTATTATAATTTTAATAATTATATTTATGAATAAAATTTTATGCTGTAAAATTCCTCAATGGTTCAAAAAAAGAAACACAAATGAGAAAAATTCAGACAGTATGATTTTACCTACTACTTCTCAAGAGAAAGAATCTAATAAGCAAAACTATGAAATAATGAAACAAGTTGAAAGTATTTTTTGAATATTTTTTATTATTACTATTTATTTATACCTACCTTGATCCAGGAGTATCATTATTCTTAGGATGGAGGAGTAACGTATACGGTCTATATGACCATTTATTAAAGCTTCCTTTCAATGCTCACTCCATTTCGTTTAATGTAAACAATAGTATCAAGTGACATTATTCCATTTAGTTAACGTAAACAATTCATGCCTCGAATGACGAAGCCTAAATATATGATGAAATTGAAAATGGAATAATTATGCTTGGATTGCTAAAAAAATGGAATGAGGATTGGAAGCAACAGCAGCTATTTTATATTTAGCTTAAGATAGAAAAATCAGAAATAAAATTACATCTGAACCAAAAAGTAATCTTTTATTTTCACTTATATATATATATATATATATCCTAACATGATGATGAAATTAAAATGAGGTTAACCGCAACTGATAAAAAATTGTTGTTTTTGTATTTCTTAATATAATTTTTACTATAAAACCAGAATAGATTCAATAATTGGAATCAGTTGAAAAGTTTCCGTTACCGAGTCTATTACCGAGAAAGTTTAAGAGAAAAACGATGAGGGCAAGCTTAAAAAAACTATTCCAATCGCCCAATATTAAGTACTTGCCGTTGAAGGATATGGAGGAAAACGTTGAATATCATGTAAACAAAATAGAACGAGTAGAAACGAGGTATGGTGAAAGTGTTAGATGCCTTGTCAATAATGGATTTCACATTTATCTACCCAAGAGATTCCTCATTATCACTAAAAACCAGATAGACTACTTAAATGCGACTCCACATATTTTAATTAAGGTTGAGGATTTAAATGGAGCGTTTAACCTGAACATTGAAAAGAAGAATGAAAATATATTCTATAGCATGTATGATAATCCTAATAACGATGAAAAAAATTAATAAAACAAAAAAAATAAACATATAAAAAAACAAGTTTTTGTGTTCTTTATTTATGAATATATGAATTTAATTAGTATTTCAGATTACATTTTGACATTAAAAATTGAATACATAAATGCCCACAATTTACTGTGTTAAATTTCTGATACTTTAAGTAATTATACTTAATATTTTTCCCTAAATAGTTTATCATCTCTTTAGGTGGCCGTAAATTTCCAAAGCTGTCAAAATATTCAATATCATTATCCTTTTTTGTGTAAGCTACCCAATGGGTACCCGGTCCTTTTGTAGAATCCAAATTAATTATCCCACATTCTATCTTACGCGGTTTACTTGGAAGTGCATTAAGCATAAATACACCTCTAAAATTTGGAATATATTTTCCATATTCTCTCAGATCCACGTCGGAAAGAGCCCTTTTAGGTAGCTTCATTATTAGTTTTTTTGAAATGGTTTTAAAAATAGTCCAAGTCCTTTTTTGTAGGGTTTCAGGTACAGTCCTTTTCCCATTGCAATGGCCTCCAATGTTTTGTTATGACGTTTTGCTTCAGTTAGCTGCTCATTGCCATTTTTAACTGCATTTATGGCTTTGGTAATACCTGCTGCACCACCAGCTAAACCACCAAGTGCGCCCAGCGCTGCAAATATTGGTGCTAGAGGAAGAAAACCTCCAGATTTAGGCAATGGTATTACTCGTGGTGTTTCAACTAAAGGTTTTTTTCCTTTGAAAATATTGTTTTCAACTTTTCGTGATATTTGTATAACATCATTTATATTTTTAGCCTTCTTTATATTCTTTCTTGCACTTTTCAAAGCATGTTTAAATAACTTGTGTCTATTTATTTTTGATGATTTTTTAGGTTTTCTGGAAATGATTCCCATACCAAATTTTGTTTTTGCCTTCATTGCATTAGTTACAAACCAAGCGTTTGTTTTTTCGTCAAGACTACCGTCAGTTGATTTAACTCTCTCCCAAGCTTTTTCAGCTAAAATTTTATCGGCGATATGGCGATTTTCTAAATCCTTATTTTTAGAATATGCTATATCATGTGTGCGGCAAGCTGCATCTAAAGGGTTGATTCCTCGATCACCTCTGGTTAAACGTTTCTTTAACTTTGTACCAGGTCCACAAAATTGATAGCCTGGTAGATGTAGTTCAATAGGTAGTTTGTTGATTACACTGTTTAGAAAACCTTTTCCTGAGACGGATGGATGATGACTGATTACTTTTTTATAAATGATAGTCATTTGTATACATCTCAAATTGAGATATAAAAGTGAAGTGATTAAAAATAGATAAAAGGACTTGTTATATATATCCGGGTATCAGTTGTCATAATGCTTCTTTTAAAACAACATAAATCAATAAATGTTAAAAATATTGATTCAAAATTAAATGTTAAGAATAGGATTCGCCACAGCTCATTGTTACCAAACTCTATACGAGCTCTTATTGTTGGCCCATCGAATTGTGGGAAAACAAATGTGATGATAAGTCTTATTGAAAGCCCTAATGGTTTAAAATTTGAAAATATTTACTTATACTCAAAGTCGACACACCAACCAAAATATAAGTACTTGGAGCGCTTAATAAAACCTATTAAGAGGATAAATTTTTCAGCATTTTCCAACAACGATGACGTGCTATCTCCCGATGAAGTAAAACCAAATTCAATATTTATATTTGATGATATAGCTTGCGAGAAACAAAATCATGTACGATCATATTTTTGTATGGGGCGTCATAAAGCAGTTGATAGTTTCTATTTATGTCAAACTTATACGCACATACCAAAACACTTGATTCGCGATAATGCAAATATGATTATCATGTTTAAGCAGGATGAGATGAATATAAGACATATTTATAATGATCATGTTGGCTCCGATATGAGTTTTAAGACATTCTATGAATTATGTGCAAATTGTTGGAAGGAAAAGTATGGTTTCCTTGTTATTAGTAAGGATGATCCAATGCATAATGGGCGTTATAGAAAAGGATTCGATGTGTATATAAGCATATAAAAGTAGCATCAATTCATTTTTGTTATCTTAGTATTAAAACTACTTCCAAACTGATATCTGGTTGGTTCCTGTTAAACTGCTAACTACTATCTGATCTATTCCTGTTAAACTGCTAACTACTATCTGATCTATTCCTGTTAAACTGCTAACTGTTATCCTATCTGTTCCTGTTAAGCTACCATCTGATCTGTTTCAGTTAAAATGGATGAAAATCTACTTAAAAACCTCATTAAGACTCGAAATATTCTGAAAAAGAAATATAAGAGTATTCAACTTGGAGAAGCTGCAAATGATGAGATTTTAGAAAAAACTTTTAAGCCAATAACTAATCCATTAAAAGAAATAGTTCATGATAGGAAAATAAAAAGGGAAAATCATTCGAATAACTCATTCAAAGATAGTGATTACAATTTCCCTATCAGTAGCACACCATTTAAAAAAAGTAGAAATGATTATAAAACATATCAGAGTGAAAAAAGCTCCTCAGCATTTAAATCATTTGATGATGATGATGATAATACAGATATTATAGATAATGATGATGATGATGATGATGATGTTAATGAAACCATTACATCACCATCTAAGAGATATATTGAGCCCAATTTATCGAACATTTCTATTAGAAAATTGGATAAAGCTTATGGTCCTCAAAGAGATAAAAATCAAAAATGGAGATTTGGTTGCGAAATCATTACTTTCAATGATGACAACGTAGTTATTGGTAAATCAATATGGCCTATTACACGAGGTTTATATGAACTTTTAGTTTTTAATAATCCAAAAGATTATAATGATGGAGATTTAAAAACGTATCAAGAAATATTGATGGAGACTAATATTTATAGACGAAACTATCAGCCTAATGGGCAAATCCAAGGTAATCGATCAAGAAAATATAAAAATATTATTCAAAACCTGATTAAAGAAAAAACTCGTAAAGGAGGTGGTTTAATGAGATTAAATATGAAAAAATCGAATTATATATATTGGGATGATCCAAATGAATTAGTTGATAGACTACGTCTTTTAATTTCATCATCATCAGCTGGTCACTCAAACCATAATAATGAAATTGTTTCAATTATTGAAGAATTAAGTGAAGCAGGGATTATTGTATAAGTAATGGATATAGTACTCAATTATCTATATTCACAAAATGCCTCTCGATAAGTTTGGACATTATATTAGTGAAAGTGAGGGAAGGTGCCACAAAATGAAAGCCGGATTCCACTTAGATAGTGATCAACATTTTAATTTCAACTTGCGTAGAATCAAAAATATTGCAAATCCTATATTGGGGAAAGATGCTGTTAATAAAACTTTTTTAGAAAGTACACTTCAAACGAATTCTCAAGAATTAACTAAACATATTGAGAAATCGTTTACAGAAAAAATTAATAATACCGAAATAATACTTAGTAAGTTTATGGAAGAACAAAACAAATTACAAAGTAATTTAGAAGAAGTAATAAGACAGGTGAAATATTTACTCTCATATAAAATTGAGTTCTCAGCAGAAACTGTTAATAGATCGATTATTGCGTTGGAAACACGAATTAATAAAACAATACAAGATAATAAAGAGTCTTTTGAAGATAGAATAAATAGTGTTGATTTTACTCTTAAGAAAATAATAGAAGCTAAAGATGGAACGGCAACAAATAGTTCAGGAACTGCATAAACAAGCAAGAAGAAATTTCATCCGACGTCGAGTAATAACAAAAGGTATAGATGATCTTTGGCAAGCAGATCTTGTAGAGATGGGTGCTTATTCAAAATACAACAAAAATTATCGGTTTATTTTAACTGTAATAGACACATTTTCAAAGTTTGCTTGGGCTGTTGCTGTTAAATCGAAAGGTAGTGAAGACATTACCAACGCGATGAAAACAATTTTTTTAGAAAGAAGAATACCGAAAAACTTACAAACAGACAATGGAAAAGAGTTTTATAACAAAATATTCGGAAATCTTATGAAGAAACATAATATTAATCACTATTCATCATACAGTACACTGAAAGCTTCTATTGTGGAACGCTTTAATAGAACATTAAAAGAAATGATGTGGAAAAAATTTAGCTTGCAAGGGAATCATCAATGGATTAGTATTTATAAAGATCTTATAAATCAGTACAACAATAATAAACATAGAACAATTGGAATGTCCCCCAAATCTGTCAACATAGAAAATGAGCGCTCTATACTTAAACGAGCTTATAACCATATTAAAATTTTCACAAGGGGAAAACTAAAAGTTGGAGATCATGTACGTATTAGCAAGTATAAGCATATTTTCAATAAAGGATACACCCCCAACTGGACTACTGAAATCTTCAAAATACGTGTTATACAAAACACTAACCCTGTAACATATTTATTGGAGGATTACCAAGGGCAGCCAATTATTGGAGGATTTTATGAAAACGAGTTAATGCGAACTCATTATCCAAACACATATTTAATTGAGAAGGTTATTAAAACTAAAGGAAACGAAATTTTTGTTAAATGGTTAGGATTTTCTACTAATCACAATTCTTGGATTAATAAAAATTATATACTTTAATCTGTAATGAAAAAGAAAATAAAGAAAATAAAGAAAATTTTTGTTTTTAATATAATATTTAATCTCTTTTTATTTATTTATTTAAAAAACAAATAAATAAAAAATTTATAATAAATTTGTATTAATAATAGTAATAATAATAATAATTATATATTCGCATTGGTAATACTGTAGTGACCCCACGCTAACGTATTGTTGCTATTTGCAATCAAAAATCGCTTGTCATCGTGAGGACTTAGAGCGACCTTTGATTGAGTAATGCTACTAACCTCATGTTTTTCCGAGCGAATTAAATTTTGATTGATCACCAACTTTTCACCACTATTGAGACATTCGAAATAGTCATTAAAAGATATTCTATTTTTAACTATACATGTTTTGACACCTTTTGACTTTCTAGCTTCATCTTTCTCCTTTACACCCTCTACCCGAATTGCATACATTTTTGAGCGAAGACCAACAAATTCTCGCATTACCTTTCCTCCGTTTTCATCTTTCATCATTCCCAATACTTTTTTGTTAAAAGTATTGGGAATGTTGAAAGGATTCACAGCAGGATAATTGCTTGTGTCAAAGTGTTTTGCGCAATCACCACGAATAGTTTGGTAAAAATCGGAGCAACACACCTCATAAATGAGGGAATCTGTATCTGTGTAGCAGACAGTACAATTTGAACCAAACCGTTCAACCATATATCCATAATGAAACTCATATAAGGTTGTTTTGGATAAATCAAGTATACACATCCCCACATAGATCGGTTTGTTGAAAAAGATTTCAGTCTTATTCAATTCAACAGCGACCAAGTCATTAGCAAAAATGGTTCTAGCCTTAAACTCAGGCTTAGAAATATAGGCTTCAGCACCATATCGACCCAACCACTTCGTCAGCAACTTGACGATGCTATGTTTTCGGATATTTTCCATAGTTTTCCCAAACACAGCATTATTTATTAGTTTGAACATATCTTGATCAAACTTATTATCCGCTTTTGTTCTGAGATCGGTGTTCAGGTCAATATAAGGCTTGAGCCATGGAGATTGGTTAAACTGTAAAATTCGATGAATTTTAGTCAATTTAAGCCCATATTTCATAGCCTGCTTAAGACTTCGATAGTGAATGACATACTTTATCTTATTGAGAAAAGTACCTAATAATTTTTTTTGCTTTGATCGAGGAGGTGTACCATGTTCCGGACAAAACGGTAGGTTATTATGCTGATCATGCAAATCACTTGGATACTCCAAGTCTACTTCAAGGATATATCCAATATCACAATCATCAGGTACATCTACAACTTTGAAACTTTGGTAATTTTCCACCCAACTAAAGTTGCCGTGGGGAAGATATTGTGACATAGCCCAGCCATATTGATTATTGACATCATAGTACATTAAATACTTTGATTGTTGAGTGGCATCAAAATCAGCCATATATTTATTGTTAGCCTTAGTATACCGTTTGCTACACTGACTAAGGCCTCCACGAATACCCCGCTCCACAAACATGAGCATATCAACATCTGTTAATAGCTCAAGCGATATATTGGTATACTTAAGCATAGCATCCCATGTATAACCAGGTAGAGTGAAGTAGTGGGCGGGGTCTAAGCTATAAGTTTTCAAACAACTTACACGGAATTGCTCAAAAACATCGGCTAAAAGAAGAACATCAGTCTTCAAATATAGATCAGAATATTCACCTAAATTAGACAAATTAAATTCCAACCAAACTTTTTGAGCATGTACATAGTCCTCATCCCCAATATTGCTATCATTTAATTTGTTATAAAATTGATTAATATTAGGTAAAGAGGTTTCTTCGAATTTTGCTGCATCATCACAATAATCATAAGGGAATACACCCTTACGAGTAAGCAAATTAAATTGTGAGTCTGTTAACTCAGAAAATTCGGCCTTCAAATTAGGAAAGGTTGTAATCGCGGAGGCTAGTTCATCTAAACTGCTATTCATGAACCACAATGAATCGATAAACCTGAATTTAATTATATATTCATCCAAGCGCTTAGTGAATGAAATATAACGTTCTTTGTTTATGGGTAGCAGATCTACTCGACCCTCTAAGTCACATGCAATATTTTTTATAACAAAGTGTGAGTCATAACCACTAAGGTTATGGAAAATAATAGGAATCGTATGTGAATCCTTGAAATTTATATTGCACCCCTCGTGTGCAGGCCCACGATATGTGCCAGTTAAATGACAATGATCACGCACTTTGACATCACCCTCACTAAAGGACTTTTCGCATATATGGCATGTGGAAGCTAATAAAAAATCACGATTCTGATCGTTGGATAACGCGCTCATCGGTAAAGGACAAAGAAACACAGTTTCAACATCCTCAGCAAATTGCTCTAATTCCCGCACGAACCACTCAATACAATCTGCACCACGATAGCTTTTATAGGATGACAACGTGGGGTCATATGAGCATTTAATATAAAAGGCTACACTGTGTGGTATATGATTTTGGTATGCAATTTGAGTAGTTACCTTCTTTCGGGTAGCTGTGCTCCTTACCGGAGTTGACTTCACCAAAAGACATTCCAAATCGGCATATACCACAAATGGAGCCATGCACTTATTTTTAAAATTTTTAAAATTAACATACTTTTCCTCCTCTTTCGGCATTCGAATCCGGCAATTATTTAGTCGCCCACAATCCTCAGCATGTGCCTCTAACTTTGATATCGAATTGAAGTAGTGAAGGCAGCGGTCACAGAAAAATTTTTGATGCTGACGTCTGGATGCTTGAGATGAAAGCAGTCTAGATAGATTTTTTATCCAGACGTAATGATATCTGATAGGTTCAGCAATTTCATCATTTTCATCATCATCATTATCATTACCACTCCCGGAAAGGTATATACTCTGTATCATGAGGAGATTTACGTGCTGCTCCTTTTTATTTTTACTCAGATATGTAGGGAGTACATGAAACTGCTTTTTAGTCCTCTTAAGAATGTACACGTTCACCGACATATCATTCTTCTTCTCGAAGTGGGGGATCTGTTGCATAGTCATCGGGAATTGAGTTCCCCTTAGATTCAAATTATTTCTGTAATCAGGGTATGATGACACACGATTGGGGTTGGAACCAACCTCAGCTGGATGGAGAGCTGAAATGATTGCCCAAGCAAAGCAGGCGTTGTCGTCATTCCTAACGTTAACGCAAGCCTTTTTAGTTGTAATTTGCTTGGGGAGTGGAATGTACGATGACCCTAGTTGCGGTGTAAATTTATTAATATTGATAGCTATATTTATGATGGCCGATAACGCCCAACCACTATCACGCTCCTGGAACTCCTCCAGCTTCTTCAAGACTACATCCTGTACGTTTTCACTGAACCATGCATCCAGGTCAGTTTCACTGTAAATGGGTACATTCTTCGTGTTCATGTACTTCAATTCGATCATTTCCTCTCCACCCTTGACGTTCTGGAACTCACCACAAAATATCGCATTAACTTTGAGAGCTAATTCACACCTCAAACAAGTTTTTATTCTCCGCTGGAAGACTTTGCTGCAGTCCCTCAGGAAACCTTTTGGGTCTTTGTGAGCCAAATTCACAATCACACCTGTACGTAATCTATAAAATAAATATCTTAGTAAATTAATCAATTACAGGAGAAAAAATTCCACATACCGTCCACCAAAGGCTGACTCAGTATCCTCCCACTTCACCTGCAGATAGGTTCGATTTCTCCTGGGAACGTTTTGGGAAAGACCGGCACCTGTAGTTCTCTGTAGATGTTTCAGTTGGATGCGATAGGTTTGCACTAGGCCTATTGCACCCATAATCTGATGCTTTACCCCAACAGTTGCTGCCCTCCGTAAGTGCCTATCTCTGAGCGATCGCAAAGCTTTGGAACACTTCCAGATACTTTCCCTCGTTAGTGTCGTATCCTTTTGAGCACTCTCAAGTGCAACTTTTGCATTTTTTAAAATTAAATTAATTTTTCCCGATTCCATTTTTTTATTTTTTTAAAAATTTTTAGCACCACACTTGGGATTGTAAAAACTTTAATGCGCTTAAAAAGTGTTCTGAATGACTTTAAGTAGTAAATTTCTAATCTCACATTCGGGTACGACTGCGGATATAGAAGCAGCGAAAAATTTATGGTATAGAAGCAGCGCTGCAAAATGTATAAATAAAAGAAAATTCTAATGCAACAACAATACATATCGGTTTTTTTTTTAATCTTTCCAATAGCTTAAGTTGCATATCAAAAATTATATGGTATAATTTCTTATAAAGAAAAAATAAAAGAAAATCTTAATACAACAACAACACATATCTATTATTTTTTTAATCTGTTCAATAGCTTAACCTATAGCTAATTTGCAATATCGATAGTCTGCTGCAGCACACAGCTGCATAAGGAAAAATTTGGGTAAATCCCCTGAATCCTACAAATTGGGGTGGGGTAATCCTTAATAATCCCCACAATTTGGGCAAATTTTTGTAAGCCCTAATAACACACACACACACATTACCCTACATGCGTGATCATTACTACATCATCTACCTAAAACAAATTCCACCGCTCGGCGCGGCTGCGGTCACAACTGTGATGACTACATGTGCCATATCATAGAAGCAGCGCTGTGACCTGCCTGGCCCCCCGACGCCGCCGCCGCCGCCGCCGCCGCCTGCTGCTCTTAACTACTTACTGATGAGCTGCGACTCCCCAGTCACAAGTGCAGTTACTACCTACTTACCGCTTACACTCTACTTTCATGCAGTCGGCATATTAAATCCCTTAGATTTAGCGCAATTTTGGGCAAAATTAGACCTTAAATTTTTGTATGGGAATTTCCATACAAAATCACGATTTTTGTCACAGAACCGGCATAGCTATTCTACTCCTGCTATTCACCGCGGAATTACGAATGGTTCAAAGCGGAACCCTGCCATTCACCAAAGAACGAAGAATGGTTCAAAGTGGAACCCTGCTATTCACCTTGGTACCATAATGAATGCCACTTTATTATTTTTCATATGTGCGATTGCAGGGAAAATTGTTTGTTAGAACCAAAACAATAACTTTTCGAACTTTTCCCGCAAAATCTTTACTTTTTTTAATATAATTGCTTCAAGTGATTCAAAAGTAAAATTGTTGGGCAAAATGTTGATATAAATTTATCTAAAATTTAATATCAATTCCGAAAGTTTTATCGAAGTGATGAAAATCAAAATTTGATATATATTAACTAAAATTATAACAAATATTTTTTGCTGGTCATGCCATTACACCTACTTTTAAGTGATGGAGATATAAGACAAGTTTGTACTTGTCTAAAATATCTGCAATACGAGAAAACTCAACACATTTAGGTCATTGTAGTCTCTTTAATAAACATAGATTAAAAAAAAAAAAATTTTACTTAAGTGAAAAATCTGTTTCCAGCAAACATTTTAAAAGATTGTGCATACATGCGACAAACAGTTGTGTATATGAGAAGCAGCTAGTATCTTTCAATATTAACTGGTCAAAATATATGTACGCGTTCTTCTGTATGCATATAGAATTTTTAAGTTATATGACGAAATTCAAAAGTAACAAGTTTTTCAGTTTCATATTTAAAATAGACGTAGCACAGTAGTATAAAAAATTGTAACACAATATTTTAATTCTTAAAATAAATTATATTAAAATATATTACTAAGCTTTATCTCTTTTCAATCTTTTATAATAAGACGTACGTATTAATGATAGGTGACGATATACTATATTTCTACAGGCCTTAAGCTAAAAAAATTAAATAATAAGAAAATACTTCTGTGATATGTATGCAATCTTCGTTTTTATTCACTTAAACAATATCATACTAACATATCAATAATATTCCCCTGCAAAAATTACATTTACCCAAAAAATACCCACAAATCAGGAACGTTTTCGTGCATTTTGATTTTTCCACATATGGTAGCACTTGCTCTAAAAATTTTTGACAACCAATGCGTGTGAGGAAGAAGAAGACTTTCCGGTCTATATTAGTCTATGTACTTGTGAACGGGAATTGAAAATAGATTTTCAAATCAAAATTTCCATAATATATAAATTACAAGTAAAAGCACCTCTAAATGACTTGCGAACGTATTAAAATTGATCATAACTCCTTCTTTGACTTTTGCAGTTTTCACGACTCGTTTGTCTTGTTAGAAACTACCCATCACGTTTTCATTCTAGGGTTCCTGACAACGTCACTCCATGCATTTCA
Organism: Meiosimyza decipiens; assembly: GCA_963680825.1. Taxonomy (NCBI): domain Eukaryota; kingdom Metazoa; phylum Arthropoda; class Insecta; order Diptera; family Lauxaniidae; genus Meiosimyza; species Meiosimyza decipiens. The sequence continues at coordinate 38,961,725 of OY804261.1, forward strand.
TTTGTTGATGAAAACGTTCACCGTATTCGTTACTCTTCGGTTGGAAAATGTCATAGGAGGAATATCTAAAATTCAAGAACGACTAAAATTGGACTTCTATTCTATCCTTTATTATAAAGGTTGGTTCACAACATTTGTTGCAGATAAGAACGTACTTAAAATGTATTCAAAAAGAGTCTCATTATCATATGTGCTACCCCAGACAGTGTGATAAGAATTTGCGTCACTGCCTGTTATTAGCCAAGTTTTGTTTGAAAAGACTTGTTCTAAAGTAGCCTTACATACATATGTCGGTTTCAGGTCAGCTGCCATGTCGTGAGCCGTGTAGGACGAAACTAAATGGAAGCATTCTGTCAAAACTCATTATTTTTCTTTGACAACCTCATTATAGGACATAGGTTTTCCGGTTGTCTGTTGCCTTTTGACATTATCCACTTTTTAAGTGGCCTTCTTACTGTCCACTTTTTGTATGAGGCTTTCAGGTCTTAAATCTACTTTTTTCGTCCATTAAATGGGTCTTTATCTTTCGTGGATAGGTGGCTGGGATCGACAACTTCCAAGCCACGACGAATTCTGAATAACACTTGCAGTCGACCGTATTTGGTCCTTCTGAAAAGCAATGAGTCAGCGCTATCGCCATTAACCAGTTTTTTATGATTTCCTGACTCAGATTGGTTTGTTCTATTATGTTGTATGGTGTTCATAGTTGATCCCAGTCTTAAAATCTAATTTGGAAAAAAAAACATCTCTTGTCTCATTGCACTAATGCTACTTTATTTGCTATCTTACTGTTGCTTAATTTATGTCTAGGTAAAATTACATGTTAAATTTTTATACCTCACAAATTTATCCATCATTCCGTTTGGTTTTTATATATTAATTTTCTTCAACAGTAGCTTCTTCGAAAAAAATCATCTATACGTTAGGAATGATAAACTGAGCATTTTTCGGCGTTTTAGATTTTTTCTCTTCAATTTAGTGATTTTCCGACTTTAGTTTTGACAAAAAAAAGGAAACTTTTTACCATACTTCTCTCCATATCTAAAGCGATCTATAATTCGGTATTTTATTCAGATCTGTCAGACAATTTTAACTCGAGACATGTTGAATCATATGAGACTACTATCGAAAGAATCGAATCGAACAGCAATGCTATCCACACAAAAAATTTTCATTGACTTTCGGATTCAACGATGTCAATTTGTTGGTACGAAATCTTAGTTTTTGTTAAAATAACAAAATTCAGTTAATTATCAAAAGAAATTTACAAAAAATGGATTTTGTGCATTGTGCTCTTTGTTTCGAAAAGAATAATTTCTTAAAAGTTGTTCGCTTTCGTCCATGCAAACATTACTAAATAAAATCCGGAAATTGTGGCACTCCAACGACTGTTGAATCATTAAAAAAAAATTCAAATTATTGGCCTAAGGTCTTTTAAAACCAGCAAGCGGCACTGGCAAAGGTTTTCCATCCTCGCATTTCTTTCAAGGTGATTTCGATTCATAGGAAATTCGAAACAATGCGGTTTCGAAGAAATTCATTTCTTTTTCTTGTGGATGCAAAAGGGAAGGTAAACATAAAAATATTAAGATTATTTTAAAACGCTTCTTTTAATTATTGAAATTTTGTTTTCGTCTTGTATTTTGTATGTATGCCTGTATGTATGTATGAATTTTCATTCAAATAACAAAGTTTTAATTTAAAATCGCAGATTATGCATGCAATAGAGGTGCTGTACAAATTTTAACATATTTAAAATTCCCTAAAAAACATTAAACTTCAACATTATCTTCGTATCCTTAAACCTGCACAGCTTTTAATAGTATTTTGTTTTTCCACAAGCAAAACCACACCTGGTATCTTTTACCAGCATTTCTGTTTGATGGCCATCTTTAAATCTCAAAAAAAAGCGCAAAAAATATCTTTACAAAAATAACTTTTTTTCCATAAAACTTTAAGAGCAAATGGTTACCACAGCAAAAAGATTCCGGCCTGCAAGTCCGTTGAATTTTGACACATAATTACGACACGTTTCGTAATGCACTTTTCATGACTACAACAATAAGAATTTGTGACATTACGTTACAACTTTGTTCCTTTTTCTTTAAGTTTTTGTTGTTTTTTGATTCTTGTGCGGCTGCAATTATCACAGTTTCGCCACCAACAAATTTTTTTTTATAAATGCATTTGCAGTTTTTTTTAGCCTCTTTTGAGTTTTCACTTATTTTGATATAAGTATTTTTTTTCAAAGTCTAATCTCGCTTTATTAAAAGCCACTCTAAATTCATTAGTGTTTTGTCTATAAAAAATGGCAGCACTGCATTTGCTGGAGTTAGATGATGCATGGTGGATAAATTAATGCGATATATCAAACAAAACCGAGCGATAATATAAATTGAAATCCCGATGATATTATCCTCAGAATCATAAAACTAAACTGTTAAAGTAGCAAAGTTCAATAGTTTCATAAATTGTTCTTAAAAATGATACGTATGTATTGACTACGACTCATTATATTCATATTTACTTTGAAAAACTAGTTTTCTTTTAATAAAAAATATTTAAATTTTTTAATTCTAAGAATATAAATTGTGTATCAAAATCCTCGCTGGCACGTTTCTTTCACCTAATCTAAAAGTTGCGGTACTGTGCGCAGTTGACGACAATCTAGAGTTTAGATACATACATCTAATGATTGTCTTCTTAAAATACCAAAAGTCATGGAACTCATGTTTCCAATCGAGATAATATGCACATGAATGCGCATAAAGTGAGTGAAGAGTGAGTGTTCTACAATGAGTCAATGTCCACTGATTTCATTTGTAACGTTTGTGACGTCTTCGGCGTTTTTTATACCCTACACAGAGGGTATATTCACTTCGTCATTCCGTTTGCAACGCATAGAAAGGCAGGTATGGAAAAGTATATACATATATTCTTGATCAGCATCACCATCTGAGTCGATATAGCTGTGTCCGTCTGTCTGTCTGTCTGTGTGTCTGTCTGTTGAAATCACGTTTACGGGAAAACTGAGCAAGCTAATTCAATGGAATTTGGAATACCTTCTTGCAAGCTGCTAGCATATAAAAATGGGTTAAATCGGTTAACGGCCACGCCTTCCGCTCATACTCTAAGTAAATATACCCAAGTCCATTTTGAAAAAAAGTTGCTGCGATTCTGATGAAACTTAATAGTTTAGTGAAGATGAGAACAACATTAAGATCAGGCTAGGTTTTATGTTTGCAAGGGCTCTTAAACGGGCGTGGCACAGCCCTAAATTTTATCTTTTATAACGCCATAGCTCGTAAACCGTGCAAGATATTGTGATGAAATTTGGTACACGAATACAGATCTAATAAATCTTGAATTGCGCATTAAGTGGTTGGAATTATAAAAGTGGGCGTGGCACTTTTTAACTATTGAAAATTTGGATTTCGTATATCTCCAAATTGGCAAATACGATTTTCATAAAAATTTTAGGGATGATACCACTGAAAGTTTTCATCAATACCAGTCAATATTCTGGAAAATTTCGTTGAAGGGCGTGGCACGGCCTACAATATTTATTAACGTTACAAAAAGAGAACTAACAACGCAATCGCTATGAAATTTAATATGGCAGATATACTCGCTAAAAGGTGTCTTCTTGCAAAATTTTGGCACTATGAAGGCGGTGGGTGTGGCACCTCCCATATGAACATGAGAGTAATCTTCATAAAATTTTGAGTGGAGGTGTCGGTTACTATAAGCTTTGCAACCAAATGAAACATGACAAGACTGCATCAGTAGGCGTGGCACCTCCCTCATTAACATAAAGTTGTATGTGCTATTTTAAGTGAACTATTGGAGCAATTGATCTGAAATTTGATGTAAGTGGTTTACTGGGTATTAGGTACATATGAATTAAAAGCTTTTGAAATAGCAACAGTGGGCGTGGCACCTCTCATACAATTAAAATACCTTAAGTGGCATAACTATCGAAATATATGAGCAATCATACTGAGATTTGATGTAAGAGGTTTGTTTATGAAAGGCTATTTTTGGATCAAAATCGGACTGCATTGTACTAGTGGGTGTGTCACCGCCCTAAATTTTAATAATAATCACGGCACATATCGCAAACTATACAAGCTATTGTGCTAAAATTTGGTTTATGCATGTCAATCACGAATATCAGTTATTGAATCAAAAGTGGGCGGGATTGGAGAAGTGGGCGTGACATGTTTCGTGTTTTTCATTTCTATTCTATTTTTTTCAACATTTCCCATATTCTTTCAACATTTTCAACTTTTTCCTATTCAATTTCATTCGACCTTTTCTTCGACTCTTTTATTAATTTCTCAGCATTTTTCATATATTTCGACTTATTCAATTTTTTTCAACTTTTTTAATGGTTTTTATATATTTTCAGCATTTTCAGTTTTTTCCAACACTTTTCAACATTTTTGAACCTTTTTACATTATTTTCGACTTATTCAACCTCTTCAAAATTTTTTTTACATTTATTTAAAAAATACTTTCAATGCAGTGTTGGGTATATGAGTTTCGGCCTGGCCGAAGGTAACAGCTTTACTAGTTTTAATTTTTTTCGCAATTTTTATAATTTTTTCTATATTTTGAAATCTTTAGCTACTTGTGAATTTTTAAAGTTTTTAATTTTTTTCTAATTTTTCTATTTTTGGGAAATTTTTCAAATTTTTGACATATAAAAAATTTTAACTTTTTGAGGTTTTTGTTTATTTTTCGATACTTTTTGAACTTTTTTTGGATTTTTTATAATTCTTTCTAAGTTTTGAAACTTTCAGCTACTTGTAAGTTTTAAAAGTTTTTATATTTTTTAATTTTTTCTATTTTTGGGAAATTTTTAATGTTTTTGAAATTTAAAAATTTTTGTTTTTTTTTTGAGGTTTTAGTTAATTTTTCGATTCTTTTTGAATTTGTTTTGGAATTTTTTTAATATTTTCTAAATTTTGAAATCTTCAGCTACATGAAAGTTTTTAAAGTTATTAAAATTTTTTAATTTTTCTATTTTTGGGAAATCTTTCAATTTATTTTAAAATCAAGGAATAATATTAAGTAAACTACCTGTTAAATATAACCCAAAAATATGTTTTATGAACCTAGAAAATGATGAATTGTAACTAAAATAAAAAAACAAAATTGCGAACCTTTAACCTTTAAATAAATTCCTTATCAAGGGAACCTAATAAATTAAACGTTCCCACCAAATTCCACTAAATCTAAAAACAATAAAAATTAACCCTTTTTTCACAGCAAATTAAAAGTACTCAAATTTAAATTCATAACTTTTATTTTTTGATTTACGGAAATTTGGTCAAGCAATAAGAAACTAAAAATATAACGTAAGGAGCTGCAAGTCAAATTTTTTTTTTGTGCTTGTGCCGCTATCCGCTGAAGCCACCAGCACAAACAAAAGCAACAACATGACTTTGTGCATTCAAGGCTACGTCATTGACCACCGCAACAGACTGCACAACCGAGGGACAGTCACACTTAAATTTCACACTTATATTTTTCAAGGCTAACTCAGAAACAAATTAGAGCGAAACAAAATTCTAACTCAGCTAAAATTTAGAGCGATCGCCAATCAAGGCAAACTGACGGAACAGAGGGTGGAGATTGGAAATACTGTTAAAAATAATTTTAAGAAAATATCAGTTTATTTTGTATAAATAGTTTAGATTTCAATTAATAAAATCAGACTTTAACTGAACTCAACTCGGCTCATTAGCCTGTTTCTTTTAGTTTCTCTAACACAGTGTGGCATCTTTGACAACAAAAATAAAACTGCGTGACTCGCATATACAAGTCAAAATTTCAGTTTCTAGACATCTCCCCGACCTTACATGGCGATCCGTAATATGGACAGCCGTAATACCAAAGAATTGGGCATGTCGTAGTAAATTTTCAATAATAAATACAAGAAGTCAAATTTAAAAGTGGCCAAGCTTACAAAGTAAAAACCTTTATAAGGGTTGGTCAAATTCAACATATTTGCTTGACACGAATAATCATACGAGAGAAAAAAATACATTATCATGAACGAAGAAAAAACGAATGTTAATTTAAAAAACGTTCACAAAACCAAATAAGAAGAGAATAATTGCACAAAAAGTGTTTCTAACGCTCAAGTTGACCGATCTTAAACACATAATTAATGCAGATCCTCCACCACCGTGGCAAGAAACATCCAAAATGTGGCTCCAAATCGACAGGATAGAAATGAACTGGCTAATAAGAAGACTACAAGCCAGGGAACAAACAGATATTAACTTTTTTTTATTATAGAAGTAGCTAAATATTTAATTATACATTTTTTTCATAGTAAATGTGTATTAAAACATTTATAATCATAGAGTTTAGCTACTACAGCTATTAGCCTTCTTAGCAATTTAGCTTGAAGCTTTTAACAAAGGTTAAAGCTTAATAATAAATTAGGGAAATGAAAAAATTGTCATGCAATTAATTTGTTATATTTTTATAATTTTTTCTTAACTTTACTTCACACAGTTTCCAACGAATGCTGACTTTATCACAAACAGGCTTAGGCTCAGAAGCATTTTTATATGTCGACAACATAATAGTTTTTGAAAGTAGTCTCCAACACCACAACAATAATTTAATAAAAGTTTTTGAAAGACTATCAAAGTACAACCTAAAATTAAACGCAAGCAAATGTAAATTTTTACGACCAGAAGTTGTATAAGTTACACTTTGTTACACGAGTGTCAAAATAAAACTATTTTTTTATTTAAAAAACTTATTTTTTATTTATTATTATTTTTTTAGTTTTTCCTTTTTACTTGTTTATTGAAAAACTTATTTTGTTTTATTTAACCGAGCAATTATAACTTTATTAACTGTCGAACTTACTGCAACTAATTTGTGTTTTGGGAAGAAAAGGCCATGATACTTATTGCTGCCTACGACAGCCAGACGCGTTGTCAGCATTTTAGCTGGATCATTGCATTGCTCTGTTGCAATGCATTTTCTTTGAATTTTATGTGCTGCTATGCTGACATAGCAAAAGTGAAATTAACCGGAATTTCGATTTATTTGACTGTTAACCTGTTGTTAACTAGTCAAACGTTAACCCATTGTTAACTCCTCCGCCCTCAAGTTCGAACGTCCTCGGTCGACGCTTTTACGAACAGGCTTGTTACGTCTTTTATAATGTTTTCATTCTTCTTCCTTTTTATGCCCTACACAGAGGGTATATTCACTTTGTCATTCCGTTTGTAACGTATAGAAGGGGGCGTGGCAGGTATGGAAAAGTATATATATTCTTGATCAGCGTCACCACCTGAGTCGATCTGTCTGTCTGTCTGTCTGTCTGTCTGTCTGTCTGTCTGTCTGTCTGTCTGTCTGTCTGTCTGTCTGTCTGTCTGTCTGTCTGTCTGTCTGTCTGTCTGTCTGTCTGTCTGTCTGTCTGTCTGTCTGTCTGTCTGTCTGTCTGTCTGTCTGTCTGTCTGTCTGTCTGTCTGTCTGTCTGTCTGTCTGTCTGTCTGTCTGTCTGTCTGTCTGTCTGTCTGTCTGTCTGTCTGTCTGTCTGTCTGTCTGTCTGTCTGTCTGTCTGTCTGTCTGTCTGTCTGTCTGTCTGTCTGTCTGTCTGTCTGTCTGTCTGTCTGTCTGTCTGTCTGTCTGTCTGTCTGTCTGTCTGTCTGTCTGTCTGTCTGTCTGTCTGTCTGTCTGTCTGTCTGTCTGTCTGTCTGTCTGTCTGTCTGTCTGTCTGTCTGTCTGTCTGTCTGTCTGTCTGTCTGTCTGTCTGTCTGTCTGTCTGTCTGTCTGTCTGTCTGTCTGTCTGTCTGTCTGTCTGTCTGTCTGTCTGTCTGTCTGTCTGTCTGTCTGTCTGTCTGTCTGTCTGTCTGTCTGTCTGTCTGTCTGTCTGTCTGTCTGTCTGTCTGTCTGTCTGTCTGTCTGTCTGTCTGTCTGTCTGTCTGTCTGTCTGTCTGTCTGTCTGTCTGTCTGTCTGTCTGTCTGTCTGTCTGTCTGTCTGTCTGTCTGTCTGTCTGTCTGTCTGTCTGTCTGTCTGTCTGTCTGTCTGTCTGTCTGTCTGTCTGTCTGTCTGTCTGTCTGTCTGTCTGTCTGTCTGTCTGTCTGTCTGTCTGTCTGTCTGTCTGTCTGTCTGTCTGTCTGTCTATCTGTCTGTCTGTCTGTCTGTCTGTCTGTCTATCTGTCTGTCTGTCTGTCTGTCTAAGCTAAGCAAGGTAACTCAATGAAATTTGGCACAAAAGTCAAACCTTCTTGCAAAGCTGCTAGCATATAAAAATTGGCGAAATCGGATAACGGCCACGCCTTCCGCCCATACTCTATGTAAATATACCCAAGTCCATTTTGAAAAAAAGATGCTGCGATTTTGATGAAATTTGGTGGTTTGTTGAAGATGAAAACAAAATTAAGATTAGGATAGGTTTTAAGTTTGCAAAGGCTCTTAAAGGGGCGTGGCACAGCCATAAATATTAACTTTTATAACGCCATAGCTCGTAAGCTGTGCAAGACATTGTGATGAAATTTGGTACATGAATACAGATCTTATAAATCTTGAATTGCGCATAAAGTCGGCGGAAATATGAAAGTGGGCGTGGCACTTTTAAGCAATTGAAAATTTGAATTTCGTATAACTCCAAATTGGCACATAAGATTTTCATAAAAATTTTAGGGATGATACCACTAAAAGTAGTCATCAATACCAGTTTATTCAAAGTTCTGGAAAATTTTGTTGAAGGGTGTGGCACAGCCTACAATATTTATAAACGTTATAAAAGAAGAACTAACAACGCGATCGCTATGAAATTTAATATGGCAGATATAGTCACATAATCGTAACCACACCACTGTGCGATAGTGTGAACCCATCCCACTGTATCCGCAATCACTTCATATTAAATAAACGGCAACTTGAAACTACACATAAGTATAGTTGTGTATTTATACAAACTGCTTTGTATAAACAATTTGATGTGGGAGCAATAGGATACTTTTCCATGCAGGTCTGCTGACTCAAATAAATAATTTAGCATGGGAAAAACTAAAATGTACTTTAAAACTGAAATGTACTTTCAAAATATGTGTAAAGAAATAAAGTGAAGTCAGTTTTGACGAAGAAGCTAAACTCAACACGTTTACTGGCGCAGTCGGGAAAAATAAAAAATTTTTAAAGAGAAAAAAAATAAAATAAAGAAATTTTTTCAAAGAGAAAAAATTTTTTTTTTTTTTCTGTAAGACGGGAAAGACTTTTTCACATAAATTTTTTCACTTGTGCAAGCAAAAGTTGATATTTTAACCGCATTGAACCATATAATCATGGTACGACTGTCGTAAATTGTTTAAAAACCTGAAAGAATATTGGAAGAATTTTCCATCAGTTAATGTGGCGTTGAAGAAAAATTTTGTTTCGATTGCTTCGTTTCTTTGTGAAAAGGCTGTGTATGTGTATGGCAGAGCAACAGCAGTAGCAGAATTAACAAAGGGACTTTCGACTTATAATCAAAGCTGTTAGCAAACAGAACAACCAAGGATCATAAATCAGTTAATTTTAATCGAGTACAAAAACCGATACCACGACAATATCTTCTACTATCCAAAAAGGTCACTGGAGAAGAGGAATTCATCCAAAAGTCACTGGAGAATAGAAACAACAAGTAAGAAGATCGTAACTACTTAAAATTTTTTTTTATGTTATTAGTTATACATATATTTAGAGTTATATAATATTTCTTTTAAATATATAAAAATTGTGGTTTGTGGTATTTTAAAAAGAAAAATTCAATTCTCAAAAAGAAGAGAAAAAATGGAAGCTAATATAATTCAACAGATGAACCTATTAATAAACTGCATAGGGCATATAAAGGAGTTCAATGGGACAGACCCATCTCTATTGCCGGATTTTATCCAGCAAATAGAAAGTTTACTACCCTCGTTCGATCACTTTGACGTGGCATCGAAAAATATTCTTTTAAACTATTTAAAAAACAAATGTGTAGGGAAATGTAGGGAAGCTTTACATAGAGAACAAGACACAAGCACGTGGGCATTAATTAGGGAGACATTAAAAGAAACTTCGGGGAAAAAGAAACGGTCCAGGAGTTGATGGGGAGATTGAAAACCCTAACTTTAAATGGGACCATAGAAAACCTTTTCTATACTATTCAAAAAAATACAACCAAAGTCATAAATAGAAGTATGACACATAATGAGGACGTCAACTCGAGAGAGGAAATTAATAAATAGCGTTGCAAGTGTTTCGCTACAATCTACCAGAGCCAACAAAAACAATGATTTTTGCTAGGAACCCTAGCACACTACTAGAGGCTTATGATATCATCGTAGCGGCTAGACACCAGGGGTATACCCAATACGGACCCCCACAGTATAGAACTCAAAACCAGTTCTCACAACCAAAATTCAGTAACACTTACAATAATAAAAACAACAATAGGCAACAAACAAAACACTATAATACGCAAAACCAACGACGATTCGACAACAACTCCAATAATAGGAACAACAATAACAATAGCTATAATAACAATATCAACAGGAACAACAATGACAATAACTATAACAACAATACCAATAGGAACAACAATGACAACAACTATAGTAACAACACCAATAGAAACAACAACGATAATAATCGAAATGATCCACAACGACGATATTATCAAAATTCAGGCAATTCTAGAAACCAGTCGGGAAATTCGAAAAACTCTAGAAACTCAAGCCAAAACAATGAGCAAGAACCAATGGACATTAGCAATTCAGGGTTGGATTTTCCAACAAACTTATCAAACAACTACCCTATATAGTAATAGAAACCCCAGTAAGAAAATTATATTTTATTGTTGATTCTGGCGCAGAATTCAGCCTAATAAATGAAAATATTTGTAACCCCAAATGGAAAACTAGAGTAGACGTAAAGGTAATAGCATTAGGAAATGAGCATCGGGCTGAAGAACTTTGTAAATTTCCAATTTTTAAAGAATTCGAAGAAGACAATTTGATGTGCGAATTTCTCGACTACCCAAATAGATTACTGAAAACAAATAAAACCTCACTTGTGTTTTATATGAACAAGGAAGAGGAAAACTATAAAAATAACTGTTACACGGAGGATGTGACAACAATTTTAACTAGCCAAGTAAAGGAGAAAGATACTTTAACTTGCATTAATACAGAACATTTAAAGGAATTTGAAAAAAAGCAGTTATTGGACTTACTGAAAGGATACAAGCGGATTTTTTATAACGATAATACAAATTTAAGTGTCACAAGTAAAATAAAACATAAAATAAATACAGAAAACGATATTCCGGTGTACGCAAAACTCTACAGATACCCGGAAGTCCACAAAGCAGAAACAGACAGGCAAATAGAACAAATGTTAGCACAGGGCATAATAAGAGAGTCCCGTAGTCCTTACAACAGCCCTATTTGGATTGTACCAAAGAAGCTGGATGCGTCAAACGAACAATAATGGCGCCTTGTAATCGACTATAGGAAATTGAATAGCATCACTATCGAGGATAGATTTCCAATACCAAATATAGACGTTATATTTGATAAATTGGGAAGATGCCAATACTTCACAACTCTCGATTTGGCCCAGGGCTTTCACCAAATAGAAATGGAAGAAAAAGACATCCACAAAACGGCATTTTCAACAGCAAATGGTCACTACGAATGTTTTCGTATGCCAATTGGCTTAAAAAACGCGCCTGCAACCTTCCAGAGGCTCATGAATGAAGTCCTCAAAGAGCACATAGGGAAAACTTGCTTGGTATATTTAGACGACATTCTTATATTTTCTACTAGCATAGAAGAGCATATGGGGTCACTTAACAAAGTTTTAAAATGCCTAAACGAAGCCAACCTTAAGGTACAGCTTAATAAATGCAAATTTTTAGCTAAAGAAACTGAATTTTTAGGACATGTGATTAGCGAGGAAGGTATCAAACCGAATCCAAAAAAAGTGGAGGCAATAGAACGAATTTCGCTGCCATAGACCCAAAAAGATATAAAATCATTCCTTGGTATCACAGGATACTACAGGAAATTCATCAAGGATTACTTTAAAATAGCCCACCATATGGTGAAATACTTAAAAAAAAATGCAAAAATTAATCTCAAAGATAAGGATTATATTGAAGCATTTGAAAAATTAAAACAAATGATAAAATCGGACCCAATACTAGTCCATCCAAATTTTGAAAAGGAATTTGTGTTGGGGCAGTCCTAATGCGTTTGGTTAAATAACTTAAAAGAACCGAATTCAAAACTCCAGAGATGGAAAATAAAACTTAATGATTTTAACTTCGATATTGAATATATAAAAGGGAAAGAAAACGAAGTTGCAGATGGACTAAGTAGAATTCCCACCGAACAAAATTTTGAAAATTATGATTTTCACCTAAATGAATTATATGAGGAAAACATAGCTACGAATGTTTCTGGTGGAGTTGTCTCTAATGAAGATGTTATGTCAACGGAGGAAGTTCTGAACGAGTTAAGGAAAAGATATGAAAATGATGATGATGATGATAATACTGTCCATAGTGCAAAAACTGACGGCACAGATTTTATCAGGATAACGGAAAATCCGATAAATATCTTCAAGACACAATTAATTTTAAAGTACGGGGAAAAACAAACGATAACAAGAAAAATTTTGTTTAAAAAGAAAATTCGGGACACAGTCAATGTTACAAAGGACAGTAACATTTTAGAAATAATGAAAGAAATGCTACCGTAGAAGGGATTAGTTGTAATATTTTGCCATGATAATGAACTTTTTTTGAAATTTCAACAGCTTTACGCCAAATACTTTGGGAATAACAATAATCTAAAGCTATTGAGGTCTTACACTCTTTAAGAAGATGTTACGGATTCTGGTTAAATTTTGGAACTAATAGAGAAAAGACATTTAGAAAATAACCATTGAGGTATAAGTGAAATACTTGAGGAAATCAAGAGAACGCACTATTACCCAAATCTTCAAAAAGTAATTCAGAAATACGTTAATAACTGCGATGTCTGTCAAAGGGCTAAATTTGACAGAAATCCAATTAAACACAACCTACATATTACGGAAACTCCTTCAAAACATAATCAAATCGTTCACTTCGATATCTGGTACCCTCAGAGAAATGTAATGTACCTTACTAGTATAGAAACGCTAACAAAGTACGCTACCGTTCACCCATTAAAGGATAGATCTTGGGTTTCGCTTGTAGAGGGTATTAAAATGAGAATACAATATTTAGGAAAACCTAGCATGTTGGTTACTGACAATGAGTTGGACGTAGTGGCAATAAAAGAATTCCTTAAAGATAATAATATAGATTTTCATTTCACCACACCTTATAAAAAGACAGGGAATTCGGACGTAGAAAGACTTCATTTAACTTTAAACGAACACTTACGGCTTTTCAATGCCTACCCAAATAATAAAATGAGTTTAAAAGAAAAAGTATCACAAGCAGTTATCGCTTACAATAACACAATTCTCTCTACGACAAATCATAGGCCCATCGAATTGCTCAATAATATTCTCTCAAACGAACAGCTACTCAAACTTTCGGAAATAATTCACGGGGTAAAATGTAATAGAATTAATTACATCAACGCGAGAAATGCAAAAAATGTACCAGATGATTTTGAAAATAATTATGTTAGAAATTATAGGGTTAGTAAATCTCAACCTAGATACAAAAAAATCAATAACTACACGAAAGAAGATAACCACCTAGTTTTTAAAGAGAATAAATTTAAAAAATTTCATAAAACACAGGTAAAAAGAAAATACAAATTTCAGGTTAACGAGGCCCACTAAAAACATGAGCACCACTACACTATTGCTATTGATTGTAATGGGTACCACAGCAGTACTCCGTATTGACCATTTGGACGATGATATTGGCTATTCTATGATTCAATTGGGGAAAGTGGAAATTGCCAATTCAACGTACACGGTTCTACATATTATTAAACCACTTGAAATTTTAAAATTGATCAAATTGAGTCCAATGTAGAAGGATTAGACATACACGGTAAGGAAATTCTTAGGTCGGAAATTAGCATCATAAAATAAAAAATTAGGACTATCATGCCAAACAGTATCTATAGAAAGAAACGAGGTCTTATTAATGTTGCAGGTAACGCCTATAAATGGTTATTTGGTCTAATGGACAATGACGATAGGGAGGAAATATTAGAACATCTTAGACTTACGGACGAAAACAGTCATAACGCCATCACCACATTAAATGGACAAATTAAAGTTGATACGCACTTTAATGAATCTATCGAAACAATAAGGAAAGCAGTAGATAAAGATAGGCTTAACATAAAAGAATCCCTTGAAGACATAAAAACGAGAAATGGCGAAATAGTCAGAAGACTTTTATATTCCGACCAATTACTGAAACTAAAATCCGTAGAGAGTAAAGTAACCCAAATACAAGATAATATCGCAGCAGCAAGAAACCATGTGGTTCACCCAGGCATTCTTACTACTGAAGAAATAGATGATTTCAGAATCGACTTTTTTAAACTTAAATACATAAGAATGGGGTTAATGACGTACAAGAACGACTCCCTTATATTTGCATTAAAAATACCAGTTGGTTACATGACCTTAAGTAATTGTACCAATACCAAACAACAACCATTTTGAAATAGAAGAGACTATAGACTATATAGTGACGTTAGATGGATTGACTTATAAAGGGTGTTTTTTTTAGAGGTATAGAGCTTCGAATTGAAATAAAACACAAGAAAATCGTTTTAATGTCCATCAATTTGACTTTATTGGAAGGATAATTTTATGCCATTAATGTTTAAATATAATTTCGGGCATGTGGCCGCCGCGGCTGGCTCGAATAAAGCCAATTCTACAGGTCCAATTTTGAACCACTTTTTCGAGCATATGGGGCCGTATGTCGGCAATAACGCCACGAATGTTGGCTTCCAAGTCCCCTAACGTTTCTGGTTTGTTGGCGTAGACGAGCGACTTCACATATCCCCAAAGAAAATAATCCAATGGTGTCAAATCACACGATCTTGGTGGCCAATTGACAGGTCCATTCCGCGAAATTATGCGCTCATCGAATGTTTCCTTCAATAAATCGATTGTGACGTGCGCTGTGTGGCATGTAGCGCCGTCTTGTTGGAACCACAACTCATCCACATTCATGCCATCCAATTCGGGAACAAAATAGTCGGTTATTATGGCTCTATACCGGTCTCCATTAACGGTAACTGACTCTCCAGCATTATTTCGGAAGAAGTATGGCCCAATGACTCCACCAGCCCATAGAGCACACCAAACAGTCAGTTTTTGTGGATGTAATGGCGTCTCAAGGGTCTCATGTGAATTCTCTTCACTCCAAATGCGGCAATTTTGCTTGTTGACGTAGCCATTCAACCAAAAATGAGCCTCATCACTGAACAAAATTTTGCGATGAAAATCAGCATCGAGATCAATCTCATTTTCGGCCCATACACCAAAATCACGACGCATTGCATGGTCTCGCGGCTTTAATTCTTGCACAAGCTGGATCTTGTAAGGTCGCAAGCCAAGATCTTTGCGCAAAATCTTCCATAAAGTTGATGGACAAAGCTCCAATTGCTGTGCACGGTGGCGAATCGATTCATTCGGGTCCTCTTCAACATTTTGCTCTACAGCGGCAATTGTTTCTTCGGTGCGCACTGTTCGACGTCTCTGCGGATGCGTTTTATCACATAGAGTAAACGTAGTGCGAAAACGATCCATGGTTAACCGAATTAATTGCTCAGATGGACGATTATGTCGACCATAAAATGGACGGAGCTTGCGGTAAACTTCGCGAACTGAACCATTATTTTCGAAATAAATTTGCACGATTTGCAAGCGTTGTTCTTTTGTCAACCTGTTCATGATGAAATGGCAAACCAAACTGAACATAAATGACATTAGAGTTGCCAGATTTGACATTTTAAAACTGAAATGTACTTTCAAAATATGTGTAAAGAAATAAAGTGAAGTCAGTTTTGACGAAGAAGCTTAACTCAACACGTTTACTATATACTCGCTTAAAGGTGTCTTCTTGCAAAATTTTGGTACAATGGTGCCGGTGGGTGTGGCACCTCCCATATAAGCAAAATACGTTTAATGCTATAGATAGTGTGCTATGAGAGTAATCTTCATAAAATTTTGTGTGGAGGGGCCGGTTACTCTAAGCTTTGAAATTCAATGAAACTTGACAAGATTGCATCAGTAGGCGTGGCAACTCCCTCATTAACATAAAGTTGTAAGTGCTATTTTAAATGAACTATTGGAGCAATTAAACTGAAATTTGATGTAAGTTGCTAATGGGTATTAGGTACATATGAATCAAAAGCTTTTGATATAGAAAAAGTGGGCGTGGCACCTCCAATACAATTAAAACACCTTAAGTGGCATAACTATAGAAATAAATGAGCAATCATACTGAAATTTGATGTAAGAGGTTTGTTTATGAAAGGCTATTTTGGGATCAAAATCTGACTGGATTGTACCAGTGGGTGTGTCACCGCCCTAAATTTTAAGAATAATTACGGCACATATCGCAAACTATACAAGCTATCGTGCTAAAATTTTGTTTGTGCATGTCAATCACGAATGTCATTTATTGAAACAAAAGTGGGCGGAATTGGAGAAGTGGGCGTGACATATTTCGTGTTTTTCATTTCTATTCTATTTTTTTTAACATTTCCCATATTCTTTAGACGTTTTCAATCTTTTACCTTTCCCCTTCAATTTTATTCGACATTTTCTTTATTTTTTCGACTTTTTCATCAATTTTTCATATATTTCGACTCATTCAATTTCTATCAACTTTCTTTAATGGTTTTCATATTTTTTCAACATTTTCAGTTTTTTCCAACACTTTTCAACATTTTTTAACCTTTTACACTTTTTTCGACATATTCAACATCTTCAAAATTTTTTAAACATTTATTTAAAAAGTACTTTCAATGCAGTGTAGGGTATGTGAGTTTCGGCCTGGCCGAAGATAACACCTTTACTAGTTATTATTACAATCATTAAAAATATTATTACAAAAATTATTATAATTAAATTTACTGAAAAAAATACATAACTTTGTTTCTTTATTAAATCTACTTTTTCTGTTTCTAGTGATTGGATTTTTTCAATGGATTCTAAAGAACCATTGTCTTGCAATGGTTGCATAATTGCCGGTAAGGGCGTGTTACTTGATATTGCTTTTGCAAAATAAACTTTTTTCTCCGTTACAATACTCGTATTGTAGTGCTTTAAAAGGTAAGTTCCGTTCAAATTTACCGTTTGTTTATCGAATTTGACAAATCCATTATATTGATTAAAAAATAGTACATCGCTTGAAATTTCCTCTATTGATTTGACGAGCTCATTATTTATATTAACGCAATTATTTTCTTTACTCCTTAGCAGGAATGATATGCATTTTCCATTTGTTATATTTTCTGAGTCACTTTCCTTACAAATTGATAAGCCATTGTACGATTTGCAGTTAATAATCTTACCATAAATTTGGTTATTACACAGCAAAATTTCGTCAAAGTTTATTCTATTAATAAGTTGACCTTTTTTAATTGGCCTGATTTTTAATGATTTGCAGTCGTCTTCCTCTGTCGTTGGTAAACTAATTATGTAAACTAAATAGTTTTCACTAGAGGCTATCTGTTCAAAATTGTATGCCGCAGCCCTGAAAATAAAACTGAAAAGGCAACCCTGTTTGTTGGCATTTGGGGCAGTCGAGTTTTGGAGTCATTCTTTTGACAACGTGCGAACACCGTCTCTTTGTAACAGTGAAAAATTTAGATTTGAATAGTTTTAAATAAAGATTTGAATTAAAATTTACGCGATTTTTGTTTAATTCGAAACATTGGCATCCCTTGCGGGGAACTGCGGTCATTCGCGAATCTTAAAAGCAATAATTCGGAATTCGTGTTAAATTAATATTTGTACTTTTGCTCGGTTCTTTCAACAATCGCAAATAAAATTAATTCTTAACTAGAACGCTCTACATTGTCATTGGATCAAACGTGTGTACTTTATTTGTGCGTATTTTAATAAAAGAACTCGCACAAAAGTCTTTAGATTCGACTTAACCTCAGTCTAAACCTCGTGCCTGGCACATATCGCAGTGCTCTCGCAGTCAAAGCAAGCAGCGAAACGTGCTGCTGTCGATTCACCTGCTGAATCATTGGGTCGCGTAATTAACGAAATTCGCTACTCGTTCGCCTGTCGAACGAAATATAAGTATTTTCAAAAAAATCCTTGTGCCTTGCACAAATAGCGGCCAGCACGCTGTTAGTTCACCGGCTGAACTCCAGTGCATCGCAAGCAACAACAAAACGTCGCTCTTAGGTCGCATGTCGAACACAACACAAACTTAATCCAACTCTTTGGGTCCTATCCAAATTATGATACAATCCTAGAATAGGTTCACCAGTTGAATCCTAGGTTGAAATAAGTTTGCAAAACTATAACTTGCGCTCGTACAACGCGAAGCTCTTCGCTATCGATCCTATGCTAAGCAACCTGCGCTTACGCAAGCAGCGAAATTTACTATCGTTGATTCACTAGTTGAAACGTCGCATCGCGCAATTAGTGAAATTTATTATTAACATTTCGTGTGAGAAAAAACAAATAATTGAATATGTACAAAGATGTCTCCAGTAGACAAATAATTGCATTAAAAAACGAAAAGCAGGCTTTTCTGCTACGTTCAAGGTTACAGATAACCTCAAAAAAAATATTGTGTTCGGTTCACATCGCGCATTATTTCGCTGCCGGTGTGCTGCCGTGTAGTTGCTCATACGAAGTTGACATCGTAAACTCTCTGTTCGAATCGTTTGCCGTTGCATTTAGAGAACTTCGCTACCGAAGCATTGTGCAAATAACGCTACTCATGAAAACGGCACTATCGTGTGATCTGTAAATTACACTATAACCTCATTCTATAGCGTGGTCAGTTGTGTTGTCGTTGACGTCACCGTCGGTTGAAGCAGCAAAGACTCAACATAACCGTAATTAATTACCTTCGTTTGACATTTTACTTGGCAACGCAAAGCAATTTATGCTCGAATTGTTGAATAGTGTTAACATCCCTTTTTCAAGATGGAAAAGAAAATTGAACAATTACGACAATATAAATTAGCTATATTTAACTTTTCCACGAATACACGTAAGACTGCAAAAAACAAACAAACTAAAGGTTTTCTGACATCGCGAAAAAGTTTGCTAGAACAATATTGGAATAAATATATATCAGTACACGACAATCTGGTGGTGGACGACACTGATGAAGCGGCTAGAAAGGTATTTTTTGATGCAGACGACTACGATAATGTAGAGTGCACATATGCCGAAACAATGGGTGAGTTAAATGATTTAATTGAAATTGTTCCAGGCTCCCGTAAAACTGATCCATGCACAACGGCGCACCTCGATCAAACCACACTGGTCGCTGCGTCATCAAACTTACCACGCATCAAAATCCCTCCATTTAATGGAACATATTCAAGCTGGTATCCATTTAAAGATCTTTTTAACTCTATCGTTACGGCCAACAGCTCCCTGACCAATACTTGAAAGACAGTCTTATTGGAGACGCTCGTCATGCCTTAGACAATATTGCAACCACTGGAGCTAATTTTAAAATAGCATGGGAACTGCTAGAGCGCAAGTATGACAATAAGAGAATAATCATCAATGCACATTTAACTGAAATCACTAATCTTGCCGCAATCTCAAAAGAAAGTGCATCTAAGCTCAGAACACTGCTTGATGGGATTTCTTCCGCGGTACGCGCATTAGAGCAACTTCAGCGTCCAGTTCAACACTGGGATGATTGGCTGGTTTTTGTCACAACGCAAAAACTGGATGCAGCTACACGAAAGGCCTGGGAACTTTCCCTCAAATCAAACTCTGAAATTCCAACATGTCAAGAACTAATTCGTTTCTTAGATTTTCGCACTCAATCTCTCGAGATGATTCATTGCTTCGGAGACTTAAAACCGGATCAAAAGGTTACATCCCAATTAAGTCCCAAACGTGTACAACCAGTACGCGGATATCACACTACTACTCTACGCTGCCCTGAATGTTCAGGAAAGCACATACTGATGTTTTGCAGTGAATTTCGCAAACGATTACCAACTGAACGCTATCATTTCATAGAAAAGGCTCATTTGTGCATTAATTGTCTGCGATCTGGACATAATTTGGAAAATTGCACGTCTCAACGACGATGTCAAAAGTGCAACAACTTACATCATACATTTTTACACGAACACTTCGTGAAAAGCAGCAATACAACTGAGCAAGCAAATATTGCACCTCCCCCTACTCACGTTTCCTCAAACACGACTCTCCTCATGAACAACTGTGCCGTTACCTCAGATATTCAATTACCCACTGTTTTGCTTGGAACTGCGCTAGTGGAAGCGCGATCAAGAGCTGGTCATAATATTATATTACGTGCATTGCTTGACAGTGGTGCAGAAGCAACCTTTATAAGTGAATATGCTGCTCAGCGATTAAAACTGCCAAGGACTGCTGTTCAAATACCAATAAATGGTGCTAGTGGGGGTAGAATTACTACGGCAGAGGGCATAGTGCAATTTACGTTGCATTCAATAAAATCAACATTCAAAAGACAATGCGTAGCTCTAGTGTTACCACGAGTTGGAAATTTGACCCCATCTGTCAAAATTCCTGCTGAACATTTAAGCAGTTTTTGGGAGTTGGATCTCGCTGATCCAAAACCAAATACTCCAGGTAATATTGACATAATCTTAAGCGCGGCTGACTACGCGTCTGCTATTCTTGGCGAGTCCAGGCGCAGTAGTACTTCCAATGTTGTCGCCCAAAATACGCAATTGGGTTGGACTTTATTTGGTGGCTTACCGTCACAGACTACAATCAATGTAGGTGCAACGTACGATTGCTACTTCACAAAAGTTAATTTAGATCAAACACTTCGCAGATTCTGGGAGATCGAAGAAATTATTTCACCTCCCACGCTCACAAAAGACGACAAGTATTGCCTAGACTATTTCAAGCGTACAACAAAACGTTTAGCAGACGGTCGATACTCAGTTAGATTACCTATCAAAGAAAACTGTGATCTCTCACAGCTCAGCACCACTTACAACGAAGCTATGATTTTGTTACCACACATGGAAAAACGTCTCAAACGAGATTCTAAACTGAAAAATTTATATCATCAATTTCTAGATGAATACTTGGCACTTGGCCATATGGAAATTGTTTCATACCAAGATTCTTCTCAAAATGTTTCATATTTACCTCACCATGGGATTTTAAAAGAATCAAGCACTACTACCAAACTCAGAGTGGTGTTCAATGCATCTAAGAAAGGCTGTACAGGCATTTCGTTAAATAATTGTTTGCACATTGGTCCGAAACTACAAAACGATTTGGCGTCCATTATGCTAAACTGGAGAAGATATCGAATCGCTTTTACTGGTGACATCGAGAAAATGTACCGCCAAATTGTTGTAGATCCAAAAGATACCGACCTTCAACGCATCATTTAGCGTAAAACGCCAGAAGAGGAACCAAACATCTACCGTATACGAACTGTTACCTACGGCACCAATTGCGCGCCATTTCTTGCTATCAATGTACTCCGCACTCTTGCTCATGATGAAAAAGAACGTTTTCCTTACGCGTGTCAGACGCTACTTAACGAATTTTACGTCGATGACGTACTATCAGGTGCAGACAACGTTGCTGCTGCATTGGAAAAACGTAAAGACCTTCAAAAATTGTTAAGTACAGGTGGTTTTACTCTACGAAAATTTAATTCTAATTCATGGGATGTCTTGCATATCGTTCACTCAGACGAACGTGAATTTTCTGATTCATGCGAATTGAAATTAGACAGTGAGGCTAAAGCCCTTGGCATTATGTGGCAGACCCACACCGACACACTCGGTTATAAAATCAATTTAAATTAGAACCTACAAACATTTTCTAAACGTCAACTGTTATCCGATGTAGCTAAGCTTTTTGATCCACTGGGATTACTGGCACCGGTTGTCATACGTGGTAAGCTCCTGTTCCAGCAACTTTGGCTACTTAATCTTGGGTGGAACGATTTATTGCCTAGCGCGTTGCAAGACCAATGGAAAACTATTCGAGAAGATCTAAAGTATCTAGAAGATATCAAGATTCCTCGCTGGATAAATATATCCTGTCAACCAGAAACTTATGAGTTACACTGTTTCGCAGACACGTCAACTCTAGCTTACGCAGCAGCTGTTTATCTTAAAGTAATAACGCCGCTAGAGACACATATCACTCTTATTTTAGCTAAAACTAAAGTCGCCCCATTGAAAAAGGTTACCATTCCACGACTTGAGTTATGTGCTGCTCTACTAGCCGTCAAGCTGACTAAAAACGTTCAAAAAACTTCACGTCTCGAAAATGTTATCAGTTACTTGTGGTCAGATTCTACAACCACTCTTTGCTGGATTCGGTCAAGCCCCGGCAAACTAAAGGAATTTGTTGCGAAGCGGGTTGGAGAAATACAGCAATTAACATCAGTCAAAGACTGGAGGTACGTTCCTACTGCAGATAATCCTGCGGACTGCGCCTCTCGTGGCTTATCAGCTCTGCAACTTAGAACCGACGACCTCTGGTGGCATGGGCCTAAATGGTTATCTCACGACGAAGAAAACTGACCTAAAATCCCTGTTCAAGCACCTGATAACATTCCCGAAATGAAGTGCATACAAACGCTGTCCACACAGATTATTAAATCCGACTGGTTTATCATGGAAAAATATAGCTCGCTAGGTAAACTGTTAGCGGTTACCGCATGGTGTCAACGCTTTATAGCTAAAAGATTGCAGAAACCGTGTGAGAACGAACCCTTTGCCTCTGGAGCGAACGCTATGCAACTCTAAAATTGTGAACAAAACGAGTACAAAGCTTTGTTTTCAAGCTCGAAGTCACCGCTTTGAAGACTAATCGAGGTGTTCCCAAACGCAGTAAATTACTAAAACTAAACCCCTTTCTCGACAGTGAAGGCATTCTTAGAATTGGCGGTCGACTAACAAATGCTAATATCGCTTATAATGAATGTCATCCAATGATATTACCAAAAGAAAATCATTTGACTGAACTTATCATCAGACAGCACACCAAAAACCCTTCATGGCAGTACTCAAATCACATTGCAACACGTCAGACGACAATTCTGGATAATTGATGGCCGCACAGCTGTAAAACGAATTATTCGCAGCTGTGTTAAATGTTTTCGTCAGAGCTGCCAACCTCATACACAGTTGATGGGGAACCTCCCAACTGCACGATGCACAAGCGCACATCCTTTTCTCCATACAGGTATCGATTACGCTGGACCATTTAATATCCGCATGACAAAGGGTTGAGGAAACCGCAGCCATAAAGGTTACGTCGCACTATTCGTATGTCTCGCTACCAAAACAATTAATTTGGAGCTTGTGAGCGATATGACAAGCGAAACTTTCCTAACAGCACTCAATAGGTTTGTCTCTGTACGTGGTCTATGTTCAGACCTTTATAGCGACCGCGGCACAACGTTCGTCGGAGCTGACGCATTGATGAAGGCCGAACTTCAAGCCTTTAAAACCCAACTTAATGCAGCCGCTGCACACGCTTCCCAAATTGGCATAAACTGGCACTTTATCCCTGCCGGTGCCCCAAACTTCGGTGGTCTATGGGAAGCCGGGGTAAAAAGCATGAAATTTCATCTCAAACGTGTCATAACTAATTCAACTCTTACGTTTGAAGAATTTTACACTGTTTTTAAACAAATTGAAGCTACGCTGAACTCGCGCCCAATCTCAGCACTCACGGATGATACCACTGATCTTTCAGCGCTCACTCCAGGACATTTCCTGGTCGGAAGAGCACTTCTAGCGATTCCTGCAACTCAATTGTTAGATGTAAACATAAACCACCTCACAAGATGGAAACAAATTCGACAAATGCATCAAAACTTCTGGTGTCGCTGGTCTGATGAATACCTGTACCAACTTCAAAAACGAAACAAATGGCACAAAGCTTCAAAAAACATCACCATTGGACAACTAGTTCTCATCCGAGATGAGCGATATCCTCCAGCTCAATGGGCCTTGGGTCGTGTCCTTGATACCCATACTGGTGAAGATGGGCTTATTCGAGTAGTAACAATTAAAACCGCATCAAATATCTTGAAAAGGCCAGTTTCCAATGTTTCACTTCTTCCTATCGCAGAAAACTTAATCAGATTTAATGAAGACAACACACGATCCCTTGGCTCAACTGGCGTTGAAGAAGGTGGGCGGTCCGAGACCATTATTTCGTCGCAGATTCCTGGACAAGGTGGGCGGAATGTTCAAAATTGTATGCCGCAGCCCTGAAAATAAAACTGAAAAGGCAACCCTGTTTTTTGGCATTTGGGGCAGTCGAGTTTTGGAGTCAATCTTTTGACAACGTGCGAACACCGTCTCTTTGTAACAGTGAAAAGTTTAGATTTGAATAGTTTTAAATAAATATTTGAATTAAAATTAACGCGATTTTTGTTTAGTTCGAAACACTATCTTTATTTCGGCAAATTCTAATTTATAAAAGGGATGTTTTAGTTTTCTAACATAGTTCTGGTCATGTCTGTTTCCTTGTTCGATAAAATGTAAGAGTTCACCGTATTTGATTTTGCCCAGTGAATGGCGTAAGCTATATTTATCAAATCCTCTTTAATGAGTTCTAGTTTGTATTCGATTTGTATTGCTAAGTCATTCTCAATTTCCTTTTTGTCCTGTATCAATTTTGATATATTGTTTGTTCTTTCTGACAATTCATTTATTTTTTCAATGGTTAGTCTATTGATGATTACCTGTTTGTTGTTGCTCGTCAGTACACTGTTCATTTTGTCGACGAGAATCTCGTAGTCATAATGGTCTGGACTACCTACTACCCATTTCCAGGCTGATCCAATGATATCCGTTTGTTTATAGTTAGTCTGTTTATATAATTTTTCGTCTGTACTATTAATAGGTCTAATATGGGATGAAGTGAATGGTTCTTAAATTGAGCGTTGACTTTCTCTTCTAGGTTAGCTACTGCATTTTCATAGTCCTTCAGTTCTATAATATGAATGATCTTAAATGTTCCTGATTGTCGTTTAGCCGGTCCATTGTCGATTGTAACCAGTTGTGACGTACTGTAATCAAGGATCTGAACGTTGGCAGATGCTGATATGAAGAATAGTCTAAAATAAAAAAATATGTGAGGTTTAGTTCTTATAAGGCTTTTGTGAACTAATTTGCCAGACTCTGTTATGACTGAGGAAGAGTTGTTTTCTTTTACTATCTCCCTCTTAAGTCGCGGAGTCAGTTTGGTTTTAGTTTTATTATGGAATTCGTGGTCCTTCGATTAAGTCTCTGTACGTTGTCTAGCCTAGCTTTCTCGTACTGTTCCGGATTTATGTAGACTTTGCGTCCAAAGAATAATTCGATTGGTTTCTGTCCTGTTGTGGAGTGGATTGAATAATTATATTCCTAGACAGCTCTATCAAGAAGTTCTTCAAATGATCTGTCTAAATTCTCAGCCTTCAGGCATCTTAAAATTTCTGAAACAGTCGAATGAAATCGTTCGACTTGTCCATTTGCCCTACTTGTATGAGGCGGTGTTCTGTATATTTTTACTCTCAGTTGGTCTTCGACCATAAAAGTTATTGAGTGCGAATTGAGCGATTTTTCGTTGTCGATAACTATTGATTCGGGCATTCCGAAAGTAAAGAGTATTTCGAATATTTGTCTATTGCTGTCAGGACTAATTTTTTCTCTGCGATATAAATGTCAATGTGTAGGATTTGACCGGGATGTTCAGGAATTGGGGTTGTTTGGATCTCGGGGTTGTTCGGATGTCAAACATATTTGTTTTCTGCACATACCTTACATTGCTTAACTATTTGTCTTATCTTGTTTAGCATTTTGCGAGAATAATATTTTTCTATAATTTGTTTCTTGTTTTCTTCCGCATTTCTGTGTGCTCTTCTGTGTTCGGCAATAATATGGGTATTGGGTATATCTAATCCTGTATGTGGAAAAAAACATTGGATATAGATTTTGAATTTGAGCCATTATTTCCTCAGAGGTAAGTAACCCATTGATAACAGAAGGGTTTAGAAAACGTTTTAAAATATCTAGCAGGTCTTTCGTTGAATAGTGGGGTCTAGTAATAATATGCCTATGAAATGTCGGGAAAAGAATTTTAGATTC
Organism: Meiosimyza decipiens; assembly: GCA_963680825.1. Classification (NCBI taxonomy): domain Eukaryota; kingdom Metazoa; phylum Arthropoda; class Insecta; order Diptera; family Lauxaniidae; genus Meiosimyza; species Meiosimyza decipiens. The sequence continues at coordinate 38,988,047 of OY804261.1, forward strand.
GTATTTGGTTTCTTGTCCTGTTAATATTAATAATTGATTTTGGAATACGTTGACCGGAGTTTCGATTGATGGAATTAGGTTATGTCCTGAACTCTCGTCAGAATGAGTCGCTATTGTGAGAGAATTTAATTCTGGTGGTCTGGATAAAGTGACAGCTATTATGTTAGTACTGCCTGGTTTATATTGTAGTGTGTAATCATACTCCTCTAAGATGGCTTTCCATCTTTTTAATTTGGCATTGTCGTTTTTATTGCTTAGCGCAAAAGTTAGGGGTTGATGGTCCGTAAATATTTTAATTTTAGCTGTACCGTATAGGTAATTCCTAAGGGATTTAAGTGCCCATATTATGGCAAGCATTTCCTTTTCATTTACTGCAAAATTTTCCTCTGTTTTACTTAAGGTTCTTGATATGAATGTAATTGGTTTTTTGTCTTGTTCGAGAACTGCACCAAGTGCATGGCTTGAAGCGTCAGTCGTTTAGTGAAACTCTTTTTCAAAGTTGGGGTAGGTTAAAATAACTTCCTCAGAGACAAGTGCGGTTTTTATTTGTTGGAATGCTATTTTTGCTGTTTCATTTAATTGAATAAATGTTTTTTTCGATTGATTTTTCGATACTCTTCCGTCCTCCCCTCTTAGTAGCCTAGTGAGAGGTTTTGCTATTTTCGCGTAGTCTCGTATAAATCGCCTATAATACCCTGAGGGACCTAAGAAGGCTCTTAAATCTCGAAGCGTTTTCGGGTAGGGAAAATCTATAATAGCTTTTACTTTGTTGGGATTAGTTGTGATACCGTTGGAGGAGACTAAAAATCCTAGGAATTCTATTTGATCTCTAAAAAACTCACATTTATCTACCTGCACTTTCATGTTTGCTTCTTGGAGGGTACAAAAAATTTCGTGTATGTGTTTTGCGGAGATTGTTCGTCTTTACTAAATATGATTACGTCATCTATGTAAACATAACATATTATCCCTATATGTTTTCTTAATATGTCATCTAATGCGCGTTGGAAAATCGCGGGAGCATTCTTTAAGCCGAATGGTAATCGCGTAAATTCGTATTTACCGTTTTTTATTGAGAAAGAGGTTTTCTCTACGTCAGATTCCTTTAATGGAATCTGGTGGAACCCACTTTTTAAATCGATTACCGAAAAGTATTTATAAATTGAAAAGGTTTTTCTTTGTTGAAAAACAGGCTGTTAGGTCAATTTTGATATTATGAATAAAACAATGTTAAATTCATTTGTTCACCCGACGTTTCGCTTATGGGTTTTAAGCATCCTCAGGGGTATGTCAAAATTCTTTATTGAATATTCACATCACACTGTTAACGAAAATTTACATTAAAAAACATTCATATAGGTACATATTTTTGGTTAATATCAAAAACTTACAGCAAGAAAAACATTATTTGAATTTACAAAAATATTAAATTAAAAATTAAAAATTAAAATTACAAAAATTAGTAATTTGAAAATAAGCTTTATAGCACCACACTGTAACTGAGACTAATTTTGTCAAAATCTTCTTTTATGTTCATTGCTGTTTTGTAATGTTGTCTAATTCGTAGGCTCTCTAGAGTATATCTAATGTTTTCTCTTTTTTCTCTGTCCAGTATTGTAATGTTGTCAAAATCAGCTGTGTGTTCATTTTCATCCATATGTTTAGCTAGTGCTGTCGTATGTCTGTTATGTTTTACATCGGCTTTATGTTCTCCTATTCGTGTTCCCAGTGTTCGTTTTGTTGTTCCTATATAAACTCTGTTACATGTTTCTCCTTCTTTGCCTTTACATTCTATTTTGTACACTACGTTGTGTTGCTGAAATTTTTCTGTTTTGTCTTTTGTTTTTGTAAATAACGTTGAGATCGTTTGGTTTGATTTAAAGGCAAAAGCTGTGTCATCTGTTTTAAAATGTTTAAGGGTTATGTCGTCTGTAAGTGTAGGTATGTATGGAATCGCAAAAAAGTGTTTAGGGTGGCCAGATGTTGTGGTGCTTAATGTTGAATTCTGTTGTGTTATGTTATCATGGATTGTATTATATTTAATTAAATGTTCCGTAAGTAAGGATAGTTATTGCAGTATAAAATATTTCAGATTTTACTAATGTTTTCAGACCGAAAAGTTTTGTCGCTGATTGTTAGTGCTGTTTTTATCATGGGATATGGGTAATATTTTGTATAAACCCGTGCATCAGAATTTGCTCTAATGGTAGCAATCACTTTTGAGGTATAAGTTAATTTCTCATTGGAGTCAGAAAAAAGGTCTAAGTGTCGTCTGATAAGTGTGTTCATCATCTGCTTCTGTTTGTTATTCATGTGATTATTTCTGATGCTAATATGATTTACTTCCGGCGAAATTAATTGTTTTAATCGGATTCTGAGCGAGTTATTATGTGTCATGTTGTGTCTTGTATGAATAACAGCTGATAAGTCTTTAAGACTATCGTTGCCTAGTATTGCGTCAAATGACACTAGTGTTGGGAGTAGGTAAAATTTCAGGTTTTTGTTTTTTAAATTAAACAAATTAACATAAGTGTGGTGTGTGATTTGAATTTGTCCTCCTACTGAGTTCGCGAAAAATGTTTTATCGTTTTTTATAGATTTTTTTACTAAAATCGGTTGCACGTAATTCTTATTTGATCCTGTGTCTACTAATATTTTTAAAATAGCCCCATTCTCCATTTTGCATTCAAAGAATGGCAACGAAGACTTGCTTAATCTAAAAAATGTATGTCTGATAAGTCTAAAAATTGCATTTCGTCTGAATAATTGTCTTGTTCATAGCTTTCTGGAGCATCTTGGTTTTGGTTTAATAAATATTCCATCTCGTGGTGTTTAGAAGTGGAAGGATGACACTCTGCCGGTGTAGCGTTTACATGAAAGTTTCTTTGATTTTCATTGGTGGATTTGTTAAAAATTGATTTTCTTGTCGTTTTCCAGCGTACCTAAAATTTGGTCTGTTCGCGTAGTTCACTCTGTTCGTTCTCATGCTTCGATCTATATCTATAGGCTCTGGCCTTGGTAGTGGTTTGGGTCCAAATGGTCTTGGAGGGGGATTAGAATATTGATTCGTTTGATACCATTGCTGGGGCCTTGCTGGAAATGTTTGAGGCTGACGTTGTTGTTGATATCCATATGATCTAAAGATTTGTAATGGTTGAGGTGTGTGCGCCAGCTCTGGGTAAAATTGTTGAGTTTGTTTGTTGTACCTGTGAGGTACTGGAGGTGCTATATAATTATTTGTTCTGGTAAGATCGTTATGGTTGTGTGCATGGTACGTTCAGTGCCTCTGGCAAACTTGTGGGTTCTTTTATTCCCAATAGTTTTGGTAAATCACCTGAAAGTCCTCGCACAAAAGTATCAAGGGCTTTTCCACGGTAAGTTTCGGTAAGTATCTGAACTGACTCTGGTTCTACTTCCATGCTTGCTATCTTATTTAAGATTAGTGAAAGATGGGTATAGACTTTTTGATAAAAGTCTTGAATTGAATTTCTTCCTTGTACCAAGCAAGTCATTTGGTACTCTAATGTACTAATGTCTCTCTTGTCCGTATAGTGTGTGGTTGAACAACGGGAGATTGCTTGCCAATTTAGCGGTGTGTTGTAGGACTCTAGTGCTATATCAGCACTTCCAACAATTTTGTTCCTTATAGCGTTCAAAATTCCGAAGTATTTCGGGGTACCTACGAATGATTCGTAAGTTTTGAGAATTCTTTCAACACTTTTCTTCCAGGAGCTAAATTCTTCTGGCTTTCCATTGATGTCCCTAAGTGTTTTTACTATATCCGGGATTTTTTCCATGTCGTTAAGGTTGTCCCTATATCGTTCATCTATTCCTTGGTCAACTATCGGAGCCGGATTTCGGTCATTGTTGATTATGTCTTGTATCATGTTCCGTCCGTCCGCGTTTGTACAGGCCCTGGCTGTAAGTTCGCGACAGAAATAGGATTTGCAACATTAGCTGCGTTAAGAATTGGGGGCCTTATAAGGTTGTTATTATTTGCCATTTTCTAATCATTGTACTTTTAGAGGAAATTTCACACGCAACAAAAATTAACAAAACAAAAAAAGAATTTATTAGTTTTAGAGATTCTACTGAAAATCCTTGTAAACTTCAACTTTTTGTTTTAAATATGATTTTCTTTAAAAATTCTAAATTTTAGAGTAAATAAGGTTTTTATTAAAAATTTTCCAATCAAAAGAAAATTATTATATTTGTTTCAATATTTCAATTTCAGATCGACTTCTTTAAAAATTAAAACGTTATTTATTATTTCTTGTTTCATTTTAGAATTTTTGGAATCAATTCTTTTTATTCGTTTTTCAAAATTTAAATTTACTTTTTTATATAAAATTTTTTATATTGATTTTGAGATTTTAATTTTTCGCTTAATTTTATAATAAAAATTTTTTTGTTTTTCTTTTATAAATTCTTAATTAAAAATATTTTTTTCCTTTTTTAATTTAATTTAATTTCAAAATTTTGATTCAATTCACTTTTTATTGTTTTCCTTAATTTCAAATTTTATATTGATTTCGAGATTTTAATTAATCACTTGAATTTATTATAATTTTCTTTAAAAAAAAAATAAATCTTGATTAACTTACAGTAACAGTAGCAACATCATTAGCTATGCTTTGGGTGTTTAGCTGCCTCGGACTGACTCCTTTTTGCTTCTCGCTACTAAGGGGCGTAGCACCATTTCTAACAAGGATTCTGGTGGTTTATCGCTGTGATCTCTTAGGTCCTGGATTACAGCAGACGACTTCACCAGTCTAATTTAAGGTTGCGGCACTTGTATGCTGTTGTCAGCTCTGGTGTGGCTTTTCCTTATCCTCTTTTGTTACGTCTACTTGAGTTGCAGTGATGTTGTTTTTCGACGCGCTGACCCTGTTCCTTACGTACAGGGGTGTGGGCTTTCTCGACTGAAATCTTTTCTCCAATGTTTATCCGTTTGAGTGAAATTTTCACTCGGGCAACTTTTTTTTAAACTCGATTTTTTAGCTCGGTCAATATTTCTTTAATTCGATTTTTTTTTCCTTTTTTTTCCCGATTCTTTGTTCGGTTATTTTTAGCTCGGGCGCCAGTTACACTTTTTACACGAGTGTCAAAATAAAACTGTTTTTTTATTTAAAAAACTTATTTTTTATTTATTATTTTTTTTTAGTTTTTCCTTTTTATTTGTTTACATATTTTTATTTAGAAACTTATTTTTTATTTATTTAACTGAGCAATTATAACTTTATTATTCGTTGTTAAATGAGTGTCAAATAAAACTAATTTTATTTAAAAAACTTATTTTTTATTTATTATTAATTTTTAATTTTTCTTTTTTACTTGTTTACTTGTTTAATAATTTTATTGAAAAACTTATTTTGTTTTATTTAACCGAGCAATTATAACTTTATTAACTGTCGAACTTACTGCAACTAATTTGTGTTTTGGGAAGAAAAGGCCATGATACTTATTGCTGCCTACGACAGCCAGACGCGTTGTCAGCATTTTAGCTGGATCATTGCATTGCTCTGTTGCAATGCATTTTCTTTGAATTTTATGTGCTGCTATGCTGACATAGCAAAAGTGAAATTAACAGGAATTTCGATTTATTTGACTGTTAACCTGTTGTTAACTAGTCAAACGTTAACCCATTGTTAACTTATACTTGGGACACTTAAATACCCAAAACAGTATAAAAACCGACCCTGCAAAATATAATGCTATAAAAACTATCCAATTATAACAAATGCAGACGAAGTACGTAGATTCATCGCCTTTCATAATTAGTATAGAAGATTCATTAAAGATTTTGCAACAGTAGCACAGTGTTTAAGTTCACTACTGAAGAAAAAAAAAATTTTTTTAATTGGACAAAACAATGCCAAATACCTTTCGAAACATTAAAACAAAAGTTAATATAGCCATCTATTTTACAATACCCTGACTTCTCAAAACCTTTTATTTGAACGACTGACGCATCAAATTTTGCTTTAGGATCAGTTTTATCACAAGGTGAAATGGGACAAGACCTACCAATATCATACGCGAGTAAAACTTTACAAAAACACGACATTAACCAGCCTATAATAGAAAAGGAATAACTAACATTACTACATTGGAGTATAAATATTTTTAAACCATACCAGTATAGACGGAAATTTATAGTTGTAATAGATCACAGACCTTTAGTGTCACAATTACGAGAATCAGACTTGACCTTTCTGATTATGATTTTGAAATTAAATTTCAACAAGGCAAAATTAATGCTAATGCCGATGCATTATCGAGAATAGTAAATTCCGATATACTTAAAACTTTGACACCAAAAGAAGAAACGAGCAATAAAAAAGTCATGATAACTACAAGGGGAAGCAAAAACAAAGAAAATCAAATTGAAATGGAAAAATGCACATCTCAACAGGGGCCTGATCAACTCTTTTTATGGGATTGCACATCCATTGCTGACGTCAAAAATATAGAAGATTACGATTTGATATTAGCGAAAAGGAATACTTAAATAATAATAAAACGTATTGAAATTGATAATGATATTGTGCACTGCAATGTAGCGATAAATCTGCAAATCCAGATTCGACCTCGCTGAAGCTAGCATAAAATAAAAATGAAATTACTATAAATACGCATGCGAGATCTAATGATAATTCAGCGACTCTAGAGCCGATCCTGAAGAATTTAGTACCTAAAATGAATAAATTGAAGCGCTAGATGAAAATTATAAGATATTTGAAATAATGCATGAAGAAGAGATTAAAAGAATATTTAACAAGCTGCAGCAAGAAGAGAGATAGAAAAACAGTAAATCGCTAACAGTAATGATATATAGAACCCCAAAGAGAATAAATGATAAGCCATGCAACACAAATTAATTAAAGAATTCCATGATTCACCACAAGGAGTATGTTTAGGAATAAGAAAATCCATTCTGAAATTAAAACAACGCTATGTATGGAAACATATGCGACAGATGGTAAAGAGTTACGTAAATAAATGTGAAAATTGCGCTCGTAATAAACATACAAGAAATATAAAAGAAAAAATGACCATAACAGATACACCAAGACAATCACTATAGATACAGTAGGACCGCTTAGAATTTCAAACGGATACCGCTACACACTCACAATGCAATGTGATTTAAGTAAATTTGTCATTGCACATACACTTGAAAGCAAAGGACGCAAAATCGGCTCATTAGCCTGTTTGTTTTAATTTCTCTAACACAGTGCGGCATCTTTGCCAACAAAAATAAAACTGCGTGATTCGCATATACAAGTCAAAATTTTAGTTTCACCACCTCGACCTTACACCAGTATTTCTTCAAAAAATAAAAGTGCTTAGAGAAAGAACACAGTATAAGCCACCAAACCAACTGAATTATTGGTGTGCTAATGCTCACGGCATAAAAAACAATTTTAATGAAATTGAATCTTTAGTGAACAATACCACTTTCGAAATTGTTGCATTTTCAGAAACGTATTTAACTAATGAAGTTGATGATACTGAAATAAATCATCGAAACTATACTCCTTTGCGTTGCGATAGTACAAGCAATCGTGCAGGCAGTGTGGTGCCATAAGTAAAAATTAGTCTTCAGTACAGATTAATTGATGAAATACATATTCCAATGAAAATATGATACTTGTGTTACGAGATTTTCACAAATGATTTTAAAGAAACAGTTGTAATTTTATAGATCCCCAAGTAGCTCAGACCGTGAATTTTGTTCAATTTTCTCAGATTCGCCAGATAGAGTGTTACACACAAACTTTAATATAGTGATTTTTGGAGATTTTAATATCAATTGGCTAGACATAAACTATACTTACACTACGGTTTTAAATGACATTTTAATACAAAACAATTTAAAACAAATAATGAAAAACCGACAAGAATTACGGAGCTTACGAGGTCATTAATTGACTTTTTTATATGCCCCAGAGAGAGAAAGATTTATGCCAGAGAGAGAAAGATTTATGCAGATACTGCTCCAGAATTTAAAGTCAGTGACCATGTAGCAATTATGATAAAAGTGCCCGTGAAAAATAAGAAACCTATAAACAATAAAAAATGTATCAACATTTTAAACTTAGAAAATTTCTTTGGAAAATATGTGAGCATGTCAGTTACAACATAAACTTTAATGATTTATCATCGACATTAGAAGAAAGTTTAAAGCATTGTGTAATGAAGCTAACCAGAAGGGCAGTTAATGATGATAGTCATAAATGGTTCACAGACGAACTTAAAAGTTTAAAATACAACAAAGTTCAGTGCTTCCGTAAAGCGAGTATTTTCAACAGGTCAGAAGATTGACATGTTCACAGAAACATACGCAACATATATAAAAATAAATTACACCATGCTTAAAAAAATTGCATTTGCCACAAAATTGAATCATGTCACAATCAAAAGGGTATATGGAAAACAATTAAAAGTTTGATTTTAGGAGAGGAAAAAGTGAAATTCGGTTAGGTGATAATTTATAGAAAGCATTAAGATAATTAGTAATTCAATACCTTCGATCACTAGTCAGTCTAACGTTAACTTTCCTGAATCCCAAAATGTTTTTAAATTTAAATAAATCAATTTAAGAGAGCTAAAGATAATATGTGGAAAGATGAATCCAAAAAAAGCTTTTAATCTTATTGTAAAAATTATACTAGATTGTTTTGATATAATTGGTCCAATAATACTTCGAATAGTTAATGAATGAGTCCTTTATATGCGGTGAGTTCCATAGAAACTTAAAGAAATCTACAATTATCCCAATACCTAAGCAGTCTGGCACAAATGATTGTGAAAAATTTAGACCCATTAATATAATGCCAACTTTATAAATTCGTGAGTGTTAATAAACTTTTAATTGAAAATCTGTCTGGATTTCGTCATAATCACTCCTGTGAAACATCTTTAAATTGGCTGATAACGACTCTTAAGGAAGAGAGCCATAGTGGCAGTAAAATATAAACAATAGTTTTGGATTTTCAAAGAGCATTTGAGACAATTGATAGAGACATGCTATCAGTAAATATCAGTAAATTATCAAAATATGAGATTAAGGGCTCCGAGCTGGAATAACTCAGAACTTACTTATCAGATAGAACCCAAGTGACAAACGTAAATAATTCAATATCGAGGGCAATTAAAACATGTTTTGGTGTCCCACAAATAATCATTCTTGGTCCGTTACTGTTCCTAATATCCATAAACGATAATGCAAAATATAAAAAGCGTGCAAAATATATTTGTTTGGTGATGATGCACTGTTGTTTATAAGTGGTAAAGTCTTTAGTGAACTTATTGATTACGTCAAAGAAGATTTAAACAACCTTTGCATATGACTCCAATTAAACAAATTAAAAATGATTGTTAATAAGACTAAACGTATGGTGGTGATGGGAAATCCATCGAACTTGTAAAAGAATTTAAGTATGTGGGAGTTTTACTAGATCATAAAATGAACCTTAAAAGTCATATGACATATTTAGCGAAAAAAATCTCATAGAAAATAGGGTACCTCAAGAAGATACAAAAAAATATTACCACAATGTGTGCCATCAACATATATAGTACAATAATTAAACCTCATTTTGAATTTTGTTCAACAATTCTGTCCATGGGTAATAATGAACATATAAATCAATTTTTTTTATACACCAATTACGTGGATGCTACTTATCTTGTCTAAAATGGATAAATATTTAACAATGAAATGAAATACAACATGGTACTTAAATACCTAGCGTCGATTTTAATTTACGTAGGTGACTCGCAGCTATGTAGTTTGAGGTCAAATTCTGATTTTGGACTCCAGCAATATAGAGACTCTAGAACTCAAAACCAATTACAGTATCACGGTCTTAATGAATTGCCTTCATCAATAAAAAATGAAAAAATTTGAATAATATTTAAAAAACTGCTTACATTGCATCTCAAAGAGAGAATTACATAAAAAAAAATTATTTTGTTATTAGTTTTCTGAATAAACTTAATTTAAATAGACATTAAGATAATTATCAGAAGCTGTAGCAAATTATAATAGTAATTTTTACTAAATAAATATACGTACATATTATCAAAAGTGTGAATTATACAAAATAAATAAATTAAATAATGTTTAAGTGCATTGACTTAAGCTAATTGAGTTAAATTAAGTTATGACAACTTGAATGCTACATATTGGATTGACCTTTAGTTTAAAGAAGAAATATGCTACATAAGTAATTTTGTCTTGGTTGGAGTAACTATAATTTAGTATAGTAAATAATACAAGAATTTTTTTATGATATGAGAATTTTTTAATTATATTGGCCTTTTTTTAATAAAAAAATTATTTTTTCAAAAAAATGTATTATTAACCTATAGTGAAATTTAGAAAGAAAACTTTACTACCTTAAACATTATTACATTGAATTTACTGTCATTTCGCAAAGACCAATGTGATCGTAAATTTTTTACTTATTTGATCAATGCTTTTTATTCAGCAAACATGACAAAGACAACAAATGGAACAATTTTTAGTCATGTTTGTTGAATAAAAAGCATTGATCAATTAAGTAAAAATTTTACGATCACATTGGTCTTTGCGAAATGACTGTAAGTTCAATGTAATAATGTTTAATATAATAAATAATCAGTCACTAAAACCAATTTTCCTAAAATTTATTACCTTTAAAATGATGTGCCATTTGTACTATATTTTTTGAAGTTAATCAAATTTTTGCCGGAAAACATAAAAAAAATATTACCTTACCTTACTCGTATGTAAAATTACTGTGGCTAGCAACCCAGGTGTTGGATATATTAAAGACTGATCGTGGCCGAAGGCCTCCACGAAGGAGTTACAAATCCTGAGCTGCGGACATAGGCCACTCACTTACCCTTACTCTTATGTAACATTACTGTAGCTAGCAACCCAGGTGTTGGATATATTATAGACTGATAGGCGGCCGAAATTTATTTTTTCGTTAAAAATAAGAGTGATGGTTTTAAAAGTAGCAACAAATAGCATATCACTCTAAAGGTATTGAATTATACATCCTAAATCGTTATAAATCACTATAAGTTAATAATACATTTTTTGGAAAAAATAAGTTTTTTTTTAAAAAAAAGATCAACTGTTTTAAAAATCTTCATATCTCGAAAAATAACGATCAAAATTCAATTATTAATATCACAATTTTATATCTCATTAAATTACGATATCCATATTTTGAAAAACCATCCAGGGATTCCTAAGTGATAGTTTTTGATAAAAGCTATATCCGCGAATTTGGATGGCTATATGTCCTAAACTAGATCCGACCGATAGTTTTTTTTTGCACATTTATTATTTATTCATGATACACTACATCTCCAAAAGAATATATAAAAAATCAGACAGTTATCCCTAAAGTAAATTTGTAATTTTTCTTCATCTTGAAGATTCCGCTCGTTATTTTTTTTTTAGAGATCTACCGAAGCAAGTTTTTGGTGGCATAAGGTCTTTATCATTTTCTTCTTCGTCAGCGAAGTTTCATCATAGGTGCTAATTGCCCCATTATTACCAATACTTTTTAATTAAAAAACATTAAATATTAAACTATAATCGAGCTCATTTCTGTTAGTTTTTTTTAACAATATGAAATACAAATAATGTAAAGTCTTATGTGTTATTGAGAGAGACACAAGTCTGGGATAATAACATAAACCGGTATAAGTTGTCAAAAATATGGTCTAAAAATCTCCCATGAAGTTGTTGTTAATTTGATTGCATCTGTGGAATATGTTGTTAATTTCTTCCATCCAAATGTGCACAAAAACGGATGTATCTTCCCTCTGCTTATCCAATAGTTGTTGCATGCGTAGCTTAACAACATCAGCCACCGCCTTGCATATTTTCTGGTGGCTAAAAGTATAATACTTGAATTAGCAATCGACAACTGCTCAAAATTTTTCATTTTGATAGAGAAGTAATTAAATTTAAGTATGTCATAAAAATAATGGAAGTAGCTGATTTGGTTAAGATGATAATATTTGAACAGTGGCATGGCGCAGGACGCGCAGGTTCGATTCTGTTCGGTGCCAGTTAAAAGAAATAAGTTTCCTTAATGCGATTTACTAATAAAACTTAGTTGATGAAAAAGCATTAAACAGAAATAAAATAGATGGAAAATAATAATATGTAAAAATTAAAAACAAAATTAGATTTGGGAAGAATAAAAAAAAATTTTTTATTTAATTTCGTTAACTTTTTTGTACAGAAAAATCCGCATTATTAAAGAAAAATTTCATCTCGAATCCGTTTTATTTACAAAAAAAGAATCCGAAAAAGCGGATTCCGAAAAACGGAAGCCGTTTCGGATAAATAATCCGCAAGAACGGATCCGTTTGGCACATTTGGATACTGCATATGTGATCGTCACGACGACGTGCAGAACCTAGATCTAAGAAATAAATATATGCCGAAAACAATCTGTGTAAGTTTTAGTGTGTTTTTTAATGTGTTGCAAAATGCGCTACGGGCTGGTCAGTATAACAAAAGTTCATAATCGAAAATGATTTTCGAGTTTGAAGCAAAAATGAGCTCTGTTAAAGTTACTTAATATTTTGCCTCGTGCTTAAATAAATAATGCGAATAGATAACAAAAAAATTTTGTTGTATTTATTCAATATTCAACGATATCGACATACTTGCATCAATAATTATTTACAACAACCAAATTACAACTGACACTACGGAAAACCATCGCGCGTTTGAAATAACTCCGGCGTTGACAAAACCAACACGCGTTACAACACACGGTTTTTCGACGCGCGTTGATGGTATTAATTGCAAATGTATATATCAAGAGTGAATGAGAAGGTGAAGATGATAAATTTTCGTTTTACGAACGTAGCTAAGCTTAAATATTTCTCTTTTTTCCAAACGCTTTGATTTAAGTAATAGAGCTATATCCGTTCCGCCATCATACCTGCCTTTTCAGAAAAAACCAGCAACGCCGTAGGACCATGAGGTAAAGAAAATTTTGATAAAATTTGTTTGCTGGAATATCTTTTATAAATAATACGAATGAGTATTAATTGATTGTATTTGTCGTGTAAATTTTCGAATGTTTAAATTTGCGATTGCTCCAATTCATTATGTCTGGTTCAGTAGTTACGCATTTTCCCGAAAATCATTCGCCTGGAGTGCGTTGTACTAAAATTTGGATTTTTATGGATAATTAGTATTTTATAAAATACATGGTCTGTTCCAAAACTTTTTAAGCGGAAACTCGCAAGTTGTAAAATTTGAATAAAAAAGATCTCTCGTGTGTGTTGAAAATACGGGAATACGTGTTCGTAAAAAGGTGCAACATCTGAAGAAACGTCGAAAACAAAGTGACAATATTTTGTAGGGGCTTCAATTATTTTCATTCCTGCAAATGTTTGTGGTACGAACAGTGGTAAAAAAACTTGTAGGAATTTTCAATTAATCGAATAGACCCATAATTTCAGCAATAGTTGGAACAGATATAATTTAGGGACAACTTCAAAATTTCCAATTTTGTTTATTTTTTTTTGGGAAAATGCAATTAAAAATAATTTCTGAGACTTAGTTCTTCATTTAGGCTTAAGTTTACTTTAACTGACATTCTCCAATCTTAATTATTTTTTTTGGGTTTAAAGGGGGTAGAAAATAAACTAGAAATATTAAAAAAAAGTCTCGCTCGATTCTGGTTTCAGAGATATAGCCATTTGAAGTTGCATACAGCTTTTGTAAAAATCTATGGGTTGGGACTCGCTAAATGGATATTAAAATATATAGGTCTCGTAAGAAATATAATACAATGGCCTATTATAATGGCAAGCAAATCGAGGGGATAGGTGTATGTATAAACAAACAAAACTTCAGCTTGTTTAACAATGGTAGAGGTGGGTCATTGAACTTTTCCATAGGAATTACATGGGAAAGAAAGTTTTACTAGACAGTTTCGTCCATATCTCGTTTAGAGTATTTGTTTCCTGAACTGTAAAAATCGTTGGCCAAGTTCTTTCGGTGAAAGCCTCTGCTTTTTTTAGGGATATAAAAAATCTAGGTCAAATTTTCGAAATTCAATTTCAACTATTGAAAGGCCATTTAAATTATCTTTCGAAAAGAACTGTGACTAAAATTTTTAAGTTAGTTCCAGGAAACAAATGACACGAAACAGAGGATGGCAACCAAAAATCTAAAATCATCCCCTACTTCAGCCTGTTTTTGAAAAAAACAAAAATATTTTAGGATGTACATAATTACCATCCAATAGGACAACTCTTGGCCCAAGTTTGAGGCCATTCGGTTATGTTCGTTTTTTGGCTAAGGAAAATTGTAATGAAATCCGTCATATTGGTCATTCTACCTCGTTTTTAGATTTCTCAAAATGAATTTTTTTTCGATACTTTGACTAAAAATGTTCGATACTTGTTTTTGGAAAAGTTTTTGCGGACTTATTTTCGAAAATACGATGTCAGGTCGAAAAACCTTGAGGCATAAAAGTTAGCATATAAATTTTTTTATATATAGGTCACTTATTAAGTTTATAATTTCTAAAAGACCGTTTAAGAACAAATTAAAAAAAAAATTTTTTTTAAAAAACTAAGTTTTGGAAGAAAAAGACCTAATTCATATTTTAAAAGAATTTGCTAAATTCCCGACATTTTGAAGTTTTTTTGTCTTCTTCCTAAGGACTACAATTACAAACTAAACAAATGATTTTCCTAAATAATACAATTAACATCAACCATACAACAGAAACGAGATGATTTTTGTACCCTTTTACTAACACCAAGAATATGAAAAAATATTTTAACAGTGCTAAGAACTAAGTTAATAAAATGCAAATACAGCTTATGTTGTCAACGTCTTCTTTTTGTTTATCGTCTGTTTTATGTGTTTTGAATATCAAGGCTCTCTAATGTTGTTCTTATGTTTATGTTCTTTTCTTTATCAATTGAATTTGCATTGTTATATTTTTCATACCAATTGTGTAAAAATTTTTTTATTTTGCGTATACGTGTTTCTCTTACGAAATTGGTGATACTATATCACCAATCAGTCTATATTATATCCAACACCTGGGTTGCTAGCTACAGTAATTTTATATAAAAGTAAGAGTAAGTGGGCGGCCTATGGCCGCAGATCAGTCTATAATATATATAACACCTGGGTTGCTAGCTACAGTAATTTTAAATAAAAATTTGAATATGAACATTTTCGCAGAAAAGTTAAAAAATTTGAATTTGTATATACATATGTGTATGTATATACATAACTTTGAACCGCTATAGCTTCTAAGCCATTTGAAATAGAATTTTTTTTATCGCCATTGCATTTAGGGCCCCAAAAAAAGTCAAAACATTTAAAAATAATTTTTACACAATTTTATCTCGGAAGCCATGAGAGATGTTTCAAAAAAAAAGTTTTTTGGACCAGTAAAATTATGCCTAAAAGAATTTTTATTTTTTAATTTGTTCTTAAACGGTCGCTAAAGCCAGCCTTTTTAGAAATTATTTAATAAAAGTTAGCAATTTACGTTTATTTTCTAATTATTGCATTGAAAATTTTCTTCTCTTAAGTTATATGCAATAATTTTGCAATTTAAAAATTAAAATCGAATTTTTTCGACTAGCGGTATATTTAATTTTATTGATTTTTTTTTCAGAGAAAATAAAACCTTAGCAATCATTTTGCAATTTAGTTTAATGTGGTCAGAGTCGTGGTTCTCTAGATATGAATTTTTCTATGTTAACACGCCAAGTTCCAATTAACAAAATATAGAAAAGAAACGCAAATGGATATTGGTAAATGCAAAATTCAAAAATTTCACGGTTTATTTTTTAGTACCATGCCACTACGTGGCGCTTCATAATGTTTTACTCAAAACAATAAACGTTGTTAAGTGTTATGAGTGCAGTTCGTGTTTAATCTCATTATAAAGTTCTATGCTACATTCAAATTTACGAATATGCTTTTAGCGACCTTCTGTAATCGATGTTGTAATCCTTTCAACAAAAATAATTTTCTTTATGAAAACCGTGCTATTTGGTCAATTATAATTTTTATGAATAAAACAATTTTAATTCATTTGTTCATCTAACGTTTCGCTTATGGGTTTTAAGCTTCCTCAGGGGAGGGCGCTTTATTTCTTTTTGAAAGAGCAGCGATAGTATAATTATCGACGTTTTTAAAAGATACTAATTAAAGTCAGTAATACAGTCAGATGTATGCTACATCAAAGCTCTTAACGCAGTCCAGCTCCGCGTTTACCGATATCTATTTACGTTACTGCGTTGCTTTGCTTCTTTTCTGTGATTTTGTTGTGCGTGGCGACATAGAAAAAATCATATCTAGAGAACCACGACTCTGACCACTCTAAACTTAATTCCAGAATGATTGCTAAGATTTTATTTTCTCTCTGAAAAAAAAATCAATAAAATTAAACATACCGCTAGTCGAAAATTTTCGATTTTAATTTTTAAATTGCAAAGTTATTTCTTATAACTTAAGAGAAGAAAATTTTCAATACAATAACGGCTTAACGGTTTTTCGACATGACGAGTACATTTTGAAATACAAGAGTCTGAAAATTCATATAGTTTTAAATTTTGCGATTTCGATATCGTATTTTTGAAAATAAGTCCGGAAAAACTTTTTCCAAAAACGCGTATCGAATATTTTTAGACAAAGTATCGAAAAAAAAAAATTGATTTTGAGAAATCTAAGTTTTGAATGTAAAAACAAGGTAGAATGACCCATATGCATATTGTTTATTCTCAAAACTTTGTAAAATGTGGGCGGGATTGAACAGCGAGTAACGCGAGGACGGAGCCATGAAGCTTCTTTACTTTTTTTTTACACATTTGCATGCTGTACTTATGATCGCAGCTCGGCAATATTTATTTCTATATGTTTGTATGTGCATATGTAATTCTATTAATTTTATTTCTATATTTCAGTTCTTTGAAACTCCAAAAGAGGCTTGCCGCTTCTGTTATGCGATGCGGCAAAAAGAAGATATGGTTGGATCCAAATGAAATAAATGAAATCGCCAATACGAACTCACGTAAGTGTTTAAAAATATATTTTATATTAAATACATAATAGTATCGCCTGTGGTTGAAATTTAACCGTTTCCACCAAGTTTTAATCGCGGGAATTTTGGCGACCTACGACTAACAAAACGTCTTTACCTTGCCCTTGAGAAGTTCTCACCCCACCTCATCTCACATTTAAAACTACATTCAATGTTCGTTTAACCCTCTAGTTCCCAATTTTTTTGTCGTTAAAAAAATTACTGGAGGTAGTTTTAAGGTGTACAAGCAATGTTTGTTCAAGAAAAAAGTTTTAAGACTTATAGGAGGCGTGGTAAGGGATGTAAAAGGTTGCAGGCCTAAAGACATGCTTGGGAAAGAAAGCCAAAAATTGTTTTATATTGAAGTGTCCAATTGATTTCATATAATATTTTTTTTTATAAAATCAAAAATAAGCACATATAAAACTTATAGGAAGTAAATCATTGTTAAAAATTTCAATTTATGGGCGTAACTTACATTAATTAAAATGGGGCGGAGTTTAAATAGAATAACTTATAAAAATGATATATGCATATGAACATTTTGTATTTTTAGTTGTTTGCATGAAATTCAAAGAATCAATGTTATTGTGGAGTAAGACATAGATTTATATAATTTTTTCCGCATATAGCTTGTGTTTGAGATGCGCTTCCGTTATATCTGTGAGCGGAAAGTATGTTTTTTTTACCAAATTTTTTATGCAAAAGCTTTACACGGGTTTCCGCGTCCATAAGGCCGTGATACACCCAACTACTTACCTTAGTCTCTATCATGGTAGTCTGGCGTGTTGATTCGTCTGTATTATAAGTATGCACTTACCGTTGTCTTTAAATGGATTTTGTATCGCTCGATGAACCCATCCGTCAATTTTACGCCACTCATATGACGATATGATGCGACTTTGACATATTTTTTTAAAAGCCCGGAAATAACGGAGAACTGTCGGATTAAAATATTGATCATCACAGAAAGGTTCCGACCCAACATCAGTAGAAGCCAATCGAACGGCCTTATTATCTTTTCAGACAATTGTCGATAAATCTGCTCCATAGGCGTAGTCACAAAATTCTGTATTGAAATCACGATCTTTTTGTTTAAGATCAGTATCAGAAGGCAATTTACAGTTAAAAATTATGTTGTAACGCATGGTTTCTAAAGAGTATATCAATAGGCTTCATAAATATCATCGTTTATTAAATTGATTTCGTTATCAGTGTCCAAATGAAATTTCACGGATATTTAATTTTCATGTAGATTTAAAAATTAATGATTGCAATTAGGAATCAGAGACTCAAAAAAAAGTTCTTACAAGAGTTCACACAATTTGTATAAGTGGGAATATTCTATCCTGAAATATATATATCTATTTATCTAAATGGCATGAAAAACATTTTTTAATCTTAATTTCCAATTTGACACTGTTTTTTGAAAAAGGCAGAAACACTCCCACCTATCCCTTCGAACTACCTCCTGGTATAAGTTTTTCCAACCATATGTTCTTTGATAAATGCTAGTTTATCAAACTTTTAGTGTAATTATGGTCAAAGAATGAACAAACATCTCAACTGAGCGGTAAGTTAACTTTCACATCTACTCACCAATAATTTTTTTTCTTAAAATTGTGGCTTAAAAAGTAGTTTAAAAAAATTTTATATTGAATGAAAATTTTAAAAAATAATTATTTTTTCGCTTTTGCACATAATTTCCACATTGACGTACGATTGACTGCTGTTATACTCGTTCCATGATTTTTCGACATTTCTTTAAAAAATGGTGATTTTTCTTTGTATGTACAGAAATTCAGCTGAAAAACTCATAACGTGCGACTTAAAGAGCTATTTTAAATGAAGGATGTCTACAGGCCTTCTTGGGAGCTAGAGGGTTAAATGCAACTCTCGAAACAAAACATAGAATTGTTATCAATTTCTACAGACCAAAAAATTTATTGGGTATTTTTTTATAACTGAAAAACAAAACATAAGTTTTTTCTGGGACAACATTCCTTACTTAGATCCTTGTTGATATGCTTAATTTAATTCGAAAGTGAAGCTTGAGGGGCGTATTTAAGCTATTGTAACTGATTGTATATAAAAAGTACAAGCAAAAGTAATTTTCAATAAAAAAAGACTGGGCGGTGCCACACCTCCCTTAGGATAAAAATTAGAGGTCCATGGTAGAAATATTGGCTCTCAAAAAAATTGACATCAAAATTGCGTTAGATACACTGTTTTTCTAATACCTTGAAGACCAGAACTATTTAATAATTATTAAGAACAATTTTTATTCGATTTTGATGAAACTCATCAAATTTTAAGCTATTTATATAAACTCTAAAATATATAATTCTGAAGAATTAAATGTTTTTTACCTTCGTTTTAGGTCAGAATATACGAAAGTTAATCAAAGATGGTTTGATTATTAAAAAGCCCGTGGTAGTTCATTCACGTTATCGCGTACGCAAAAATACTGAGGCCCGACGTAAAGGACGTCATTGTGGATTTGGCAAGCGCAAGGGTACAGCAAATGCTCGCATGCCTACGAAATTATTGTGGATGCAAAGGCAGCGTGTTCTTAGGCGATTGCTTAAAAAATACCGCGATAGCAAAAAAATTGATCGTCACCTTTATCATGACTTGTACATGAAGTGCAAAGGTAATGTGTTCAAAAATAAGCGTGTCCTTATGGAGTACATTCACAAAAAGAAAGCTGAAAAACAGCGCAGCAAAATGCTTGCTGACCAAGCTGAAGCAAGAAGGCAAAAAGTACGTGAAGCACGCAAACGTCGAGAAGAACGTATTGCAAATAAAAAGCAAGAGCTTATAAATCTTCATGCTAAAGAAGACGAATTAGCTGCACAAGTCGCAATAACGACGCACGGCAAGAAATAAATTATATCATAATTTTTTAGTCTTCAAATAAATTTCCATTCAACTAAAAAATGCCTTTAATTATTATTACAGGGTAACATTCATCTATATATTATTCCTCATAGATAAGGCTTAGCTATCTAGATCAGAACGAATAATATATTAAATTGAAGTGCTCATCAATCAGAGTTCTCGAAAATTATCGGATCCGAAATCCGTAGACTAGAAGCTGAGATATAAGCGTGAAAAGATTCTTTTTTTCAAGCAATGTACTGATTAAAGGCCTCAGCCCATAGAGTCCGTTGCGTCAACGTATACAACGGATGCAGTGGCGGACCTAGGATTCTCTTCAGGGGGGCCTGACATTTTTTTTAGTGAAAACGCACATTGATTGAATTTTTCAACGAAAAATATTTATATTTTTTGGTATTTAACACAAATGAATTTACCATTTTTAGCCCTTATAAATCATAGAGATCTTTTTTATCTAATCAGTAGTCCAGTAGAGGGTTTCAAGACGGCGAGGTTTCTCTGTCAAAATAATTCTACGATTTCATCTGAGCAGATATCGATTTCTTTATTAATATTTCCCAGAGCCAATCCATTCAAGCGGTCTTCTTTCAGCGTAGATCTTAAATACGATTTCAATCGTTTTAACACAGAAAAACTTCGTTCTGGTTTTGCTGAAGTCACTGGAAACTTGAAAAATATTTGTAGTAAAATTGTGATGCTTGGGAAGAACGATTTAATTTTTTTGCTTTTGATAATGGTCAATGCTTCCATTGCATTCAAAGCATCTTTAAAATCGGTCCTACAACAATACTGGTGCCACTATTGAATTTCGGATTTGAGCTCAATTTTACTGCAATTTAAATCACTTTCGTAAGTGACAGCAGCTTCCACGATCTTGTCAATTGACACATTCGAGTGATTTGCCGGTATTAAGCCTTCTAAGGGTAAAATGCTCAAAAATTTACCTTGGAATTTTGATTTTAGTTCTGAAATCATATGATCCAAGTAAGGGTAGCATATTGCGGCTCTAAAACATTTGAGAGAGAAAAAAATTAAAATAAAACTAATAAGTGCTATCTTTGGCCAGGCCGAAACTCACATAGCCTACACTGCATTGAAAGTACCTTTTAAAAAAATGTAAAAAAAAATTGAAGAGGTTGAAGTCGAAAAAATTGTAAAATGTTTGAAAGAGGTCGAAAAGTGTTGAAACAGTTGAAAAAGACTAAAAAATATGGAAACCTTTAAAGTAAGTTGAACGAAATTAAAATCATCGAAAAATATTAAAAAAGTTGAAAAATGCGAAAAATTATGGAAATTATTGAAACATATTGAAAGCGGTTGAAAAACTCAAAAAATATTAAAGAGATTGAAAAATATTGGAACCATTCAAAATTGACGAAAAGGTCGAATGAATTAATAATTAAAAAAATATGCACCGCCCACTTCTCCAACTTCGCCTAGTTTCGGTTCAATAAATCGGTGTCCTTGCTTTGTTCTAAGTCTTCTAATGTTTCAGAGATAACGCATTCATGCCTTTCTACCCATCTGGTTGCACACATTTGTTATTAAACAATTTTTCTTTGTTTCTGGACTCCGTTCGGAAATTTTATCTTTTAATTGTTGTACTCTTTTAGAAGAGTTCGAGAAAAAGTTTTTCACTGATGAAACTGCATGTTACGAATTTCAGAAACATCGCATGATTTGCCTACGCACACATTCAGAGAGTGACTGAAACAATGGGTGTAAAATGCTAAAGGTTGGTCTTCAGATATCAAAGCCTGAACTTCGTTGATTTTCCCAGCCATATATATCGGCGTTGAAATGTCAAAAATGCTTAAATTAAAATTTAAGTAAAATAAATGTTTTTGGCTTAAATTAATTTTAAAATTTAAAATAAATAAATTTTAAAATAAAAATATAAGAAAGTTATTAGAAAATATGTATTGTTATTAATTTTTAATTTTAGACTACGTCGTAGCAAAGAGTTCTTTTTTTGATCTCAGAATAGACTTTTTGGTGGCAATGTTGTAGTAACATGAACTGGGGAAACAATGTAGCCACAATTTCAAACTTATGTATTATTACCACCACTCGTATTACATAAATCTTATTTCATCTTATATTTCCTTAATAAATTAAATCCATTCAGGATTTTTTTTGACATTAATTTAGATATTTAAAACAGTAGATATGAAGATCTATGACTATTTTAGTACGTTGTAGTCTTAATATACAAGTTATGCGTATGCGCACAGTTGCATAAGCTGACTTCAATCAATGCATGCATAGTTTAGTTAGGTCTTAAGATTATTTGTTGGCTATGAAAGTGGAATAGAAAATCGTGAGCCTGTAAATAGAAGACGGGGGAGTGGTAGTGATTGTGTTGTTGTGGTGTATAAAGAAACCAAAAAAAAAATGTTCGTTGATATATTTTCTACATCACAACAACACTTCACCACCACAAACAATTTTTTCGATTTTCTGAAACGTTCTGAATCGAAATATTTTTCGGCGGATGATCGTCACTGAACGGATGGACGCGACCCAATCAATACGTTAGCAACGCATTCAAACGTCAATCAAAAAATCAACAAACATCTTCAAATTTCGTAATAAATACAACACATGTAACTATCGCTTTGCTTATAATTGCGAATTTATCATTTCTTTCATTTTTAATTATTTTAACATTGTTATCCTTTGTTTTTTTATTCATTCTCAAATTTTTCCAAATCTATATTTGCTTTTTACTTTGTTTGACACAAACCACAGTTGTCAAAGTATTCAACGTACGTTAAAAGTTGAAAATTGCCCAACTTCATCCTTTGCGTTGACGGATAAGTTGCGAATAGGCCGCTCTGCATACATTTCATCTCAGCTGTCAGTTGTAAACTTTGACGCAACGGACTTGACGTACTCTATGGGCTGAGGCCTTAACTGCAAAAGTCTCGCAATAGCGAGGAGAAAAAAATCTCCTACTCTCTCTAATTGTTATTGTTTCCAATTAAGCGTTGTTGTTTTAAGGTCTGTTAACTTGTCTATTTTCTTAATACAACTTTAATCGGAGATTTCGTAAACTGCTATTATATCTCGAATTGAATTTTGCAACTTATCTTGGACTTTATTTAATGTTAAGAAATGTCACTTATATCCGATTACCCGACATGAGATATCGATGTTTGTGACTAATCGCGATTAAGAACGAACCGCAGTTTAATCGACGATTTAATTGAGATAAGTTAACAAACCTTAATGTATTAAAAAATAGATTGAGTGCCTGAGGAGTAAGTATTTCCCCGGTGGCGAACGTCATGATGATTCACCGTTCAATTTCTAGTGACAGTTGGAGTTAATTGGAATTTGTCATTCATCGATGACAAGGTCATTTCAGAGTCAGCATGAAAGCGACGCTTATAAGGAAATGTCATCGAGTCGTCATGAATGAATTGTCAAAACGTCAGCATAAAAGTAAAATAATATTTTGTTTTTTAGATTTATTAGTCAATTAATTTGAAACAACTACTTGCAAAATTTATATAAAAAATACATTGTTAATTTTTTCATTCTATATTGAAGCTTATTTATCTAATGTTTCTTTTTTGTGTTTTCTCGGAATTATCTTTTGTTCTTGAATGTAGTTTGCTATAATGATTTCTTAATGCTGCTGCGGAGGTAAGCAACAAATTCTTCAAAACTAGGACGACCAGTGGAATCTGTTAACGATAAAACTCAGTAATTAAAGAAGTAATTATTAGACGAATTATAGAGATATAAAGAAGGTGTATGTCGTCACCTAGCATCCAAAAAGCCGTAACTACACGTTTTAGTTTTATGCAGGAGACGTAAAAAACGTATATTGGAAAAACATGTTATGTATTTCTTATGTAAATGATTGAAAAGAGCCAAAGCTTATTTAGATATCTAAAGAATTCAAATATTGTGTTTTTTATTCATACTGGTGTGTTACGCCTGTTTGCTAAATTAAACTCAAAAACTTGTTTCGGCCCTCTAAATTTCGTTAATAAAATCTTTATTATTGGACATTTGATTTAAAAATTTTGTAGGAACACGCAGTTTAGTCAAATTCATAATAATCAATCAAAAACTTGATTTTGAATTTTATTTTGGTTACGGCTTTTTGGATGTTAGGTGACGATATACAAAACTGACATGTTAGTTTCATTTTATGCTATTTTAGATAACTCACCATATAATGCCGATAACTCACCATATAATGCCGATTTGAAAAAGACTTCAATGCATTTTTGTCCTTGATGCCATCGTAGTTGCACTTTGAAATTAAATCCAAATTCATAATATTTTCCAAGTTATTGCTCATCTCACCCCATAGTAAACGACATAGATGAAGCCTTGACAGTCAGAAAATAAATATTATTTATATTTTATTTAAGTTAAGATCGCGTTAATTTTAGAAATTTAATTTTTAATATGTGTAAAGGCTAAGATCGATCTTTTCCGATTTATTAAAATCGATTTTTTAAAAAAATTTGTGTTTAACTCGATTTGAATAAATCGGAAAAGATCGATCTTAGCCTTTACACATTAAAAAATAAATATTTTTGTTTTTTATATATTTTGCAACTTATTTTGTACAGTGTGATTTTTACTCAAAGCTCTCGCGATGTTCACCCACTAACTGTCAATCGCTCTTTACTCTTCTTCAGATTCAATTGTGGTATTTAAACAAATTTATGTAAATAATAAGTTAAAATTTATTTAAAAACGTCAGTTTTTTTTATATATTTAGAATTGATAAACTGACCGAAGGCGTCTCTTAACAGTCGTATTCATAACTTTGTTTTGTTTGTGACTTGTACTCGTTGATGACGACATGTAACAGACAATGTCATGCAGCCATCAACTGATTCGGAACTTTTCAGAAGACGGAGACATTTGAATGACATTGTCCAACACAGCGTGCTGACTTTCCGACATTCTCATTATGATTTATCGATGAAATAATCATTTCGGACAACGTCATTAAGATCACGCCATTTTCGTGATGTTGCCATTACGATTCATCGATGGTAACATAACGGGTGATGTCGCCAAAAAACGCCACCGAATTTCAGTGGAGCTTGATATTTGATTAGTTGTAGTCTGGTAACTTTTATTTTGTGGTGCATGTTTTCGGATCGCCATTTTTAATATTGAAAGTAAATCATTAAAATCTAGCGTACATTGGTGATTGTATGAAAACCCCCGATGAGCAATCACATATTTCTGTTAGCGTATGGTCAATGCACTACGTAGCGTTCTCCTTAGCAGAACTGCTTACTTTGCAGTTCCCACACTGTTGTAACCATAGCTACGCATGGTCAATGTACTGCGTAGCGCATTGACCGTACCTTATCTTGCATACTTTGCAGTTTTTAAAATCATTTAAGCTTAAGTCAATACACTTTAACTAATTCATTTTGCATAATTCACATTTTTTAACTTTTTCATCAATAAAAATTCATTCTAGCTTAAAACACAAAAGCGTTTGAATCATTTTCAACATTAACCGGCTACTAGTTCCAAGTACTAGTAACCATTAAATAAAAACCTTCTAGTTTGTGTACTAGAAGCAACTTTTTATCATACAACGCAACATTTGGTGACCACGACGGTTCAGTCAGACGAAAAAGTCTTCATCAGGACATTCCAGCCTGAATTATCAAAATGGAGGAGTTAAACGCAAGTTAGCTCTCTAGCTGACAAGATCCAACAAATTATAACAAACCTCAAAAAAGATCCACATGAACGTAAACAGAGACTTTCATATTTGCAAGAACCAAAGAAACGCCTCTCTGAGCCTCTTAAACAATTTGAAGAAACAGACAGTCAAATTCGAGTGTTAAAAGATGTACCCAAAGCCCATGCATATCTTACAGAGCAGTACTACGATCGCATATCTAAACTTTGCGACCGTTATGAAAAAATTTTCGACGAAAACATCGAAAGAATACAGCAGACAACCATTGAACCACAAGCAAAAAACACTGAAAGAAATCAAGAGTCTGGGGTAGCTGTTTCTGAACCAGATAACGAAATTATTGCCATGATCAGAAGACAAGCAGCTGTCATAAACACACTGAATCGGGTACTAGCTGTTTACACATATCTTTTATCATTAAGTTCTTACGTATTGGTTAAGGTGTTTAACAAAAGTGCAAGCAACATAAAAAATGTAAATTAAAACAAAAATTGTAAATTATTAAAAAACATAAGGTGCAATTTAAATTTCGAATTACACAAAATAAATAAATTTAATAATGTTTAAGTGCATTGACTTAAGCTAAAGAACTGCTAAGTATGCAGTTATGATGAGGTTAATGCTTCGTAGTGCATTGACCATTAGCTTGTAGAAAAAATGTAACACAAGAAATTTTGTTTTGGTTGCACTAACTATCTTTAGTATATAAGCCAAGAATTTCTTTTAATAAATCAGAATTAATTAATCACATAAACAAACTGCATGTCATTTCTTAATTTCTCACGAAGTTACAGTCCCAAGTACTGTGGTCTTCAACTCTTCGCAGCAACACACAAAAAGTCAAGGCTTATGTGCCATTGTCTTACATTAAGGTGTTTATTATAAACATTTTTTGGTGACCCCGACTTGATCGAAAGGACGACATAAGACTCCTTTTCATCAACAAAACTGAATTCGCCGCAGCAGAAAAGGACGATATACAACTCCTTTTCATCAATTAAACAGAATTCATCACGGCAAGGCGGATCAACAGATACGCAATTCTACTCAAAAGGTCCGACACAAAGATCAGCAAAGGTGGATCAACAGATACGCATTCCACTCAAGAGATCCGACACAAAATCAGCAACGGCGGATCAACAGATACGCATTCCACTCAAGAGATCCGACACAAGGATCAGCAAAGCCGGATCAACAGATACAATTCTATTCAAAAGGTCCGACACAAGGATCAGCAAAGGCAGATCAACAGATACGCATTCCACTCAAGAGATCCGACACAAGGATCAGCAAAGGCGGATCAACAGATACGCAATTCTACTCAAGAGATCCGACAAAAGGATCAGCAATAACAGATCCTCATCAGAAGGTTCATTACCAGATATTATGAGTGTGTCAAAGGAGCTGATTGAGCGGCAGTATGAGGTTGGCGCCCAAGTAGAACAATTGGTAGCCAACTTCAGGAAAGACTCAAAGGTCCGAAAAACTTCAAATTACTATTAGGAACGTTTAAAACGGATCAATGATCTAGCGGAAGAATTCCATCAAAATCATGCAGGAATTCAAGCAGAAAACTAGGTCCTCAGTAAAAACGTATATTTTACTGAGGACTACTATCATCAAATATTAGCAGTGGTTACAAAATACACAAGGATATTCAAAAAGGAGTCCATGGAACTGTTGAACATCGAAGATCCAACCACACATAGCAATAAGGACAACGCAGGTCTGCCGCCCAAGGACAGCACACGTGCGACGTCAAAGACTAAAACAGACGAAACAGGTCCACAATTAATCACCAAGATGAATTTGGAGTTACGAAAACTACTTCGCAACCAAAAGGCTCTGATGGAAGTTCTTCACCAAATCAGCGACAAGGTCCTGGCAGAAACTCACCTATATCATCCACTATCCTACTACACAGTGAATGCCGTTTTATTGGAGAAGCACATGATCGACTTTGCCAAAAACAACCTAGCGATATGGGATTCAACCGACGAAGACTTCTTAGAAGACTATACACTCCAAGCTTACTATGCAGTCGAATCTCAGGTGAAGGAAGCAATGATCGAGCTCTAACAACATATACTAGATGTATTCGCCACGAGTAAAAAATGTTTATACTATAGAATATAGATATTATTGAATGAATATTTTTCAGGTTTTTAGTGCTTAAGAAAATTATTGTATTTTCAATGTAAATCATTTGATAATAATAAACTAAAGAATGAATGAAAAAATTAAGGTCCTGTGGCATCAAGACAAACAGAAACAGTCGCAAAACCGGATTTATCATTACCCAAAGTGACATTGCCCAAATTCGATGGAAGCTACTTACAGTAGGTCACTTTCAAGGATTTATTCACAGAGATGGCGCACAAAACGGCCATCGGAGAGGCCAGAAAAATGCATTACCTAGTGACATCGTTAGTTGCGGAACCAAGAGCTTTGATAAGGCACTTACCAGCGATTCGAGCTAATTACGAAGCTGCTTGGACAATTTTGAGTAACCGGTATGACAACAAAAGATTGATGGTGACAACATTGCTCAACAAACTGATGTCACAATCACCAATGAAAAATGAATCCATGATGTCAGTCAAAACATTACATGATGTAACTAAGGAATGCCTCTTTGGACTGAGGGCTCAAGGAATTCCTGTAAAAAATTCGAACGCAGTATTGGCCCACATTACATTAAAAAAGATGGATCAAAACACCCAAACCGCCTTTGAACAAAATCTTGATGACAACAAAAGGCTTATCACTCTTGTTTTTTGGAACGTAGGTTCCAAGCCCTTGAAGCACAAGGGAATAAGGAAAATCAGTAATAAGAACATTTGCCTCAGTCACAAAACCAAATCAATTTGACCACAACTGCCAAATATGCAAAAAAAATTTTCATCAACTGTATGCCTGTAAAACCTTTGAAAATGCTAATTTGAGTCAAAGGTGGAAATGGGTTAAGAAGTTCAATCGATGCGTCAATTGTTTAAGAAGCAGATGAATACTGATCAGGGCATTGTTCCAAATGTTCTCGAAATCACAACACACTGCTTCATAACCCAAACATGAACCAGCCAGGTGCAACCGAAGATTAAAAGGAGCAATCATCAAATAAAGTCAGCCTTGTGACCAATAACAACAATAAAGACTTCAATTACGTCTTATTAGGGACAGCTCGAATCCAGTTTGTAGCGGCCAACGGACAACTCGTCGAGTGCCGAGCGATATTGGACTCAGGGTCTCAGATGAACCTCATAACAGATCGCCTGTTAAAAAGATTGGGCGGCAAGCCTAGACAAATGTCTATGAGTGTTGAAAGAATTGGAGCCAATGAGACAAAAATGAGGCATCAGACAACGATTCGTATCAGGTCAAATTCAAACGATTTTACTGCTGACATGGAAGCACACGTCATACCAAAGATCGTGTCTGACCAACCTGTACAACATTTAAACATTGACAGTTGGGCCATTCCACACGGCATCATTCTCGCCGATCCTGACTTCAATAAACCTGACCGGATTGACTGCCTATTAGGAGCTGAAAATTTCTTTGAGCTGTTGACTGGTGAGCAGATAAAATTGGCAGGAGCCAGTCCAGTTCTACAAAATTCAGTATTTGGATGGATCATTGCTGGTAGCGTAAACACCGTAAGTTCAAAAAAAGTAACTTGTGGCATATGCACTAGCAAAGATATCGAAAAGGCCATTTCAAGGTTCTGGGAAGCAGAGGAAATACCAGATTCAGACACTCCAGCTACATGAATTGCGTTGCGAATCCCATTTTTTGCAACACACTTTTCGAGACAAGGATGGAAGATTTGTAGTAAAACTTCCACTCAAGGAATATCCATCAGTATTGGCTGAATCAAAAGAAATGGCATACGAGAGGTTCAAAACCATCGAACAACGCCTCATGAAGAACCAATCATTAAGGGAGCAATACATTTCCTTTATGAGGGAATATGAATCGCTAGGGCACATGACACAAGTTAACTCTAACGACATCATTTCACCGAATTACTTCATACCACATCATTGTGTGCTTCGTCCAGACAGCTCGACCACAAAATTGAGAATAGTGTTTGACGCATCAGCACACAAACCAACGGGACCAGCATTAAACGACATCATGTTTAATGGTCCCACAGTTCAAGGTGAACTATTTTCAATCTTACTTCGGTTCAGAATACATCAGTACGTGCTTAAAACTGATGTAGAAAAAATGTACCGACAGATATGGATCAACAAAAATGATCGAAATCTCCAACTCATTATGTGGTGGAGGGATCCCGCAGAGCCGATCAAAACGTATCAACTGAATACTGTCACATACGCCACCAGGGCAGCTCCTTATCTGGCAACGCGATGTCTAAATCGGCTAGCAGAGGAGTTTCAAGGACGATATCCACAAGGAGCCAAATCCTTAAGGAACGATTTTTATGTGGATGATGGATTGATTGGAGCAAATACAATACATGAGGCATTGGAAACTCAATAGCAATTGATAATCATGCTAGGCACATCTGGAATGAAGCTGAAAAAATGGTGTGCTAATGACCCCAGACTTTTGAGCGGCATCGCCTCAGAAGACAAGGAGGTCGATCTCCACTTCACCACAGAAGATAGTCAATCTACAAAAACACTAGGTTTAATATGGTTACCAAAATCTTATGTATTCTGTTTCAAGGCCAATGTACGCTACCACAGCAAAATAACAAAACGAACAATGAGTTCAGACTTAGCACACATTTATGACCCACTGGGTCTAATTGGTCCAGTCCTTGTAACAGGAAAAATACAACTGCAAAATGTATGGCAGTTAAAACTTGACTGGGATGAAGAGCTACCCGAAGAAATTCAAAAACGATGGACATCCTACAGAGAAGAGTTAGGAACCTTAGACAATGTAAAGGTGTCGAGACATGTCTTTGGAAGCAAGGGTTTTGCAAATGTAGAGATACATGCTTTTGCCGATGCTTCTGAAAAAGCGTATGGGGCATCTGTGTACGTCAGAGCTGTACTCAAGGACAAAACAGTCAAATTAAACCTACTATGCTCCAAGTCTCGAGTCGCACCAATAAAGCTCCAAACAATTCCATGCTTGGAGTTATGTGCAGCCCTCCTGGCAGTTGAGCTCATGGCAAGAGCGAAGCTTGACTTGGGATATCAGGACAAGGCATCTTATTTTTGGACGGATTCGCAGATTGTACTTTCCTGGATAAACAATCACCCTGGCAAGCTACCAGTTTATATCGCACACCGAATCGTAAAAATTCATCAATTAACTATTGCTGATCAATGGCGGTATGTTCCATCTAAACAAAATCCTGCTGATATCCTTTCAAGAGGAATCAAACCACGAGAATTTCCACGCTACAACATGTGGTTATATGGTCCATTGTTCCTATATCAATCAAGATGACTGTGGCCAGCTTCTTTTAAAAAGGAATTAACCATCGAAGATAACTGTGGTAGCTCTAACAACGCAACAATCAGCTGAAGCCCATGGGCTTATGCAATTTCCACCAAAAACTCGTTCTCACATGTGCATCGAGTGACTGGATATGTACTAAGATTTATAAAAAATGCGAGGTAACCAAGAGATTCGCGGCCAGAACACATTCAACTCCCACCATTAGAACTTGACGCAGCCCTCAAGACTATTGTGCGGCAAATCCAGTCATCCGATATTTTGGATGTAAGGAAAACACTACAAAAAGATGCCTTTGTACCAAAATCTCATAATTTAAGTTCATTAACTCTCTTCCTAGATGAGAAGGGATAATTCGAGTTGGAGGACGAATCAAGGCATCAGTACAGCAGTTTGACGCGAATCATCAAATGATTCTGTCAGGCAACGACCCACTTACAAGATTGCTGGTAGAAGAAATACACAAAAAAAACTACCACTGCGGTCCACAGGCGCTGCTTGCACAAGTAAGACAACGTTTTTGGCCTCTAAATGCAAAGTGCCTTGTAAGATCCATTTTTCAACGAAGCGTCAAATGTACACGTGCAAAGCCCTGCGTCTACAATCAAGTTATGGGAAACTTGCCTGCGCATCGGGTACAAGCAGCTCGGCCATTTTAAAATTCAGGGATTATTGCGGCCCATTCTGGATACACTTCAAAACCAGAGGCAAGCGACCTCAAAAGGCGTACCTGGCAGTATTCTGCTGCTTTGCAACGAAAGCAGTACATCTAGAACTTGTCACTGATTTAACTACTGAAGCATTCATTGGGGCGTTAAAACGATTCGTCGCAAGAAGAGGGCACTGTCAGACATTATACTGCGACAATGCAACCGATTTCGTAGGGGCAAGGAACCAACTGCAAGAGCTCGATAACTTAATCAACTCTCAATCAGCGAAAGAGGCATGCAGTGCAAGGGGAGTGGAGTTCCATTTTATTCCACCCAGGTCACCACACTTTGGCGGATTATGGGAAGCAGCAGTAAAATCTGCAAAACACTTATTAGTAAAAAATGTATCGACAGCGTCTCTCA
This sequence comes from Meiosimyza decipiens, assembly GCA_963680825.1. Classification (NCBI taxonomy): domain Eukaryota; kingdom Metazoa; phylum Arthropoda; class Insecta; order Diptera; family Lauxaniidae; genus Meiosimyza; species Meiosimyza decipiens. The sequence goes on from OY804261.1 coordinate 39,020,248, forward strand.
CGTATGAAGAGCTTGAAACTGTTTTGATTGAAATCGAAGCAGTTTTGAATTTTCGACCCTTGATTCCTAGTTCATCAAATGCAAATGACTTAAATGCAATTACTCCTGGTCACTTCCTAATCGGTGAGGAACTCACTTCCAGCGTTGATATACATGCAGCAGATCCAAAACGAAAACTGCTTGATTGATGGCAGATCGTATCAGAAATCAAACACCATTTTTGGCAACGTTGGTCAAGGGAGTACCTCAACGAACTGCAGCAACGACGTAAATGGAAGGGTCCAATAAGTGATATCAAGCCAAACACAATGGTCATTATCAAGGAAGATAACCTCCCAGCATTAAAATGGCCATTAGGGCGCATCATCAAGGACTACAGTTGACGTCATTGGAAATGTAGCTAATTCATTGTTTGGCGTCCTTGATTCAAATTACGCCACAAAAATGTCAGAAACTATTGACAAATTGAGGAACAACGATGTACACCTAGAATGGCTGTTGAAAAATTAAACTTCATTAATTGATTCTACAATCAACATTTTGAAAGCAAATCAGCTAAACATTTAGGCAAAGTTCGATGAAATTGACACTCGCATCAACAGTTTGCTCTATAGTGACTCACAAAATACACCGTTGCATGATCTACGCGTGTCTCAAAATATAATCACGCTGTCAGTTCAAATGCTCATCATGGTTTCCAACTTGCTCTGTACATACTCATCCATAACAGATGTCCTCATCGACAGCCATCATGGAAAGGTCAACCCACTCTTAATAACACCACACCAGCTCAGTGAAGAAATCTTTAAGATTAAGGCTCACCTTCCACCAAATTTGCAAGTACCTATCCATCAAGATAACCTACTTGAAGTTTATAAATTTAGCAAGATTAATGGAATAGTCGCAAAAAATCACGTGATCTTCAGCATCGAATTACCACTAGTTGATCCAACGGAGTTTCAATTATTGCACCTCGTTCCAATTGCTGCATCAATAAACAATTCACTAACTGAAGTACGGCTATCGACAAAATGTATTGCTATCAGCCCACATCGCGATGAGTTTCTACCGATGTCGCAGGAACAGCTTGATGCATGCCTTTCTCTAAGTAACGAAGAAGTACTTTGCCAGAATCTACAGCCAAAATATTACACAGCATCCACAGTTAACAAATGTAAACTCGAGTTTTTCAACAATCAAGTCTACCCAAAATGTAAGTTTCAATTACTGGACGATAAAACAGTGTGGCACCAGTTAAAACATGCTAATCATTGGATTTACGCTACAATAAGCACTGTACAACTCAATTTAGCATGTAAAGATGAACTGGAGCAATTTGAACTCTCTGATAGCGGATTAATAAAATTTCGAGAGGACTGCACGATCAAAAACAGCTTTATGACAATAAGAGGTCGTACTCAGATTCAACATTCCGTTCGGGTGGAATAAACAATATGCGACAAACAACATAAGCGTCACATTCAAGCCAAATATACAGGACCTTGAAAGGATTCAAACACAGCTTGCACACATTAGTGCATCCACTTTACCACATGAAGCCACCATGAAGCACAGTTTACTCGTCTGTTACATGGCCATAACTCTGGTCATTATTGTCATCCTGTGAACAACATACTGGATAATAATGCTCAAGAAGACAGCAAAAGTACAACCAATCATGATGACACGACAACAATACCAAGTCACAGACACGCCGTGTTTACACATATTTTTTATCATTAAGTTCTTACGTATTGGTTAAGGTGTTTAACAAAAGTGCAAGCAACATAAAAAATGTAAATTAAAACAAAAATTGTAAATTATTAAAAAACATAAGGTGCAATTTAAATTTCGAATTACACAAAATAAATAAATTTAATAATGTTTAAGTGCATTGACTTAAGCTAAAGAACTGCAAAGTATGCAGTTATGATGAGGTTAATGCTACGTAGTGCATTGACCATTAGCTTGTAGAAAAAATGCAACACAAGAAATTTTGTTTTGGGTGCACTTTAGTATATAAGCCAAGAATTTCTTTTAATAAATCAGAATTAATTAATCACATAAACAAACAGCTTGTTATTTCTTAATTTTTCACGAAGTCACAGTCCCAAGTACTGTGGTCTTCAACTCTTCGCAACAACACACAAAAAGTCAAGGCTTATGTGCCATTGTCTTACATTAAGGTGTTTATTATAAACACTAGCCATGCTCACCAGCAATTCTTATATCGCTCAAGGTCGCAGTTTAAAAAGTATCAACGAGCTCTGGCAACAAATTGAGGAGCTGCACTACAGCATTTATGAAAACTGTGACAACCCAGAAGCAAAACGATACAATATAAGCTCATACATAGAGTTGGAATCACAAATTTTTGATGAACGTAACACTTTATCAAAAAATAGTGATATGTCTGTTCAAGGGAACAATTAGCGCTTCATCTACCGATAGTATCTATTCCTTCATTTGACGGAAACTACTTAAAATGACAACAATTTTTTGATATTTTTCAAAAAATGATTCATGAGCAAACAATACCTGAAGTTCAAAAAATGTGGTATCTTAATGCTAACATTTAGCTTCACTGCAGAGAGCAACACAACAGCTTGGAAATTAATGCAAGACCGTTTTAACAATAAAAGAGTACTTGCACACGTACTAATGCAAAAGTTAACTGAACAATCAGTCCTGACGCCAGATCAATAATAGACTTTCATGATTGTATTCATGAAAGCTTACTAGCCCTTAATAACATAGGCTTATGACACACAACTTCCTGGGGACCATTACTAGTACATATTCTGGTAAAGAAACTAGATCGTCATATGCATTTGTTAGATGAGCAATCAATGAAAGATCCGAGAGGAATGCGAACAATAGAGGAGTTTCAGGGTTTTTTGGAAAAGCGGTTACAGACTTTGGAAGCAATAGGACAAAAGGATATATCGAATGCCACAAAAATTTCATCATCAATGCTAACATATCAAAAGGAGCATAATTGTGGATTCTGCAGGCAGGGAAATCACCCCCTGTATTATTGTGAAAAATTCATAAAACTTTCCGCAGCGAAACATCTGAAATGTATCCAAGAACAAAATTTATGTGTCAATTGCCTCAAGTCCGAACATAGCGCAAAAACGAGTCTATCACGCGACTGCAGCAAATGCAATCATAAACACAACACTTCACTTAGAAGGAATAATGATGAACCAAAACCATCAGCAACACTAGCAGCATCAAAACACGAACATAGCAACCAAAACTATGTATTTCTAATTATAAAGGCAAATGTTCTTCGACATTTCGATACATTTTACGTTGGCTTCAACAGAACAAATTATGCACTTAATTCTCCCCTTACTAGAGCATTCATAGAATTTAATAATATCTCTCATTTAATTGAAATTGATTTCTCCACTTCAAAGAATTATTTTCTGAATTTGCTCAATTTAGTTTATAATTAATAATTATTTTTGTTTTTACTTTAATACGAGATTTTGATATAAGTGTTTTCTTTTCTTATTAGTCTGTAAGAATATAATTGTTCATAGACTAAGTAATTTTGAATAAATAAATAAATAAAAAAATTAAAAAATAAAAATTATGGACAAACTGATGAAATAAGAGCCATCTTAGATTCTGGCCCACAAATAAACGTCATTTCAGAACAACTCGTTAAACGCCTAGCAATTTCTAACACAAATAAATCGATTTGCATTGAGGGGATAGGTCGCAGAACGCGTAATTTTACACGCCATGTAGACGCCATCATACAATCCAAAATAGGGAAATTCTCCTCGAGATTTGAAGCGTTTGTAATACCGCAAATAGTAGCTGCTCAACCAACGCAGGACTTCGATGTAGCAGCTTGGTCACTTCCAGAAAACATACCAATAGCAGACCCAGAATTCTACAAGTCTGAAAAAATTGACTTTCTTCTAGGAGCGGAGCTTTATCACAAACTATTTACTTCTACATGGACAAATTCAGTTAGAAGATCATCTGCCAACTCTACAAAACACGGATTTTGGCTGGGTGATCAGCGGAATGATAGATCACTCACAATATGGAAAGGCTACTTGCGGTGTATACAGTGATGATGACGAGTCCACTAACCAACTACTAGAACGCTTTTGGAAACTAGAAGAGTCGCAGGATATTCAAAACCCACTAAGTCCAAAGGGAAAAATTTGCGAAACTCATTTTTTACAAAATGTCGAGCGATCAAGTGAAGGCCGCTTTATTGCTAAGCTACCGTTTGAAGAAAATCCTGAAACATTAGACGGTTCAAGGAGCATAACTTAGAACAGGTTCCTCGCCTTAGAAAGACGTCTGAAGAAAAATCAAAATTTAAAGAGAGATTATATTAACTTCATGAAGGAATATGAAAGTTTAGGACACAAAATGGTGGACTGAGCTCAGAAATGACGTAAAAACGTTAAATAATTCAACATTTTCGAGACACATCTTTGGCAAGGATACGCTAAGCACAGTTCAGATTCACACTTTCGTAGATGCATCTGAAAAGACATATGGCGCAGCGGTATATCTACGTTCAACATCCCGGCATGGAGTAACTCGCGTATATCTTATGTGCGCAAAATCTCGCGTAGCACCCATCAAAAAACAAACTTTACCACGACTCGAGTTATATGCAGCACTTCTGTTAGCAGAACTGACCGCAAAAATTCAGAAAGATTTGAACTTAAATGATACTGCCGCCATCCTCTGGACGGATTCTGAAATTGTGATATCGTGGATAAATTCTTCTGCATCAACATTTCACACCTTTGTGGCAAAGATACAAGAATTATCACAAAAGGAGCAATGGCGTCATGTTAGATCAAAGGACAACCCAGCAGATGTTCTATCTATGGGTATATCGCCGAGAAAACTGATGACATGTTCAATATGATTTTATGGCCAACTATGCCTTCACGGAAAGGATATTATGGCCAGAACCATGGTTGGTTTCGTTATCATCAGACTTAGAAAGAAAAAAATTCACAAAACAACAGCGATTGCATCAAAGGATAATGGTCTACAACATATGATATATAATCTGAATAATCGCAATTCATTTCGATTTCTCTGGAGAGTTATTGGCTACGCTTTATCAATGCGGCTAAGCATACTTCTGGATCATCCTACAAACAAGCATCGCTAACTCCAGAAGAGCTAAGCGCCACGCTGAATGTCATCGTGAAAGCAACCCAACAATCAGAATTCATTGAAGAGATAAATCAACTATAAAACACAAGAACATCTGCGAGTCCAGCTCACTAACCACCTTGACACCTTTCCTGGATAAGGATGGTATATTACACGTTGGTGGTCGCCTTCAATCTACCGAGCTGGCCTAAGACGCAAAACATCCTATGCTGTTACCATAAAATGACCCATTGATAAAACTTTTATTCAAAATGGAACACGACAATAACAAACATTGTGGGCCACAAGCTTTACTTGCAATCATGAGACAAAGATTTTGGCCAATAAAAGGAAAAACTTATGCGAGGAACATAGTAAACAGTTGTGTGCGTTGCGCCAAGGCCAATCCAGCATTAATCAATCAGACAATGGGCAATCTTCCAACGGAAACAGTTACATCAGCACGGTCATTTATTAACTGTCGCGTTGATTATTGTGGCCTCTTCTGGGTTCACTATAAGATTCGAGGAAAAAGACCACACAAGGCATATCTTGTAGTGTTTTACTGTTTTGCCACCAAGACAGTGCACTTAGAATTGGTCAGTGATCACAGAAGCTTTCATAGGAGCATTAAAAAGGCACATACAAGACTTCAGTGATGTGATCCATACCGATTCAGCTTGAGAAAGGATAATCAAGACTAGTAGCGACAAAGGCATCAGCTTCAAAGTTATTCCACCAAGATCACCAAACTTTGGCGGCTTATGGGAAGCTGCCGTAAAATCAGGAAAGCATTTGGTACTTAAACGTGTCTCAACAGCGTCACTCACATACGAAGCTGCCAGTTTGACCATTGGTCGCCCTGGTAATCTATTACCTTTTGTTATGATATACTTACTTTTTAAGCTTTTGTCAAGCAGAGCAGCTGCAACTCTATTTTTCTTAATAAATATTCTAAAAATTAAACTTAAAATAACTTAGACTAAACTTAAAATAACTTAAAGTAAACTTAAAAATAGCGTAACTCTAATGTGAATAAAGTGACGTGGATTGAATTCAAGTTCCTGTTGGTTTTTTTTTGATAAAAATATCAAAGGCCGCAACGCAAGTAGTGTCAGCAACCACCAGGTGCTTCACCCCATTTCCCGGCTGTGGCAGAGTTCAAAGATAAAGGTGTTACCAAGGACTAGCATACAACAGCAGCTTCACCACGGTGACATAATTTGTTCCAGCGATCCGTCTTGAACGAGCGACGATTTTGATATGGAAGCGTTCCTGCAACGTGGTAATTGGAGATAGTTTTTATTGCCTCAGTAAAAAGTAGCAGGTGCGTAAAATTACTTAAAATTCAACATAATTTTCAACAAATATCAACTATAACCTCGCTACTGTCTCTAAAGTTTCGTCTCGTGCGTAATTTGAAACACCGTTTTGGGTAACGGTACAATCGTACGGCTCAGATTTTTTTTCCCACGTTTCGTCTCAAAGTGCTTTCAAGGGCAAGTCATAAGTTCCGTTTTTTTTGTTAATGACTCTCATTTCATAACGCGCAAAAATTTTTATCACGCGACTACGAAGGGGATATTTGGTACAGTTGCATAAAATCAACGTATTACTTTTTAACATTTTTTACACATATACAAACACATTTGTGAAATACAACACGATTTTGCAGCGACTCATTTTGGATATTGAGAATTTTTTTCTTCAAGTGATTTTTTTCTGCTCTTGCATTTTCAAGAGAATTTCAAAGCAGTTTTGAATTTTAGTGAAACTTTTCACAAAATTTATTGAAAGAATTCTTACAATTTTTATTGTACGTTTTTTTTTTTTCAATTTTCTGTTTCTTGACTCGTTGAAAACGATCAATTCATTTCATAATAAAATGAAAGCTTTGGATATATTTATTCGTTCTGCTGACCGCATTGTTGAGTATGAAGCATATTTCAACGATATAAAGATTGATGATTATACGTTAATTGCATTAGAGCTTGAGCAAAGTGAACTCAAAGATATTTGGTCTAAGCTCAAAAGCTCCTATGAGAATTGTCTTTCAAATGATACAGAAGCTATTAAAAAAGATTCAAATGTCATTAAAGCCAAATATGTTGAGTCTCATAAGTGCTATATTCGGTGTATGGCTGTCATCAATAGTAATCTATCAGAATTGTCTCAGAAGAGATCAAAAGCTGATTCGGCACGAGTCGCCAACGTTTCTAACTCAAATATAAAAGTCCCTCCATGTGACACTGAGGTTTTCCAAGAAGGATATTCAACATGGCCAACATTTAGAGATATGTTTACAGCCATTTATTCAAATAATGCCAAGTCTTAGTCCCGTAGCGAAACTTTATCACTTGCTCCAAAAAACAAGTGGTGAAGCTAAAGAAATAGTCCAGAAAGCGCCTTTAACCAATGAGGGCTTTGTGATTGCGTGGGATTATTTAAAGGCTAGATATCAGAATAAAAGAATCCTAATAAACAACCAATTAAAAATTTTGTTTAATCTGCCAATATGTGCTCAAGATCCCGAATTGGTCTCAAGCGTCTTCAACGAGACATTAATAATTGTATTTCTTCGCTACAGCTATACAGAATCGACATAAATAATTGGGATGCTATTTCTGTTTTTTTATGCTCTACACGTCTTCCAGAGCAGAGTCTAGCTCTCTGGGATAAATCTGTTAAAAATAAAACTGAAATTCCAAAATGGAAGGAACTTGACCAATTTCTGACTGACAGGTTTCAGACTCTTGAAACTGTATCAGACATTCGAAGCTCTTATCCTTCCAAGCTGACTGCTGGAAAGCCGCAAAATGCTAATCAAAAGTCAAAACCCTATAACAATTACCATAGTAAAGTAGATTTCTCTCAATGTAGGCTGTGCAAGGGCTCTCACTCGCTGCGATCTTGTCCCAAGTTTGTTAATATGAACTTTCAAGATCGATTCGCGGCAGTTAAGCAGTATCATTATTGTCTGAACTGTCTTTCTGGGTCTCACGAATTAAGAGACTGCAAAAGTAATAACACTTGTCAAAAATGTAAAAAGCAACATCACTCGCTTTTACATCGGGAACCCACAGCTGCACAACAATCTACTTCAATGCAAAGAGTTGAAAAGTTTCGAAATTGAACAGGTGATAGGCCTAAGGAAAACAATTACCAAACAAACAACTCTTCTGCTTCTCATGCAACAACAATACAGTTTACTATTGATGCAAATCCTACAGAAACAGTGCAAACTTGTTTTAACTCGGTTACCAAAAAAGTTTTGCTTGGTACAGCTCTGATCAACGTTTTTCATCTTGGTATCACATATAAAGCTCGGGCTCTCATTGACCCAGCATCTGAAGGCACGTTCGTCTCAGAACGTATTCAAAATTAACTGAAACTCCCCACAAAGGCTGTCTCAGTTTAGGTCTCAGGATTAAATGGCGCCATCAGCACAAGACCTACTCAAGTTTCATCATTTTTTATTAGATCTCCATCTGATTCAAATGTACAAATCGAAGTCTCTGCGCTCGTTGTACCCCAAGTCAATGGAAATTTGCCCTCGCATTCCTTTGACCCTACTTTTTATACAGAGTTGCCAAAACTCAACTTTGCTGATGTTAATTTTTTCCAAAGTTCGACCATCGATCTGCTTATTGGTGGGGATTTGTACCCACTTGTTATACTAGGTGGCATTCAAAAAAGTGTTTTAGGGTCTCTTGTGGCTCAAGAGACCGTATTTGGGTGGATCCTTACAGGACCGATTCCTAATCCAAAAATCGATAACCAAAACAAAATTATTGTTTCATATTTTACTGAAGTCTCTTTAAGTGAACAGCTCAGTAAATTCTGGGAAACCGAAGAAATTCCCAAGAAATCGGTTGTTTCACATGCTGATATTTACTGCGAAGAAATTTACTATAAGTACTTTACAAAGAACTCAGATGGAAGATATTGTGTAGATTTACCGTTCAAAGCATCTTCTTTAAAGCAAAATAATCTTGGATACTCAAGGCACATAGCACTTTCCCAGTTTCTTCGAAACGAAAAGTCTCTTGCTCGGAAACCTGTTCTGAAAACAGAGTATAATAAAGTTCTAAATGAAACTTAGAGCTCAATCATATGAAGAGGGTAAACTTCCCATTTTTTTCACTAAACCCACGACACTTTTATCTTCCGCGCCATGCCGTAGTAAAGCCTGAAAGTACTACAACAAAAGTTAGAGTTGTATTTAATGCTTTTAGTAAATCCTCAAACGGAACGTGTCTCAATGACATTCTTCACACAGGTCCTGTGCTTCAAAATGATCTCATGCTATTAATTCTTAAGTGGAGATTTTTTGCCTATGTTTTCAATGCTGACATACAAAAAATATATAGGCAAATTCTTATAAATCCACAGCATACTCCATTTCAAAGGATAGTATTTCGAGATTCAGATACTGAAAAAGTACAGGATTTTGAGCTAAAGACAGTCACTTTTGGAGTAAACTGTGCTCCTTATCTTGCGTTAAGAACTTTGAATCAACTTGCTGAAGATGAAAAGTATCGGTTTCCGATTGGTGCACAGATTCTAAAAGAATCGATGTACGTTGATGACGTCTTAGCAGGCGCACATGATATTTCAAGTGCAATAGAGGCTCGCAATCAACTTATTGATATTCTTTAATGTGCACGCTTTGACTTGAGAAAGTGGACATCAAATTCGATGGACATTTGAAAAAATTTGCCTCGTAAACATCTTCTCGATGTCGACTTAATGTCACTGGACGACAAAAGTAGCGCAAAAACTCTTGGTATTATGTGGAATGCCAGCTCAGACTCTTTTAATTTTCATACGCTGCCATTTCAATTCAAAGAAACTTACACAAAAAGGGAGGTTTTAAGTATGATTGCAAGATTATTTGACCCAGCTGGTTGGCTCTCTCCCGTTATAATAACGGCAAAAATAATTATGCAACATTTGTGGCTTGAAAATATTAACTGGGATGACAACTTAAAACCAGTTTCCCTTCAAAAGTGGCAAAATTTCTTAACGAATTATTCAAAAATAGAGCTAATTTCGATTCCACGGTGGATTCAGTACTGCCCTACAAGCAAAACTGAATTTCATGGATTTTGCGATGCTTCTGAAAAGGCATATGCAGCAGCGCTTTATGTTTGTTTTGAAAACTATGACATAGTTAGTTCTAATCTTCTCGTTTCAAAAACGAAAGTGGCTCCTATAAAAACTATATCTCTGCCTCGGTTAGAACTCTGTGGAGCGGTTCTTCTCGCGAACTTGATAAACTCAGTAGCCTCGCAACTGAATATTGACTCGAGCTCATTATTTTTATGGACGGATTCGACTATCGTACTTTCGTGGCTAAAAAAACCACCATGTACGTGGGCAACTTTTGTAGCAAACAAAATTTCTACAATAATTGAAAAAGTTGGAAACGAAAGTTGGTCTCACATCGACACACACTCGAATCCCGCCGATCTAGCAACCCGGGGGGTATATCCTGTGGAGCTTAAGGTCAATAAGTTGTGGTGGCATGGACCCTCGTGGCTTCAATTGCCTAAGTCTCAATGGCTACCAGGTCTCTTGAACCAAGAGTTAGATACCACTCTTGAAATGAGGCAAATAAAATCTCATTTTACTAGCTCAGCGGTAACTGAAGAAATACTCGACAGGTTCTCATCGCTACCAAAGGCTTTCAGAGTCTTGTCACATGTGTTTCGATTTTTTAAACGCACTCATCGAGCAAATCGAACCGTAATGTCATTCCCCACAAAAGTAATATCGGTGGCGGAAATAAGTGCAATCAAAACGCGACTTCTTATACTTTCGCAACAAATGCACTTTTCAAATGAATACTTTAATTTGATAAATAAAAAATCAATTGCTGCAAAAAGCACAATTTTAACCGTGACTCCATTTTTAGACTCTTGCAAGGTAATCCGAGCAAATGGACGCTTGGCATCTTCTCTGTCTCTTACATATAATGAACGACACCCAATCATTCTAGCGCACAAAAGCCAATTAGCTCGTTTATACGTCCAATACATACATGAACTATCCCTTCAAGGTGGAAATCAACTCGTATTACGTCTTATACAGCAAGAATTCTGGATTCCCAAAATAAAAATTTAATAAGAACTTGCATTCATAATTGCAAAATTTGCGTAGTGTCCCGTAAAAAACTTCACGGTCAAATGATGGCTGCGCTGCCACCTACTAAAACAACTTTCATTCGACCTTTTACCAACACAGGTCTTGAATTCGCAGGCCCCTTTTATACTAAAAGTTTCACCGGTCGCTACTGTCACATCACTCAAGGTTATGTATGTCTCCTTGTTTGTTTCGCCACATATGGGTGGACTCTGGGAGGCCGGCGTTAAGAGCTTCAAACAACATTTCAGAAAAATCGCAGGTCACATGAAATACACTTTCGAAGAATTTGCAACTTTACTCTCACGTATCGAAGCCTGTCTCAATTCGCGACCACTTAGCCCTGCATCAGAAAATGTCTCAGACCTGGCCGTATTGACTCCTGGCCATTTTGTCGGCGATGGAAGGACGAGTATTTGAAAGAATTACATAGGAGAAACAAGTGGAAACACCCGCAGAGAAATCTTCAAATCGACGATCTCGTTATCATACGTAATGAGCTCGTAGGTTCCTTTGAATGGCGTTTAGGCCGTATCACAAAAGTTTATTATGGCTCTGATAACCGCGTTCGCGTAGCTGACGTTAGAACCCAAAACGGTGTACTCACGCGACCAGTTCATAAACTTGTAAGTTTGCCCGAACATCAAAACGAATAAAATTTCAAAAACATTTTTTTGGCTCTATTTGTCTCTTCACCCTTTTTTTGTTATCTACGAAACATCTTGTCTCGCATCCAGCTTTACCACAGAATACTGGTTGCGAAAAATCATAATCTTCATATCATATATTCCACACATAATCATTTTTTTTTTCAGTATGATGTGTCGATTGTTTAACAGGGAGTATCAGTGCCCTATATGCCGTGACGACCACTCGCTAAATTCTTGCCGCCGATTCCGCACCTTAACTGTCGTAGAACCGTATGCGAGTTGTGCACCAAGAAGAGGGGTGTACAAACTGCCTGGCTCTGTCGCATAAGCTTGATAGCTGCTCAAGCCTGCTAACTTGTCGAATTTGTTACCGGAAACACCATACCTTGCTTCACCTCGTGACTGGCTCCGCTAGTCAACTAATGTCGCCGCAGCCACCAACACATAACCAAAACGTGGTGCTCAAAATGACAGTATTGGTCGAAATTGAAACATAGTACGGCGGATGTGAGGTTCGAGGATTAATAAGCCCTGGCCAGGATCGGACAACAATTTTATTTTCGCAAGTTCAACGGCTCAGTTTGGACATTAGCGACCACGACACGAACCCCAGCTGTCAGCTAGTTTTTCGGTCAAGACACAACCTAAATACCATCCTAAGAGGCAGGGCGCTGATCGAACATGGCGAATACGGGCGGCATCCTCTCCATCAAGCCGAGAAGAAAATCAACAGCAAAAATTACCCCTTATTGCTCCTGGCTGATAACTACTAATGGGGGGCTTATCAAATTTATTTCATCATAGGCACTGACTTGTTTCCCCAAATTATCTGTGGGGAGCCGCGCAGCAACGAAGGTGCTACAGCCGTGTTTCTAACAATTTTTGGATGGACATTTTGCGGTGAGGTGAAACGAGCCACGCCGACGTTATACTAAGTTCAATTTCATTTTATTGTTAAGGGTTAAGTCCTTAGGGCAACCTATACACATAATTTAATTACCCTGTATTCTCTAATTTTAAATTATCCAAAGGATTATGTCCTTAAGACCACTTAAATACATATTTTTCATTTTTCTTTTTCTACAATTGAATTGTACAACTTGAATTAAAACCTTAACTTAAACCTTAATATGTATTTTAAATCATTTAGAAAAAAAAAATTGTGTTCGCTGGTCCGTTTTTATTTTTGTTTGCAGCAGTACTGCAAGGTGGGCGGCATGTTCACATCGTGAACTAATGTGCGGCATTTCTAACCAAATAATTCATGGCAGCCCTAATTGCAGTGCTGCCAGTTTGACCATTGGTCGCTCTGGTACTCTATTACCTTTTGTTATGATATACTTACTTTTTAAGCTTTTGTCAAGCAGAGCAGCTGCAACTCTTTTTTTCTTAATAAATATCCTAAAAACTAAACTTAAAATAACTTAGACTAAACTTAAAATAACTTAAAGTAAACTTAAAAATAGCGTAACTCTAATGTGAATAAAGTGACGTGGATTGAATTCAAGTTCCTGTTGGTTTTTTTTTGATAAAAATATTAAAGGCCGCAACGCAAGCAGTGCCAGCAACCACCAGGTGTTCACCCCATTTCCCGGCTGTGGCAGAGTTCAAAGATAAAGGTGTTACCAAGGACTAGCATACAACAGCAGCTTCACCACGGTAACAGTTATAATTGAGATTGCAGCAATACTCAATTATTATTAATTGGAGTAAATGGGTATAATAATTACTCCAATGTCTTCAAATCCAAACGATATCACGGCATTAACACCAGGCCACTTTCTCATTGGGGAGCCACATACAGCACAAAGAGATACAGCTTCGTTACCTACAAAATCCACACTTTTGTCAAGATGGCGACTAGTCTCTCACTTAAAGCAAGAATTTTGGACACGATGGTCTATAGAGTACTTAAATCAACTTCAATGTAGACACAAGTGATAGACACAATAACAAAACATAAAAAATGGTGACATGGTCATCATTAAAGTATAAAATACGCCAGCTCTTAAATGACCACTTGGAAGAATCATTAAAATATATACGGGAAATGATGGGTTTGTCCGCGTAGCCGACGTCAGAACATCAACAGGAGTTTGAAAACGTCCAATTCGAAGTCTAGCACCATTACCTATCGAGAATGATGCTAGAAAGCGGACATTATTACCATGAGAACTTGACTCTAAGAGTGAAACACCCTGGTTTAATCTCAGCCATTCGACAGAAATACTTCAACAACCTCAAGTAAATCGCAGAAGGATCTCATACACTAATGACTACTATTGTATTATCATTAATTATGCTACCACTAATTTGGGCAGCCCCATCTTCAATAAATATTACACATTTTAGCAACAATCCAGGCATCTACTTCGAACATCTCAGATCTTCACATCTAATTACAAATGAATGGAAAATCCTAGTATAACTTTTGCAAATGGCACAATCGCACTTCAATATCTATGCAAACAATTATAACACAAGGCATCATGTAATGCATTAGTAAGCCACTTTGACAACATCAATCGAGTTCCACGGGGAGCAATCAACATAATCGGTAATGTGGCACTTTCACTATTTAGACTATTGGATTCTGATTATGCAGAAGAATTATCCAGGACGATTGACAAGGTCAACAACAATGAGGCGCAATTACTGACCATGCTAAGAAATGAAAACTCCATCATAGATCCCAAGATAAATATAATCAAACACGATGAACTTGATATAAGAGAACGAGTAGCCACTCTGCAAACACAAGCCAATAAAATCCTCTCCCATATTGGAGAAGAGTCCGAAAAAACCAGGATATTTGAAATTTTTTACTACACTGACGATGCAACTATCACTCATGGCATCAAAGTTACAGCGCATTGAACATACTATTCTAAATACCTTAACTGATGCACATTATGGAACCATCAGTCCATTATTACTGACACCTACCCAACTAAGAAGGGAAATTGTAAACAACAAAAATCATTTACCATCGTCACAAAAATTACCGTTGCAGCAGGAAGATTTGCTTCATTTTTACAAAATACTAACAACCAAGGGAGGAGCAACTGACGATCACCTCAAATTCGTAATCAAATTTCCGCTAATACAACAAGAATCGTTTGATCTGTTTCGTATAATAAATTTTCCTGCGATCATAAATGACACTCTCATCATAATTGACACCTTAGTTGAAATTATTGCCATAAATAGACACAAAGTCCAGTACTTTTCAATTACAACAGCAGAACTGAACGAGTGTACAGAAGTCATTGATATGCGTTGTATTTGCTCGAACATAAACAAAATACCATGCCGGATCCCAGGCATATTGTTGTGAATTCAATCTATTTAACAACGTTACAATACCAGCTCAGTGAAAATAAGCAACAACCTAATCTTTACATAATTACGTAGTAAAAATGACTGGATATTTGGGTCTCTACAAGCTGTTCAAATAACTACCGTGTGTCAAGAGGAAACGCACCAAGATGAACTTACTGAATCTGGAGTCATATCAATGGACGAAAATTGTGTAGTAAATAACAATATAGTCACCATTCAAGGAACTCAATTCACCACCAGTTCACTAAGATCTTCGTTCACCAGATTTGAAAATATCTCTATAATGACCACTTCTGATGAAACAACATTAGCACCAACATCAGCTTTCAACAACACACATCTAGACTCACTTAGAAACCTGCAAGTACAACTTTTGGCACTCCAAGAACAAGGACTCACAACATTAACTACTACGATTTCTGCAATCAGCATTCACCATCATGTCGTCAGTTACTTAGCTCTACTCTTATCAATTATGTTAGGAGCTATAATTGTTTGGCGACTACGGAAAGAATGACGTCATACCAACCAACGCAAAATTGTACTCCTATTCCTCAACCTCGTCAACAACAAATACAATATATTATTACAGAAACATGAGAACACTGTCGACCAGAATACCAGTCAACGCGCGGGAGAATGTGCAATCACATATTTCTGTTAGCGTATGGTCAATGCACTACGTAGCGTTCTCCTTAGCAGAACTGCTTACTTTGCAGTTCCCACACTGTTGTAACCATAGCTATGCATGGTCAATGTACTGCGTAGCGCATTGACCGTACCTTATCTTGCATACTCAATACACTTTAACTAATTCATTTTGCATAATTCTCATTTTTTAACTTTTTGATTAATGTGTATTTTTTTATTTGCACTTTTTGTTAAGCACTTAATTATATATAAAAAGAAACTTTTCATCAATAAAAATTCATTCTAGCTTAAAGCACAAAAGCGTTTGAATCATTTTAAACATTAACCGCTTCCTAGTTCCAAGTACTAGTAACCATTAAATAAAAACCTTCTTGTTTGTGTAAGTACTAGAAGGAACTTTTTATTTATTTTATATATCGATTTTCCTCATCGTATACATAGCTCCAAACATTTAAACGAAGTTCAATATTCAGTTGATCAAAGTTAATTTTAGTTTTAGTTGTGATGGTCTGATTAGTATTTTTAGCCTGATTTTTGTCATTAAATTGCTTATCAGAATTCCGGTCATACAATGGTCCATAACTTCCAAGTCGAACACTATAACCTCGCAGAGCTCATTAGAAATATTTGGAAGACGTCTCAAAACATGATCAAGGCATGTACCTGGAGCAGGTCTTGTCGATTCATTGACAAAGGAGTAAAAGCCATATTCCGTTAAAAGGACAATGTACATATTGACTTAAGGCCCAGCGCCTAAAACATCTAGGTTGAAATCACCTAAAATTATAACATTTCCTACTTCTACACTGTTCAAAAGCCACGTGAACTCTTCAATAAATATTTCGGTAGGTTGAGAGTGCAGCCTATAAGCACATATTAAAATAAAGTTGAAATCAGAAATACTACAATTAATCATTATAATGTCGAATTCGCAAAAAAATATAATTTGGCAAACTAAATTCCTCTATTTCAAAGGAATAGATCTAAATTTCTGACACGAAATTTAAATGAGAAAGAATATTAAACACTTCAAGGTTTGCAGTTAACAAATCGAAATTACGTCGCATGCTACGAATGTTTTGATGAATAGCATAAAAAGATTTATTTGCGCTTAATCGAGAATTAATTTCAAAAATATTCCTAATGGTTGTTGTGGTAAGAACTTCATTCATAAAATCATTATGATATAACATTCAAAGAGAGTGTGAAAATTAAATAAAGAGAAAATAATTTGCGACGGTATATAGCTCACCAAGTGATCTTATGACAAAAGCCTCACCATTTTCAATCATTCTTAATAATATTCTCAAATTTTTTGTCCATACGTACTTATACTTTTTATCTACTTAACTTTCTTCGCAGCCTTATACAATTCGCTATTGCGTTTGGTGAAACGATCGTTTATGTATATACTTTTTTTTATCTTCACCAAGCACAGAGGCACTTAAATTATTCTTTGCATTTCATCTACCTAACACTATTTTGTTTTTAAGATTTTGAGAGTTTTACTCAAAATATGTTATTCTAAGTTGCATCTTGTTTTTTTATGCACTCACTCAAGATACGCAACATGAACTTATATAAGAATACCACTTTCGACACTCGGAAGTCATATGGGCATACGAAAAACAATCTTAAAAATTAAACAGAAATACGTATGTGAAAACTTGAGTAACATGATCAAAGAGTACATATTGAACTGCAAACAATGCAAAATAAATAAACAAACAAAACATACAGTAGAAATTTAACCATGACAGACACACCAGAAACTAAGTAGTTTTGACGTAGTATCGATAGACACGGTAGGTCCTACGTATTTCTAGAATTAACTACTTATTAAAATAGAAATAGATTTTTTCTTAAGGATTAGGATGTAGTGTATATCTCAATCAAGTAATGTTATGCACTATTTATTGTGAATGTGTAATAATCTATTACTAAGATTTTATATTGTGAATATGCACTAAGATAGCATATGATTTATGTCAAACATATGTTCCTGTTTACTAATTTAGGGATACCGTTATTCTTATATAAAAGCAGGAGCCGATATGAATTAATTAATTATTGGATTGACTGGCCTATAAATTGGCTGACTTTTCTTATCAATTAAAAAGAGAGCTTTTTTATTTGATTGCCCATGGCGCTCTTTAGCGCCAGCATATAAAACGAGTCAGATCCTAAAGCCCAACCTAAAAATCCTGATTCATTACCATAGTTATGTTTTGAAGACGTTGCGTGTTTTCATTGTTTTATTATAAGCAGGCGAAACTTTTTTTTATAATTTCAATCATATTATTTTATTGTTAGTTTTTTCGTGAATTATTTGAGGCTAAAGGAAAACAAACCCGACATTTCTAAAAACTTGAGCCCTAAGCCTACTTCAGGGAAAGCTCTCCGATTTTATTTATTTTTTCAGGAGAGTAGCGTGTTAACAATAAATATACAAAAAAAATTATCGACCGAATATCATATGAAAGGTAATTGATTCGCGGCCGAAGGGCGCCCACTTACATAAACTGCTATGTAACATTATTGGGGCCAGTGAAACTAGTTTTACAAAGCCGGATAGAGGCAATTTCGGGATTACTCGAAAGTTTTTTTGCTAGCTAAATAAAAATTTTAATGTAATTATCAAAAAATCCGGATATTTACGGTCACTCTTGGTAGCCTTAATTATATATAGTCGTATCTGGGAAAAACGTAGTGCACGCGCGACTGCGGCAGAAAAAGAATAGTTCATCATATACGTATATAAAGCGGAAAGCGTAAAAATCAATTCAGTTCTATTTGAAAACCACACAACTACAAATGCATTGAAGAGCATTGAAGAGGACTTCTGTGGTGGTGCCAAGCTCTGCATATGGTGTAGTGAACGTTATTTTCGCAAATTTGCAAATTTCACGTGAAGTTAGAGTATTGTTACGAAATTTCCTGTTTCTTTTTAGGATAATTTCGATCTCTTACACTTTTCTGAGTTCGATCAATGGATTGTGTAGCAATTAAAAACACAAACTTTATTTAATTATAAAATGGTTTATTTAAATCAAAAGCGTTAATTTTTAAACGGTACAATTGTTTTGTTAATTATCGATATTCAAACTCTAATATTAAACTGGCACTGTATAGACAATTATTTCACTTTATCGCTTAAAATCCACTGTGTCACTCTATTACTTAAGACCATCTGTATCACTCTATTGCTTAAGAACAACTGTATCACTCTATTGCTTACGAACAACTGTGTCTCGACAGCTCAGATGACAACCTTTTATACCAAATTCACTTTTTTCTTGAAAGTTCGACCACTGTCCAGAAGGTCATTTCCAGTACCTTCTAGACGGCGCTTATCGATGTTGATAATTGTTCAAGAATTATCTGGCATACTGCATCGACATTCAGTTTATTCAGTACCTTCTAGATGGCGTTCAAGAACCATCTGGCACACCCCAGCGACACTCAATTTATTCTGACCGCCAAATGGTTCTTGAGAACTGGCATACTGCAAATTTCGCTACACTGCCCTCAGCTTAAACTTGTTCGTCCCGAACAAGAGTCTCTCCGTCTCTATGATAAGGTGCCAGCCTTTCGATGTGGACTACCTTTAATTTACCTTTGTTGCCAGGGTATTTTTGGATTCGATACACAACGTCATTAATCCTTGTGACGATCCGGTAAGGTCCTTCCCAATGAGTCTGTAATTTAGGAGACAGGCCTCGTTTTCGTTGTGGGTTGTGTAGCAGCACTAATTGACCTTCTTTGAACCCTTCAGTATTTGCTCGCAGGTCATACCGAGCTTTCATATTGTCGCTAGCCAATTGAGTACGTCTCCTGATAAGCTCGTGTATATTTGCCAAATCTTCTCTTTTCCGCGACATGCAATCGTCAGCATGGGTCGTTTTTGGGACAACGCTTACTCCGTACTTCAAATCTGCTGGAAGCCTTAAGTCCGTACCAAAAATGGCTTTTGCTGGCGTGACTGTAGTGGTATCGTGTATTGACGAACGATAAGCCATAAGAAACATTGGTAGATGCTCATCCCAATCTTTTGTCCTTTGTCAACAACCTTTTTCAGATACTCCTCTAGAGTACGGTTGAACCTATCGACCATGCCATCGGACTGAGGATGCAATGCTGTGGTATGTATCTTCTGTATTCCAAGCATGTCACAAACCTCCTTAAAAAGTGCCGACTGGAAATTTCGTCCTTGGTCGGAATGCAACTCAAGGGGAGCTCCATATCGGCAAATCCAATTTTTGTTGAAAATATCTTCCACTCTTTTTGCTTCTTGATTGGGAATGGGATATACTTCTGACCACTTACTGAAGTAATGAATTACCACAAGGATGTATTTATTTCCTGCATTGCTGATTGGAAAAGGTCCCGCTATATCCATGGCTATCCTCTCAAAGGGAGCTCCAACATTATACTGATGCATTTTTCCCCGAGCACGTTGCCTGGGTCCTTAAGCAATTGCACATTGGTCACAACGGCGGATCCAGTCAGCGACTGTTTCTTGGCATCCTACCCAATAAAACCGTTTCTTTATTTTCTCTGTGGATTTGGTTATGCCCATATGTCCACCACTTGATATATTGTGATAATCCTCGATTATTTCCATAAATTTTGCCTTTGGAATAACCAGCAGTTTTGAGCAAATTTTACCAGATTCGGTAGAGGCAACCATCATGCAACTGCAAACTTTGCCATTGCGCCCAGTAGGCTTTACAGATTAGGCTTTCACTTGATATTTCTTTCCACGCCGGTTTCCTACCCAGCTCCTTATACTTAATTATAGTTGCCAAATCTGTATCACTGCGCTGGTCCCGTTGTACCTCCTCTTTTGTCCACTTTTCTTCAGGCAAAACGTTCAAAAGGCGTACATCTTTTGTTCCAGCTTTATTTTCCGTTCGTGAACAATGACCGCATTCAATTTTACATGGACGACGGGAAAGTGCATCCGCATTTCCATGCTGGCTTCCTTTGCGATGTTCTATGGTGAAATCATAGCTCTGCAAGCGTTCTATCCACCGTGCGATTTGACCTTCAGGATCCTTGAATTGAAGTAGCCACCTTAATCCCGCGTGGTCTGTCTTCAAGAGAAAGTGCTGTCCATATAAGTACTTATGGAAGTGTTTTACGCATTCCATTACTGCCAGTAACTCTCTCCGAGTTACGCAATAATTCCTCTCAGGTTTCGACAGAATTTTGCTGAAATATGCGACGACTTTTTCTTGTCCATTGATGACTTGAGACAAAACTCCTCCAATACCATGTCCACTCGCATCGGTGTCCAATACAAATTTTTCACTGGGTATTGGGTACGCTAGTATTGGTGCTGTAGACAATAATTCTTTCAGCTTTTGGAATGCAGTTTCCTGTGCACCACTCCATTCGAATTCCCAATTTTTCTGTGTCAGTTCATGTAAACTGCCTGCGAAATTTGCGAAACCAGGAACAAAACGTCTGTAGTAAGCGCATAGGCCCAGAAAACTTCGCAACTCATGTAGATTTGTTGATCGTGGCCAATTTTTCACAGCTTTTATTTTATCCTCATCTGTGTGTATTCCTTCTGACGTAACCTTGTGCCCCAGATATTTGACTTCACGCTGGAAAAGTGAGCACTTTTTCGCACTTAATTTTAGTCCAGCTGCCTCCAAGCGCTCAAACACTTCCTCCAGATTTTTCAAGTGGTTATCAAAATCTTTTCCCATGATGATTATGTCATCGAGATACACTAAACAAGTCTTCCAATGTAATCCTTTGAGAAAACTTTCCATTAACCTCTCAAACGTAGCTGGAGCGTTACAAAGACCAAACGGCATGACGTTAGACTGCCATAGACCATTTCTAATACTAAAGGCAGTTTTCTTCTTGTCTTTTCCATCTATTTCCACCAACCAATATCCACTTTGTAAGTCCAGGGTGGAAAACCATGTCGCTCCCGATAACGTATCCAGTGTATCATCGATTCTGGGTAACGGGTAGCTGTCTTTTTTGGTGACGTCATTCAATTTTCTGTAATCCACACAGAATCGCATACTTCTGTCCTTTTTCTTGACCAGTACGACCGGTGAACTCCACGGGTTTTCTGATGATGCAATGACATTTTCTCGCGCCATATCCTCTATAAGGCCCGTCACTTCTTCTCTCTTAGCGAGTGCTAGTCTCCTTGGAGGTTGACGAATTGGCTCAAAATTACCTGTATCAATGCGATGTTTGACAACTGATGTTCGACCATTATTTTCTCCTTTGGACGCAAATACCCGCCAATGCTTTTGCAGAAACCTTTTTGCTTTATTTTTGTTCTGGGCAGACAACTCCTTCGTTCATTCTTTCGTCAATACTTCCAAGGCCGATGATTTTGTTATAGTTGTACCTTTTGTATCCTGCTGGTCATTTTCGCAATTTATAACAGCCGTAACTTTCTCACATGCGCTATTAGTTCACCTTTCTGTATTCATTTCGGCTCATTTGTTGGATTCAAAATTCGTACTGGTATTTTGTTGTCCGCTCTTGTTTTTACTAGGGTCTTTCCAATAATCAGAACTTTCTTTAAATTTTTCTTATCTGCTTCTACTACCCACAGATGGCTTGTCCCACAGTCTTCACTGGTTGTAGCCCAAATAATTTCTTCGGTGCTGGGTTCAATTCGATAGCGCTTACTTATGTAGACTCTTGCAATTGTTAAGTTTTGTCCACAGCCAATGTCTAAAGGCAACTCTACATTGGCATTACTTAACGTCTTTTTCTTAAGATCCAAAGTGAACCCGTGTGGAATTATGAAGTCCACGCCAATGATAACCTCATCGGTGATATTTGCAACAATAAAATCATATTCCACAGTTTTGTTGCCGATAAGAACACTCGCTGTAACTTTTTCTACTATTTGCGCAATTTCTCTTGTCGCTGTTCTCAATTGGATCCCATTTAATGGCGTTACTCGTCGTCTATCAAATAAGTCTTTTCCCACAATTGAATGCGATGCGCCTGTATCCAAAGTTGACTCACATGTTCTTTCGTTGATTTTTGCACCGATGGTAAGGCTGTTGGAATTTCGGCAGAGCTTTGAAACTAAAACTATGGGGCAATCATAAGTGGGAGTCAGCTCACGCCCCGCTGTACTGACTCTCTCAAGTTTTAACGAGTGCTGTCCGCTATCAATTTTGCCATCGTCCACCCTATTTTAAATTTTTCTTGGTGAACGTGATGCAGATTGCTTACGACGTGGCTTGCAGTCACGCGCCAAGTGTCCCTGCTTACCACAGTTATAGCATTTTCCGCTGAAGCTGCTGCAGGCGAATGATGCATTTTTCTTCTCAACCTCCACCTCCATCCGACGAGTTTTTAAGGATGGGCGGCATGTCAACGCAATCGTCTCCTGAGTGAGGGCAACCGTTACTGTTTCATTAAATGTTGTCTTCGGGTTCCTCATTGTCTCGCGTTTTGTCTCTGAGTCACGTATGCCGTCAATAAACGCCTCTATTTTGAATTTTTCAGCTACGTCATAATAAGAAAGGTGTGACAATCCTGCAAGGACTCACCAGATTTCTGGATACGATTTTTCAACTTCAGTCTGTGAATCTGCTTCATGTGGGCACTGCCATATTTTCGCTGTAAGGCATCCATTGCCGCCTTGTAATTTTTCTGCTCCGCAACTGGAACCGTCTGCAATACTTCCGCAACTGCGCCTTTTAATGCCACAATTAGCGCTGCTGCTGCACTATGGTTATCCCAACGATTATGAGCAGATGTTGTTTCGAGCTGGAGCTTGAAAACACTTAATGGTGTCGTTCCATCGTAAATACATGGGTGCCCTAAGCCTCTCTGTGATGAACTCTCTTATCACTTGAGCGGTTGGTTCGCTTATTTCCAACTGTTGAATCCTTTTATTAATGTCTTAAAAACTATTTTCAACTTTTTCAAGATTATTTTGAACTTTTTCCTTGAATGATTCAACGTCATCTCGTAACTCAGTGACTTTTGCATCGAGGCCATTTACCATTTTGGCAACCTCCGTTCGAACAGCCTCCATATTTTGATTCTTTGTGTGGATCTCAGTCGCGTTCTGACTCAACCTCTGATCAATTTGTAGCGCGTTCTCATTTAACTTCTGCGTCATCGTCTGCGTCACCGCCATTAACATTTTCTCGATCTTAGACAACTACAACTTCACAACTTGCCACCGGTCCAGTAGCTTCCTGCACTTTCGCTGTTGATTCTGCGACATCACCATAAAATTCATACTCTTGCAAGTTTACACCTTGAGCCTCAAGAGCCTGCCGTAAGCGTTCCTGTAGCTCTACCTTTCCGCCAGATGATTGCAGATTATGCTGCTGCAACTTCTTCTTCAGTTGATCCACTTTCAGCTCGTCAAACTTAACCATTTTTTTTTTTATTTGATTGTTAATTCTTTTTACACAATCCCACTTCTGACACCAATTGTTACGAAATTTCCTGTCTTTTTTAGGATAATTTCGATCTCTTACACTTTTCTGAGCTCGATCACTGGATTGTGTAGCAAGTAAAATCACAAACTTTATTTATTTATAAAATGGTTTATTTAAATCAAAAGCGTTAGTTTTTAAACAATACAATTGTTTATTTCCTTTGTTTATCGATATTCAAACTCTAATATTAAACTGGCACTGTATAGACAATTATTTCACTTT
The DNA here is from genome assembly GCA_963680825.1 of Meiosimyza decipiens. Lineage (NCBI taxonomy): Eukaryota > Metazoa > Arthropoda > Insecta > Diptera > Lauxaniidae > Meiosimyza > Meiosimyza decipiens. The sequence goes on from OY804261.1 coordinate 39,044,861, forward strand.
ATCGCTTAAAATCCACTGTGTCACTCTATTACTTAAGACCATCTGTATCACTCTATTGCTTAAGAACAACTGTATCACTCTATTGCTTACGAACAACTGTGTCTCGACAGCTCAGATGACAACCTTTTATACCAAATTCACTTCTTTCTTGAAATTTCGACCACTATCCAGAATGTCATTTCCAGTACCTTCTAGACGGCGCTTATCGATGTTGATAATTGTTCAAGAATTATCTGGCACACCGAAGCGACACTCAGTTTATTCTGACCGCCAAATGGTGCTTGAGAACTGGCATACTGTAAATTTCGCTACAGTATTTTAAAACTGAAGGAGTGTGAGCATTTCGCGGATAATTTTGCTTGGAAGTACCGCAAGCGATTCCGCAAAATAAAAATGGAAAGATGCGATGTGCATCTTTCAATTAGGAAAGATACTTTTTTTTGAAAAGTCGTATCTGTAGTTGAAAATTGCTTCCTAAAATTTATATGCGAACAAGTAAGTATTCAAGTGCTGGTATAATTTTTACAGGTGCAAATTTAGAAATAACTGCGCTAGACTCTTGAAATTTGGTGCAGAGGTTTTTAGGTGAAGATAATAAAATTTTTGAATATGAACTAAATCGGTTCACGGACACGCCTACCTCCCATACACAGATGTTATGGGTATCAATGTTCATTAATTTGACAGTACTAATTTCAAAATTGTTGCGAACTTTGCACGTTATTATACAAAATCCAAAAAGAGTGGCCACAATCAGTAATAATACCGCTAGAGTCTTAAAGTTTTGTATGGATGTTTTTAAGGTAAAAATATAGGAAAAAATAGGAAAAGAATTGGTTCACGGACACGCCTGTGTGCCTTCGATTGGCCTTCCTCTTACAGAGAAGTAGCGATTGCTGCCATGACAGCTCAAAAAGAATGAACATTTTATGTTTATATGCATATAAATAATTAAAAATATTTTTCCATGTGATATATCACTATCATTTTCATGTTCACAGGGGGTATAAATAAAACCGTAAAAGTTGAGTCCAAGTTTGGTAGGCAAAAAATGGCCACGCCGTTCAAGGACAATAGGTCTTCGGTGGTGCCGAAAGTGGCTCTGGACGCTGTTTTATTGTTCCAGTGGAAATTTGGAGCAAAGAGGTCTTACTCTCCATTATAAAAGAATAGATATCCCTTGGCACCACTTTAATTTCGGATTGCTGGAAGGTAAATTAATAATCATTTGAATAATAAATTTATTACTAACATTTCAATTGTTTGCATGAAGACTGGTAAAAACACCGCAATGTTAGCCAATCAATTCAGTTTGAAGACCCGGACGACGATGCCCACACTAACAGCGTGGAAGCGATGTGGACTCACGTCAAAGCTCCACTTCCTGAACATTCGAGGAACAAACATTTGTTTACGAGCTAGCTGGCTAAATTTATGTTTGTTAGTTGGAAGGTGTGGTTGTGTTGGAGGAGTTCTTCAAATTTGCTACAGTCTACATTTCCTTGGAAACAAGGGTGCCAATTCGTCTGATTTGGAAACAAACTATTCTTATGACGACATCATATAAGAAATATGGGTAGAGCCAGCAGCCAAAAAAGTTATTTTCAGGGATACAGAGAATCAACCTTAGATAGTGATGTCTAAGGTCAACAATACTTGGGAGCCAAGCAGTGCATAAAAAGCGGTATTTTTAATTAAACCCTAAGAAAGACTGCTGTTATAGTACAAATACACAAGCCAACCAAATAATTGAGAACGTGAACTTAATATGAGAGAAGAAAATCTTATCTGTGTAACAAATATAACAGCAAACAGTGAGATTATTTTCGAATTAATAATAGAAAACTCTTAAGAAATAAACAAGTCAACCGCACAAATATTGTGTGACAGAATGATTACTTCTCCGCAAGCAGTCACTTTACATCGTAGTTTTTGCTTAGGTTATCTACACTTTGTGAGTTACGGTCTTCACTATTCCGATGTTTGCTCTTGCTTTTAGTACCCGATCGCAATAGCTGATTTGTTGATAAAATGTAAAGCAAAAATTTATACAAATGTACTTTTTTTCGGTTTTGCAGTCGTTTTCGATTCAATATCGCACATATACATATAAGACTTCATACCAGAGAACGAAAAAAAACTCTATCGTATGGTTCGATTTCGTTCTGTTCTATGAACGTTAACTTTTTCCCTCTGCATTCCGTACTTCACTCACTGATTGAAACACTAACACAAACAATAGCAAGCGACATGAGAGAACGCAACAGAATGGTAACGTTCTGCTCTACGTACACAAAACTTAATTCAATTTGTTGTGGTTTTAACTCGCGATTGCTATCCGAACCCGTACCAAATGTAGTGACCGTTTTTGTCATTGGATTCGTATGAGGAAAAAATTTTTTTTTTTCAAAATAAAGATAGCTCAAAATAATTTTTGGAACGCACTAAGGGAGGCTCGGGATCCCGTAAAGAACCATTTTTGACCCGAAAATGGGTCCCCAGAGTATGGTACTCGTTTTTAACCCATTTTCGTGTAAAAATTTTGTTTTCTCAAACAACAGATAACTCAAAAACAAAATTGAACATCACTGAGGGAGGTTCGGGACCCTGGAAAGAACCTGTTTTGACCCGAAAATGGGTCCCCTTACGATGGTACCCGTTTCTGACTTCTAAAACATGGAATCACTAATGCGAATCTAATGACAAAATATGAGCACTACATTTGGTACAGGTTTGGGTAGCAGTCGTGAGTCAAAACCATAATAAAGCGAATAAAGATTTTTGTACGCAGAGTAGAACGTTTCCATTCTGTTCCTTTCTTTTATTTCTGCTTGTTATAGTACGGGTTGGTGTTTGAATCAAAGAGTGAAACAAAGAATTTTAGAGGTTAGGATTGCGTTTTGCGTTTTAAACGTTACAATAAGGTACGGTTTTTTTTTCATTCCCTGCTTCATACCCATTTTCTCTGCTCATAAGATGCCCCCTAGTGAAGCGCCAACGTGCTCAGCTAAATTCATACGAGCTCTAGGCATCACTAATCTAAGGGATTTAAAATTAATTCGAAAAATTTTAAATTTATTTTTGCGTTAAAAAAAGAGAGGAATTTAACAGTAGCCATAAATTGCACACCATTTTAAAGTTAATGAATTATACTTTCTAAATATGCATATAAGTATCACTATTGGTTAATAATACATTTTATGAAAAAAATCACGGTTTACTTACGAGTAAAAACAAGTCAAACTTTTACAAAAATTGTCGTGTCTCAAAAACTAACACAGTATATCAAAATTTAATACCTCATTAAATTACTTTCCTAAATATGGATAATTATAATATATCTATATTTTGGAAATCCATCCAGGGGCTCCCAACTTATAGCGTTTGTTACGCCAGGCATATAACGAAAAGAAAAAAACTCGCAAAACTTTCGGTGTCGATCATCATTACAAAAAAAAAACAACCAAAATTACGGGGAGCAGAGAAACCCCAGGTCACATCTCTAAAACTTTCCTTCTGGCATCACGGATTACCCCACTCTGGCACCTCCTACCTACTGCCTAGCAAATCTTCATGCTTTCTAAATCAGTTCAAACAAAAAAAATTAATTTTCCATTTCATTAAAATTTTAATTTCAAATTCTTTGCGTTAATGTCTACGCTTATACTTAGAATTAAGTTTAATATAAATTTTTTCTTTTTTTTTAAACTTATTTCATTTTGTGTATATGTTAAGTGTTTGATCAAACTTACTTGCTGGGTGAATTTTATATATTTATCAAATTTGTTTTCTAAATTCGCAATAATATTATTAATTCTAGAAATACGGACTGCACCAAAAGGTATTTATGAAATAACTGAAATCTATAATTTACATCAAATTTTTTTTTTTTTTTGTATGAATGTTATACTTAGAAAAAAAAAATTTGTTTTAATGAATATATATGAAAATCCCAGCATATGCTATAACATATTATATACTTTTTACATCAATAGCAGAAATATTTAAGGTTCTAAAAAAACTAGTAAGCTTAACGAGATGAACAAAATTTAAAATCATATTTCAAATAATACTTATAAATACTTATTAAACGAACTTATCTGGTTGTTGAAAAGGTTTTTTCTTTGTTGAAAAACAGGCTGTTAGGTCAATTTAGATTTTATGAATAAAACAATGTTAAATTCATTTGTTCACCCGACGTTTCGCTTATGGGTTTTAAGCATCCTCAGGGGTATGTCAAAATTCTTTATTGAATATTTACATCACAAGCAAGAAAAACATTATTTGAATTTACAAAAATATTAAATTAAAAAATTAAAATAACAAAAATTAGTAATTTGAATATAAGCTTTATAGCACCACACTGTAACTGAGACTAATTTTGAAAATTAGTCAGTAAAGAATTTTGACATACCCCTGAGGATGCTTAAAACCCATAAGCGAAACGTCGGGTGAACAAATGAATTTAACATTGTTTTATTCATAAAATCTAAATTGACCTAACAGCCTGTTTTTCAACAAAGAAAAAACCTTTTCAATTTATAAAATCAAATATATTGGTCAGATATTATTCATATATCTGGTTGTTGTTTACGACGACTGGCTGCAGCCGCAGTTAAGGCAGAGGCTGGTGCTGTTGTTTTTGTGGGGTGGATGTTGCTGTTAGTGGGATGAATGTTGTTATTGATTGATGCTTTTATTTGTGCTGTCTTGTCGTCTTTATTTGGTATTTTTATTTTATTTTGTAATTTTTGTTTATTTTAAACAATTATGTTTGGCAAATTTTCGTTTTTGGTTGTATGCTCTGTGTTTTTTTTTTATATTCAAAAATTACAATTGTCATTTCACAACAGTTTGGAATTTCTATTCTTTGCAATTTGTTGGCATTTGAATTTTAGGATATTTATTTTGTTTTGTTTAGCTTTAGGACTGCACTGTATTACTTTAATTTTAGAAATCAATTATTTACACAGTCCAAACACTTCGCACACATTATAATTTTGTTACTTAAACAAATTTGATTTTTTCCTTTTTCTAGCGTTTTTTCCACTTTTTAATTCAGTTCGGAACCACTGTCCCTAGAACATTCCTTTCACTTTACATTTAATTTCTATAGTTTTCATTCACGAAATTTTACAGTTTTGGCAAATTTAGTGCGTTTCATTCGCTATTAATTAATTTGCGAAATATTTATTAAAAAGAAAATTTCACATCACTTCACTTCGCCGACATTCGATTACTCCTCTTCAGATTCAGATGAAAATCTCTCGCAACTGACTCCTCGCCTGATGCACCATGCCAACCGTCCGTCCGCTACCCACGCTATACATGGTCCATTAATGCCTATACTTGGTCTCTGACTTGTTTGACATTTTTTCTATGACAGATTGGCTATGCCTAATTTGTTCAACAATTTTTTTCTTATTTTGACATGTTGTAAAGCTACAGGGCGTTTAAGTTTCGCATTACCTTCACTTGCATACCGGGTAATGGCATGCAATATGGCTTGAAATGAAAAATCAATCATTCTTAAAAATCTCAAAAAAAAAAAAGTTTAAGGTGTTAATAGGAACGTCAGAGTGCGCATTCCTATTGGTTGAGCTGTCAAACCAGGTGTCAATTTACGATTGAACACATTTATCAGCTGATTTTACTTAGTCTCATGACTGAAAATGAATGAAATGAAAGTAGTAGCAGAAGTTAACTTCAGTTTAGGTAGGTTGCTGTATCTTTTAACAAATATTCATCGCGTTTTCAAGCAGTTGCATTTTTCTTACGTCTTCAAAAATAAATCCGTAACACGTTTCTACAAAAGCTATATCCAAACTTCCGATGGCCATATCTAGTAAGCAAGACCCGATATAATTATTCATAATAAGCTACTTCTCCAAAATAAATAAAATTGAAAAGTTGTCCCCTAAGTAAGCCAGAAGCTCGTTTCTGTAACTGACTTATTTTACCGATTTGACGTCACTCTTATCTGCACTGTTTCTGTAAGGATTTGAATCGGCTGCTATTTCAATTGGTTTGTTTCAAATCGATAAGTTGTCACATTCTCCGATTTCATTTCAACAGAACTTTTTAAAAAATCATTTCTGTAAGATATGTGAATCGATTTAAAATGGCACTTTTGTCACTGACTCTGCAGTAAGAATTTTTTTCTATTCAAAAATTCAATTTCGCGACTTTTTTCCTCGATTTGAGTTTTTCCCATCACGGACAGAATTTTTAACGATTTTAACGTACAGAAACACCAGTTTTCCCGAAATCGGTAAGTTAGGATCGAAATAGATCTACAACACACTAATCGGTATCGTTACTTGCCGATTTTTTTGCAGAAACTAGCTACTGTTCCAAATGTGAGTGTGTCGCAACATTTGCAACCAGTCGTTCAGAGAATTCTAAAAACTATCATGTTTAATCACTGCATTTGATCAAAGCGTTTGGAGTTTCTGAACGGGCATATTACATGACATGCAATACGTGTGATTTTGGAGGGAATAATCGCTCATATCTATGAGTATAACAAAGTTCATTTTATATCGAAGTAGGGATTGGTTTCTATATATCCTTTGGTAGACATGACACCAAACGTGCAAGTTCCCGTTGAGAAATATAACAGACTCTCTGATGGGATAAATGCTGTTCTACTTGGACCACCTGGTTCTGGAAAAGGTACTCAGGTAAGTTACTATAACATTGTTTACACTTGCAGCTGTTGTATAACACGCATTGTATGTTACGCCAATGCATGGTATCAATACTGAGGATCCAAAACTTAACAATATAATTGGTTGTTATTAAATTTTGGATCATTTCGGACCTTTTGTGAATTGTGCTTGAGCAGAAAGCGGATGTTTGGTATCTCCGCACCTCGTTAATCTAGCAACTATCTATACTGTGACTGAAAAGCCGCAGGGATAACTTAACTAGGGGTCGTCCATAAAAAAAGTCCGCTGGATGTGGACGGGGCCTTCTCCGACATCGATTTGTTTTTGTTGATAAGAAACGGCAATGCGTTAAACAAAATTCCGGCGGTAAACGTCAATACCGCCAGCGTAAAATACGTTGAACGGTAAGACCGTCGTAAAATCAGTTGGTATAAACAGAATTGCGACGTATGATGGCAAATTCAGCTGTCATTTAATTTTTATATTGGAATACATTTGGTTGTGATATTGGGAAATTTTTTATTTTGTGACTGCTGATAAATTAATTTAAAAATGTCGTCCTTCGTAATTACGTTTACTCCAAGGGTTTCGAACGGGGATATTTTTTGAGAAGTTAAACACAACTGGGATGTTCGATATCGTCGAGATTTTTCATATACTTTAATAGTGAGTACAAAATTTATCGCAGTGAATTGAACAAATTCTATTTTTTGATGTTATTTGACACAAGCCAAATCGCAGGTCCCAGTTGTGTTAAGCTTCTCAAGTATGTTATAATTTTTGGAAAAGGTTTACTTTAGCTGACATTCTCCAATTTTTTTTTTTTTTAGAAGTAAAAGGGGGTCAAAAATAAATAAAAATTATGAAAAAAAACGGACCGCTCGAATCTAGTTTCGAAGATATAGCCTTCGGAAGTTGCGGATATAGCTTTTGTAAAAATGATCATAAGTTGGGAACCCCTGCATGGATATAAAAAATTATAAGAAAGATAATTTAATGGCCTTCAATAATGGTGAGAAAGTTTTAAAATTTTGGAGATATGACGACTTTTCTGAAATTTGGACCAACTTTTTTTTAAAAAAAACCTTTTTTTTCCCTAAAAATGTCTTAATGACCCATGAGTTTTTTAGCATATTAAGAGAGCCTGGTTCGTTCCCTTTAAAATGGTATACAACGAACTAGTAAATTTTTTATTATTTACCCCTTTTTTTTACCGGAAAACAAAAAATATCATTCAATGAATTCTTATGGAAAGTATGTATATTATAGAAAGATAATTTAATGGCCTTCAACAATGGTGAGTAAAGTTTTGAAATGTAACCTTTAATTTTGGAGATATGACGATTTTTTTAAATTTTGACCAATTTTTTTTTTAAAAAAACTTTTCCCAAAAAATGTGTTTTAGCATATTAAGAGAGCCTACCCCCTTTTCATTTCAATCATTTATATCTTAGAGTATATCAAAAATCGGTTTCGCTAGCCAGTTATTTTATATATCATTAGGGGTAAGTAGGCGGCCTGCGGCCGCAGCTCAGGATTTAAGACTCCCATAAATCCAAATCCGGCGGCCTTCGGATCAGCCTACAACACCAAGCTTGCTAGCCACAGTAGTTTTACATAAGAATAGAGGTAAGTGGGCGGCTACGGTTTTTAAAAAAATTGAAATCAAAAATACAATTTTTAAGTTTTACAATGGTAGTCGCCCTATAATAATAGTTTTTGTTATTGTTGGATTTTTATTACTTAAACCAATTTCTGTTCACCCATTATTTAAGATGCTCAATGCTATCAACTCTACTGCGCATGACTCAAAATTGACAATTGATTTTGATGAAAAACAGTAGCGGTTGAATTTTTTTTATTATAACTTTTTTCTAATTGAAAAAATTTAATTTTTTTCATTAGATCTAATTTTTTTCTGCGCTGCCCCTGAACTCGTTTGACATTTAATACATTTTGTTTACAAATATTTCAAATTTATTGAATCTTTGTTTGCAAATATTTCTAAGAACCCACACGTACAAAACTTGCGCATGCGCAAAACAAACTGTAGCTTTGAGATATGTTAACAATCATGTCGTATTTAAAACACACTGAGCAGGTAGGTTAGTAGCAATATAGAAGTATTACATATATAATAAATACATACTTTTCATAAGAATTCATTGAATAATATTTTTTGGTTTCCGGTAAAAATGGGGTAAATAATAAAAAATTTAGAACAAACTATACGTCAATTTAAAGGGAACAAACTAAGCGCTCTTAATATGCTAAAAAATTATAGGTGACAGACATTTTTTTTTGGAAAAAAAGGTTTTTTTAAAAATAACTTGGTAAACATTTCAGAAAAATCGTCATATCTCCAAAGTTTTAGGATAAATTTCCAAACTAACCACTATCGAAGGCCATTAAATTATCTTTCTTATGACACCCAAATTTTTTATATCCATGCAGACGTTCCCAATCTATGATAATATTTACAAAAGCTATATCCGGAAGTTCCGACGGCTATATCTCCGAAACTAGTTCTGAGCGACACTTTTATTTTGATATTTCTTGTTTATTTTATACCCCCTTTTACCACCAAAAAATTAAATAAAATTGGAGAATGTCAGCTAAAGTAATCTTAAGCCAAATTTTAAATAGTTTGCCTTCGTAGAAAAAACTAAAAGCAGGCTACGCCTTACAAAGTCGCGGGCATCAGCTACAAGGGCATTTTGATAGAATTTTACTGCAAAAAATCGTTTTATTTATCCACATAGTCTCCTTTTAGCTCGATACACTTCGTCCAATGTTCCTCCAATTTTTTGATCCCATCTGAACGTTTTCGGAAGGTCTTCAAAATACGCCTCTGTTTCGGTGATGAGCTCCTCTCTGGTGGTGAATCTCTTTCCACCGAGCCATTTCTTCAGGTTTGCAACAGGAAGTAATCGTTGCGGGTCAAATCTGGAGAATATGCTCGATGAGGAAGGAATTCGTACTTCAATTCATGGAATATTGCAATGGGAGCTGGGCATGTGTGAACGCGCGCATTGTCTTGTTGGAAGAGCACTTTTTTCCTCGCCAAATGGGGACGTTTCTCTTTCAAAGCGTCGTTGAAGCGGTCCAGTTCGGCTGCATAGTATTCGCCTTGATCGTTCTTTTCGGTAGAAGGTATTCGATGTAGATTATACCGCGTTCATCTCAAAATACTGTCGCTATAACTTTTCATGTCAATAGTACCGTCTTCGCCTCCTTCGGAGCACGTTCGGTCGGTGAAGTCCACTGTGTCGACTGTTCCTTTGTCTCTTGTGTGTAGTGATTGATCCATGTTTCGTCCACGGTTACTAATCGACGGAAAAAATCCTTATCTTAGTTCAACATCGCCAAATACGCCTTTGGATCAGTCCACGATTTCGTTTATGGTCGAGAGTGAGCAAACGCGGCACCCATCTTGCGGATAATTTTTCATATTCAAATGGTTTCGCAAAATTTTCCACACCCGTTTGTCTGAGATGCCTAAAGTTTCAACAATCTCGCGCACTTTAGCTCTGCGATCGGCCAACATGTGGCGATACTATTCCACTTCAGTCTGACTTGAAGTCCTTCGAGGTTTGGTGTTCTAAAAATAACTTACATCTTAATCCTGATAAATGCCAATCCATGATTTTCACCAGGAAGAAATATATTGTGGAGTTTGATTATCAATTAAAAGATAAGAAAATATGTTGTGTCGATTTAGTCAAAGACCTAGGCATACATTTTGATGTTAAATTAACTTTTAATGAGCATATTGATCTAATTTGTAAAAAATCCTCATCTCTGCTTGGCTTTATTAAGAGGTGGGCAAAAGAATTTAATAGCCCTTTAGTAACGGTGACTTTATATAATACAATAGTACGTCCTCACTTAGAGTACGCCAGCCAAGTATGGTCACCATTTTATAATATTCATATAAATAGAATTGAGAGAATTCAAAAAAACTTTATTCGTTTTGCTCTCAATGGCTTAAATTGGACTGACCCTTTGAACCTTCCTCCTTATGAGGATCGTTTGAAGTTATTACATTTGCTGTCTTTGAGGTCCCGTATAAATATTGCGGACATACTTTATTTGCATCAACTTGTAACTGGGTCTCTTGCTGCACCAGAGCTTCTTCATTACATACATTTTAATACTAATCGGAGAAGTACTCGTAACTCTAATCAATTATTTTATCAACCGGTTAGTAGAACTAATTATATGGCTACAGCTCCTTTTAATCGTATGACAACTCTTATTAATAATTGCGATTTTTATAACATTAGCTTGTCAAAAGGTCAACTCAAGCTTAGATTGAAAACTAACTGTAGCTAAATTTGTAGCTTAATGGTGGTCTGTATTTTTATGTTTGTGTTGTCCGAGCCCCACAGCATGCAGGGTAAATTTTTTCTAACATTTAGGCCTTGGACCATGTAAAATTACACATATAATTATTTTAATATCTATATCACATGGTCTGAGTGGATATGTTGAAAAAGTGCGATAAAGCTAAGAAAAAATTATAAAAAAATAACAAATTAATTGCATGTATAATTTTTTCCATCTCCATTATTTATTAAAAAGCTTTTTACTTGATTTAAAGCTTCAAGCTAAAAAGCTAAGAAGGCTAATAGCTGTAGTAGCTAAACTCTATTATTATTATTATTATTATGTTATCGTGACTTTTAGTGACCATTTCTGGTGTCGTGACATCATTTGGACGACCAGAACGTTCGGCGTCACTTGTGCTTGTACGACCGCATCGGAATTCAGTAAACCACGTGTGAATCATTCCAATCGATGGTGCAGAGTCCCCATACTATTTGTCAAGCCTTTCCACACCACACGAAATTCACTTTTTTCCATTTTCGCAAAAATTCACAAGATCGTCTGCTGTCAATGGCTGCCAAACACAAGCTAAGCGTCGCAGCGAGCTGAAATTTTGACAGTAGTCTGTTAACATATCGTAGTTGACAGGATGAGTGTTGCATTTTAAGTTACTTCGCAGGAAATTAAAAAATTCACTAACTTCTCCAATGGCCCTCGTGAAGTCAAATAAAAAAGTAATATCTGGTTTAGCTTTCAAGAAAAATTACTGTGGCTAGCAAAGCCAGGGTTGGATATACTAAAGCCTGAACCGCGGCTAAAGGCCGCCGCGAAGCCAGTGTTAGACATATTTGATGACAAGCCGTGGCGAAGGCCTCCCACACTTACTGAAATGTTTAAGTATCATAACCAAACGAGATATCGACTATTTTAAGTTAACATTTTCCATTTATTCTTACGTGTTCCATTGAAAAGATTGTTAGATTGCGACGCCACGCAAATCATAATCGTGTTGCACAAGGTTACGGTTACACTGGATAAGAATTCGTACGAAAATTTGTTCGTACGAATTCGTACCAACCCGTAAGAATTCATCTGAAGTAAACAAATACGTATGGGTATATGAATGCGGTTACAGTGGCTATACATATTTCGTGCGTATTCTTAGAAATCTGTACGGTTCTGATGGGAACCAAATATTTTGTTTTTGATCAGTCAGTCGTACGAATATAAGGAGATTTTTTTTTTTTAATAAATCTTTATTAGCATTGATAATGCTTTATAATTCACAAATAGTTTCATAATTTAAAGTTATAATATTTCATTTAAAAGATGTGTTTTACAAATATTTTTAAATACGTAAATATTAATCATGGATGCTGAAAACTAATTGCAGAAGTTGAAGAAATGTGGTCTTTATAGGATCTTAAATGTGAAGAGCACCATAACAGAGTTAACCGAAAAATTATTCAGTAGTTGCCTAAGATTGTGGTTACACTGGATTCGAAAAATTGTTTCTACGAATTCGTAAGAATTTGTTCGTACCAATTCGTAAATAGATTCAATTAGTGGGTCGAGTGAAATTCTAAAACACTAATAGCTTCTGCATTTTTTTTTTTCAATCGTGTATTATCTGACTTATGTTAAAGTTTTTATAAGAATGACTGAATTTGAAATAAAAGAGAGGAACAGAATGGAAACGTTCTGCTCTGAGTACAAAACACTTTATTCGCTTTGTTGTGGTTTTGACTCACGACTGCTCCCCGAACCTATACCAAATGTAGTGCTCGTATTTCGTCATTAGATTCGTATTAGTGATGCCATGTTTTGGAAGTTTTATACGCAAGGTGAAATCAAAATTTAATAATTTTTAATTCATCAGAATTTTTAATTGACAGAAATTGGTTTTATATAATGTATATGTTTGACAAAAGAAAAAAAAATCACAGAATTGTTGTTTTTTAAAATAAAACTTAAAATTTACACAACTTTAAGTGAATTGAAACTAAGAAAAAACTAGTTTTCATAATGACACTCTCCATTGACTCTCACTAGCAAAATATGTTCCAAATTGAGTGATGTGAATTTGTTCCGCTGATCAGAAAGTATATATTTTAATGCAGAAAATAAGCGCTCCACGCTAACTTGGGTCGATGGTATGGCCAGCACAACTTTCGCTATAGCGGACTAAAAGTTATTTTGTGTATTCCAGAATTCTAGTACATTTGCGTTCAATTCTAGTCTTGGCGTGCGTTCGTACAGTAAAATATCGATTTCTTTATGGGATAATGATATTGCAACTGACGTATTTGAGGGTACAGGATCTAGGCTCTGCAAATATTCAGATAGCGTCCTTGGTGTTTGCGAAATGCTGTTACTGCTTGCATATAGGTTTTCTTCTGGTTGGTACAAATGTTCGGCAGAGTTTTCTGTTAAAAACAAAGAAAAAACAAAACCTTACAGACTACTTTTAGAAATATGCTCATTTCCTAAACACATCATTGAATAGCAACAGTGTGCTTTATTTGAGTTATGTTAACTTAAGTCAACACATACATACATACATACATATGTATACATATATTTTTAATTATAAAAGAAAATAATATTAATGTTGATTAATTTACCTTTCAACGAAGATATCCGTTTATTTAAATAAGTTATAAGTTGTTTGGCCCTCAGTACTTGATCAGAATTTAAAGAGACTCTAAGTCGCGGATCCAAAAAATAGCTACATTGAATAAGTCGTTGTCAAAAAGCTCAGATTTTCGTTGACTTAAGTCTTCTTTTAATAAAGTTTTGGTATTGGTAGGTAGCAGAGTTTCAACTTCAAATAGTATATCCATTATTATAATGTAAATCTCACTAAAATACAACTTCTCTGATTGTAATTTTACTGTAGCAATGCACACAGGAGTAAAAGTCTTTATGAATTCGCTAATAAAATTCCACATTTCAGTACTTATTGTCAAGTCTGTATTTTCTGAGCTTAGTGAATTAATTATTTCCTTAAGTTAAAATAATCTTCCCATCATATCGAAAGTCGAATTGCACCAAGTGACACAGTCTAATATGGATTTTTTGTGGCGGCCATTTGTTAGCTTGTTCATGTAGGTTTGATTTCGTAGTTTTTTTGATACGTATCTGAATTTCTCAATTTTTGGTTTGATTTCGGGTGTTGTAGAGTGTGTGCTCTGGAACGGATGCTCGTTATATTACACGAAATATTTTACGTTATTGCCTGCAAGCTTTCTTCAGTTAAAGTATTGTCTTCCTCTTCTAAAAAGTTTTGTAAATCTTCATTTAAGTCCCCTATTATTTTAAGCATATTATCTGTAGTAATTGTTAAAATCTGATTTATACCAATCTCGTTATCAGTAAGAACTTGTAAAATAATTTCCTTTAAATACTCACTAGTAAGTTTGATTTTAGCTCTTTTATGGCCAATGTTTTTATCATGATGCATTTATTTTTAGTATACTGAACATTTACTCCAATCACACTCAAGTCTTGTCTTGTGGCCGCATCTTTTTTTAATGATATTAACTTTCCCTTCAAATCTTTAACAATTTCCTTGAAAAAGGCATTTATTCAATCATTTATGTTGTGATTATTTACCGTCCGTCAACTAAAGTTTTAAATGCACGATCCTGTTATTTACCTCACATGAAATTTTTACTTTCATTGGATTTTTTTTTTGATATTTGGCATATTCGTTCGAATGTTTAGCTTTCATATGGCGCTCTAAATTTCCAGTATGATTCGTAAAGACTTTTCCATCACAATCTCTATTATTACATATAATTTCACTTATATTATTTTTTTCGAAAAAACTGTGCAACAAATCGTTTGTTGGTCGTGGCATTTTTCATTTGCTTTAAATCAACTACTAACTAGAGAAATAGAGGCAAAACTCTTATATGTTGCAATCAATCAAAGCAGCCTACAAACAACGGCAAAAACGATCAGTACGATCGTGAGTTAAAACCACAAAAAAGCGAATAAAGTTTTTTGTACGTAGTGCAGAACGTTTCCATTCTGTTGCGCTCTTCGCTTGTTATGGTTTGTGTTAGTATTTGAATCGATGAATGAAATACGGAATGAAGATGGAAAAAGTTAACGCTGATAGAACAGAACAAAACCGAACCATACGATAGAGTTTTTTTTATTCTCTGATACTTACAGACAAAAACAATAAAAAACCAACAACAACAATAAATATTTTAAGACGATTCGCTTTATAAAACTTTATTAAAAATCGCGCGTGCGAGGCTAGCGAAGCCGGTGTTGAATATACTATAGGATGTAAGGGATTTTCATGCTCGAAAAAAATATGAAGAAGGCGTTTCCGCGTCCAACATTTGAATGTATTCTTGATTAGCATACTGAACTATAGAGTATACTAAGAAATCAAGAAAATTGGGAGTGGGATCCACTCCTAAAAATATTTTAAAGTAAGCGCATTCCGTGCTACAGCGGGTATATAGTACTGTTGTATATGGCATCAGTCTGCACTTCTTACTTCCAGGAGGATTGATGAAATCAACTTGGTCGAAATGCTTTTGCCAAATACGGCAACAAGTCCTCAAGTCCTGGCCACAGCTTTCGATCTGCTGTCGACGCCTTCCTTCATGCAAAGAAAAATCGAACAAGGAAATATTTTTCTTCTACGCAACCATGCGGCATAATTCGCAACATTCGGCATAGTATTTCTATTAAATAAACACTTTTTGAGAAAAACTCACACGCGAAACAAAATATATTTCTTGTTGACAAAATTTTGACGTTTTGTTTTGCTCAATTTTGACTTGCTGTGAACGGAAAAAAAAAGTAAAAGAGGCAACGTTTTTTTAGTGCAGTATCCATGTTAGTTGAATCATGAACGAGACTAGAGACTCACTTTTGACAAGCGAGGAAAAGAAAATTGCAAGTCTCAATTGTATCCGCCCAGTACTTGCCTCATAAAATATTTTTCAGGACTTCATTTTTTTCACTTGTTAAAAGGTTGTGTTAAGAAGGAGCAACATATCAAAAAGCTTGACATCAAAACATTTTTTGGTAAATGCTCATTTATTCAATTAAATACATGATCGATTTTTTAAAGTTTAATTTCTCCTAAATGATCAACCAGATAATACTTTTTGAAATATTGTTTTTCGATGCGCACAGTTTTAAAATAAGAAATAGGAAATGTCGCTAAATCAAAGTTACCCCATTTGGCTCAATTCTTCTTTCGGATATATTGTCATCGGAAATTACTGATGCAGTTTTTTAAAATTCACTACTTCTTGAAGGCCTTGTACATATTTTAATATTTTAAGGTTAATAATGAAAATGATCTAGAAATTTTAATAAAATTTTGGTAATTATTCGAAAAATGCTACACGTTAAATAACCTTTCTTATCACATCTTAATTTTGAAAATCGATCCGGGGATTTTCAACGTATAACGATTCTTTGAAAAGCTTATCGCCGACTTCCGATGTCTATATCTCCGCAAGTAGAAGCGCATCACCAACTTCTGATTCCATATTCGGTTTTAAACTAAACTTATGCTCAAGTTATAGAAATCAGGTACAAAACTTTAAAATCGGTCATGAGTTATATCCTATTTATCAATAATATTCTCAAAAAGGTTTCACTTAGCTCGCATTCAGAAAGTAGTAACCAAACGGTTATGCAACTACGACACATATGTTTATAATTATAATAAAATATAACTAAAATTATCTTAGCTGGCAGGTGATGTTGATGACGGCTCTGGCTACTGTTGTAAGCGATGACGTCGCCGATGGTGTGTAGTTCTTGATATTTTTGTTGTTGTTTCCTTGACGGCAATTGTCGTAGCTGGTGATTATTTTTGGTGGTTGATATTTTATGATTTTATACTTTTGTTGCTGCTTTTAACTTATGTCGTCGTTATTTGTAAATAGTTTGCGTTATATTGCAGGGACTTAAGTTTAATTTGATTTTCATTATTTTACTCAGTCCTGTTAACTTGTCTCAACTAAACCGTAGGTTAAACTCCGATTTGGTCTTAATCGCCACTTAGTCAAAAACATCGATAACGATCCGTCGACCCGCAAATCGTCGAGTTAATATGAGAAATTTCTCCGATTAATGAATTTAACTCGACTACGTTTGACGTTTATTTTATTGAAATAGTTCAATAAAAAAGAATTTCTCTCAACCTTTGTGGACATTTTATGAAGTTCAAATTACACAAAATTTCGGAAAGCAGCGAAATGAATATTCTTCGCGATCCAATAATTGGACAAAATGAACTGAAAAAAAGTTCTTCCAACGCTTTCGCATATCAAAGCGCACAGTCAGAGGGGAGGTAAATAGTGCCAGTTTTCTTGCATTTATTAGCATTCTTACAAACCTTAGGACCCAAAATTTATTATTTCGGGATAAGCTGCTTATGACATCGGGATTTTATGAAATATGAAGTCTTTTGCAAGCCGCTGGGGACTTTGGTGGCGTTTCTTCCATGTTTGCATCCCTCTGTCCTTAAATATTTTTGTCAATTGTACTATTCTCAATTAAGTTCAAATGTCTATATGAAGAATTCACAATTGACTTTATGCGTTGCATTTTTTGTTAATCTGAGAATTCTTAAGTCAACGTTTACACGGGCAAATTCGGTCTGAGAAATTCTTGTCTATTCTCTTTTGTGAATTTCTTTTGCGTTTTTACACGGAAACTAGAATTTGTTTGTGCACGAAAATTTCAAAGCAATTACTGCGTCAAACAGCCACAACAAACGTAAATTCAAAGCATAATATCAGCTAAAGAATAGAACGAAAGGGATTTCGCGTGTACGACAAATTCTGTACACCACCCTTTCGTTTTTCCCTTCTTGCCTACAAACAGGAAAACTTTCTTTCAAGAGTTTCCTCGTGTAAACGCTGTCAAACTAATTAAATTCAGAGATTAGTTCCCAAATTTAATGCGAAATATAATCGCAGTTTATAAAATTTCCGATTAAAGTGGTATTAATTAAATAGAAAAGTTAACAGGCCTCATTGTTTTAAATTTGAACGTAGATTTAAGTAATTTTCGTTTTGTTGTAGATTTGTGTCATGATTTTCTGTTAGGTACTTGTCTTACAAAAATTTTAGTTCTTTACTTTTTTTTTAATGTCACTTTTGGTGTTTTTGTATTCACTTTATTTTTGTTATGTCAAGTATGACATTGGACAGAGAAGTCTCATTCGCTGGTATGTTATATTTGGGCGCTCTCATGATTTAACCAAGATGATCACGCTCCATACTTTTTTTTACAAATGATGTGACTGCATGCACGCTACTCAAATATTATTAACCACTTTTTGCAAATTGTTTAAACGGCAGTCCAAATTATGAATTTATACTTTTCAATGTTATAAAAAAAATATCAGCAATTATTTGCCACAATTGCCATATTTTAATATATAATTTCTTTGTCTATTTTACTGCTGTCGTTCCTTCTTTTCTGCCGATCGCCCTTTTTGCTTCACCTTTGGGAAGACACTTTTAAGCGTTTTTCGCACACATTTTTCCTATTCAATGCTCGTTACATATATTTAAAAAAACTGAATTTAATCATTATTATATTTTCGGGTTGCATACGCCTCAGAGTCGCTTATTGTCTATAAAACAAAGATCTAGTTGATTTGACAATTCATAAAAGTATTTAATTAAAAAAAAAAACGCCGACTGAACTGCACTGACTTATTCGCTGACTACCGCCAGGCCCGGCAGGACATGTTCGGCCCGAGTGGGTAGTCAATTAGTGAATAGCGGAGACCGAAGGGGGGGGGGGGGGGGGTGGTAGGGCCGGAGGAGAGCAAAGAAAAATTTATATGAGATAATTTTTATAGTTGTTTATATTAATAAATCAATTTGATACAATTATTTTTGTTGAGATCTTTCTTCATATACGTAAAAAAAAACATGAAAATCGTGTCATTTTTTTAAAACAAACTTATTTTCGCAAAGCAAAAAAACTAGTACGCTTTGAATAAACTCATTTACAAGTTTTTCCAGATCGAGCTCGTCGGTCATATTTGAATAAATATGTAGAAGAGCGACGTTGTTCAGCCGATTTTGTGACATTGTTGACCTTAGATATGTTTTCAGTCGACGAAGGACCGAAAAACTTCTCTCATTTGAACAGGATGACCCTGGAATTGTTATTAACAGACGAACAAAACGAACAAAATCTGGAATGAGCCCTCTAGCCCATTCGTATTTTTTCAAGAAAATCAAAACTTTCCCCAAATTGTTTGCTTGTTCATTTTGCCTGCGCAAATGTTGCAAAAACATGTCACGGTCGCTCAACAACCTTGCTTTGTCAAAATCGTCTTTATAGAAATTGACTATCTTGTCAACATCAGCGGTCTGACCGATAGCGAATCGCTCCAGAAACTCGAAAAATTTTGCTGCCTCTGTATCGAATCGACTTTTTAACGATCCAACCAACTGGTCACAAACTTCACAATAAGATTGTCTAAAATATTCCTTGGGTGTTAAAAACTTGAAATTTTCTGTTATACTATACCTTGATCAAAACGTTTGGGAATTTTACGCTGACGGGGAATTTGAGGTTCTCTGAGCTCGAAATCAATTACAGCTTTAACACTTTTTTCCCAAATTTCAAATTTGGAATCACGAGACACATTCAACACATCAGCAACTGCTTTCACTTTTTCATGCGATTCAATAACACAAAGGCTCGACTTCTGCACGAATATAAACATATAACGAATATAAACATATTCGTGTGTGTTATATGGGCACGTACACCATGCGCATGTTTCCCGCGTGAAATTCAAAATGTATAAATCGACCAACTTGACGATATATGGTATTTGATTATTTCGAGTGGGTAATTTACCTACTCGGGATTTCTCGAGTGGGTCTAGCTACCCACTTAACCCACTACTCCTGCCGGGCCTGACTACCGCACGCTATTAAAATCTTTCACAACTGACTGCTCGCCTGATGCCGCATGCCAACCGTCCCACGCCATATGTACATACAAAAACAAACATAACCGGCATTCTTGGCCCATTAATGCCTACTTTTCATTTTTTTACCTGTTTGACATTTTTAGCTTTGACAGTTTTTATATACATAATTTTGTTCAACAAGTTTTTTCTTAATTTGACATAATGCAAGTTACAGGGGTTTCCAATTCAGCATAATTTTAAATTTAATTTGTAATGTATATTGAAATGATAAATCAAATAGTTTTGAAAAAAACTTTGAACAAAAGGAGTTTAAGGTGTTAATAGGGACGCCTGAGTGCGCATTCCTATTGGTTGAGCTATCAGAAAGTGGTATCAGTTTCAGAATTGTTTCTTGCTAGACATCTTTGTCGTCAAAAGTGCTATCTTCAAGTGGTATACATCATATTAAACGTCACTTTATATAAAACAAATATTATGTCTTTTTAGACCTATAAAATTATTAGGTAGAGCATAATACAAAAAATAAAAATCGTAAGTTTTTTCTGGGACAGTCCTTACTATACTAATAATTGCACACTTGGCTCTTTTTTTTGTTGACATTTTGAACATATTTTGAAACGAAATATCTCAAAAACTATGGAAAATAGAATAAAAAATTGCTTAAAAATGCTTAAATTTTATGAAAAACAATAAAAAACTTTTAATTTATTTGCTTAAGTATAATAATTTTTTTTCATAAAAATGTTTCTCAAAATATTTTTAATGTAAAGTTTTCTGTTTTTAATATAAAATCTTTTATTTTTTGTTTTTTTTATGTACTACTTTTCAATCAATCCTTAGGATGTATCAGCTTTAAATCAAAATTCCCGCCATAACTTGGAAAATAAAAAAAAATTAACTTGAGGTTTAAAAATAACTGTCCCAAAATTTGAGCTTCGTAGCTGAAACCTGTAGACGGTGCAGACAGAGTTTCAGTTCGATTTCGTTGAAATTTTACAAAAAGGCGGACTTCCTAAAACGTTGAAAAAATCTGCCTTAGGTGTAAAGATATAGCATTTTAGTTTTTTTTTCTATGGGAGAATGCACCCCCTACAGTCAAACCACGTCCACATTTTTCGTATGGCTGAAAATGCGGACACAATACACCCGAAGGGGTTTTTCTTTCTACAAAAACACCCTGCTGTATATTGTCACATAATCATGTCACATCATCCCACTGTATAGTACAATCATTCATATGTGGCTTGCGATCCACATGCACGCTATTATGTTACCATACATTGTAGATATGATCTGCACGTTTTGGTACTGTTGATACTGCTACATATGTACATACATACAAACGTACATATGGTGCGGCCAACACAATAAATATGTTTATTTTTCATTTCCTTTTCTTGAAATAAGAATCCACAGTCCAGCCGATTCATAAGAATCCGCTGCCCTGCAGACTTGCTGAAATAAATGCTGAAATGGCATAAATATAATAAAAATGTACATATATATAAATTGTAAACCAAAAATTGTGAATAAAGTTTCAGTTTCAACCTTAACTCCGTGATTGGCGCAGTCGGTAGGATAATCGGCTGTTAAAATAAGAAATCAAGAGATTTTATTTTTAACACAACTGCAATACAATAATAAAAAAAATTGGCACCCTTAATGTGAAGATGCAATAAGGAAGCTAAATAAATTAAACTAAATAAAATTAACAACAAGTACACTGCAGAATTCTATTTTGTATACAATAAGGATGTTAAATAAATTAAACTAAATAAAATTAACAACAAGTACACTGCAGAATTCTATTTTGTATACAATAAGGATGTTAAATAAATAAAACTAAATAAAATTGACAAGAAGTACAGTGCAGAATAAAATAATGTAATTTGTGTTGGTGAAAGACCATTTAAATAAAACTATTAAGAAAAAAAATAATATACACAAAAAAAAAAAAAAAAAAAAAAAAACAAACAAAAAAAAAATTTTTGTGAAATTTTGAAGATTTAAAAAAGGTTTTCATTCCGAGAAACCCCACACCCCCGAACGAAGGATCAGGGTCAGCGTTGGCGTTTTACATTTTAACATTCAACAGCTACAAGCGAACAACATCAAAAAGCAAATATCAACATCATCGTATTGTGCGAAAAAAAAAAAAGGGAAAGCAACAGCAGAGTATAAGCAAAACAGCTCATCAATACGCAGACGGTTAAGAATTTTAGCAGTTCTACTTAATAAAAGTTCTGGTGAGAAAGAAAAAAAAAACCAAGAAAGATGTATAGAAGGAACTACGTAAGTTAAGTTTTACTATCTACTTTTTATTTGTGATTGAATTAAGAACACAAAAAAAGAACACAAAAAAAAAAAAAACAAAATATAAATAAACGACAGTTGAATTAAATTGTAAAAGAGAAGGAATATTTAATACTATAAAAACGAACCATCAAAATAAAAACATATAAACTAATTACTACCGTAAATTTTAAGTAAAAAAAAAAATTTTTTTGTTGTTGTCCAAATTTTTATTCTCTCTTTAAAAAATCTAATTACGAAAATGGATCAGGCAATGATTCAACAGATGAACCTAATTATTAATTGTATAAAGCACATAAAAGACTATGACGGTTTGAGTCCAAATTCGTTACCGGACTTTATAAAAAATATTGAAAATATACTTCCGTCTTTCGACCACTTTGACGTGGCATCTAAGCGCATTTTGATAGGGTTTATAAAAGACAAATGCGTAGGTGAATGTGTAGAAGCTCTACACAGAGAGCCATCGGATACGTGGGTACAAATAAAAGATTGTTTAAAAAGAAATTTTGGCGAAAAAGAAACTGTTGTTGAATTAATGGATAAATTAAAAATGAAATCATTGAATGGTACTATTGAAAACTACTATTATTTGATTCAAAAATTTGTGAATAGGGTAATAAATAGGAAGATGACGCACGAAGAGAACGACTACTCGATCGATGAAATAAATAGAATAGCATTTCAAGTTTTCCGAAGTCATTTGCCAGAACCTACAAAAACTATGATCATAACTAGGGCTCCTACAACACTTATGGACGCTTACAAAATTATAACTGAAGCTCGACATCAGGGATTTACTCAGTACGGTCCACCCCAATATAGACCTAATACTTCAAAATACACACGAGTAAATTTCAGCGATAATTACAATAATCGCGCTAATAATAAAAATGGTACTTATGATTATCAAAATACCAATAACTACCAAAAAAAACAAAACGACAGATATCAAAGTAATCGATATAATAATCAACAAGAAAGAAATAAAACTCATCACAATGAACAAAGGAACCATGATAACACAAACACTAACTATAGAAATCAACAGTATCATAATTTCAGTAGAAACGACAGCAACTCACAAAATACACGGCGCACTTATAATAATCGATATGAAAGAAGGGATAATCAAAGCGCACAGTCCCGACAGTCTAGAAATTGAAATGGTCAAGAACCAATGGATACTTATAATACAAATTTTTCAGACCAAGCCTCAAAAAATTACCTTACTTAAAATTTAAAAGAGGTGATGAATCATTTTATTTATTGATAGACACAGGTGCTGAATTTAGCTTAATAAAACCAGGTGTTTGTGATCCTAAGTGGAGAACAAGGATTAGCGCAGAAGTTAAAGCCTTTGGAAAAATCTTTAAAAGTAATTATATTTATAAATTTCCATTGTTTAAGGAATTCGGTTCCTTCAACCCAAGTAAAGATTGCGAATTTTTGGAACTCGATTTTCATGATAGGTTCCATGGTCTTATAGGCAACAACATCCTTGATGAAATTAATTGTAAAATAGACTATCCTAATAGGGAATTAGTAACACCTAATGCAAAGATCCCATTTTTTATTTGCAAAGAAGAAGAGGAATATTACGAACAAGTACAAAGGGAAGAAAATTTTGAAATATTAAACTGTCAAACGGAAGAAGTAAAAAACGATGAAAATCACTTAAATAATTTTGAAAAAATTCAGATTGCAAAACTTCAAAGAAAATACGCTGAAGTATTTCACAAAGAAAATGATAATTTAACATTCACCAATTATGTTAAACATAAAATAAAAACTAAAAATGACATTCCAATATATGCTAAAAGTTATAGATACCCAGAAATCCATAAAGAAGAGGTAAATAACCAAATCGACGAAATGTTAAGTCAAGGTATCATTAGAGAATCAGATAGTCCTTATAATAGTCCAATCTGGATTGTCCCTAAGAAACCGGATAGTTCAGGCAGACAAAACTGGCGTGTAGTAGTGGACTATAGGAAGTTAAATGAGGACACTATAGAAGATAGGTTTCCAATACCTAATATAGATGACATTTTCGATAAGCTAGGAAAATGTCAATACTTCACCACATTAGACTTAACTAAAGGATTTCATCAAATTGAAATGGATCCTAAGGACATATATAAAACTGCGTTCTCGACAACTAATGGTCACTACGAGTTCTTGCGAATGCCGTTCGGACTAAAGAATGCCCCGGCTACATTCCAGAGACTCATGAACAATGTTTTAAAAGAATACATTGGCAAACTTTGCGTAGTATATTTAGATGACATACTAGTATTTTCTACAAGTATCGAGGAACATCTCGATTCCCTCGAAAAAATTTTCAATTGCTTAAAAAAAGCGAACTTAAAGGTACAATTGCAAAAATGCAAATTTTTGGCGAAAGAAACTGACTTTTTAGGCCATGTAATTACTGCGAATGGAATTAAAACAAATCCGAATAAAGTAGAAGCGATAAAAAAAATTCCCTTACCTAAAAATCAGAAAGAGATCAAATCTTTCCTAGGTATTACAGGCTATTACAGACGTTTTATTAAAGACTATTCGAAAGTAGCTTACCACCTCATAAAATACCTAAAAAAAGATAAAAAAATAAATATTAAAGACAAAGACTACATAGAAGCTTTCAATAAATTAAAAACACTTCTTCAGAATGACCCCATTCTGGTTCATCCCGATTTCACAAAACAATTTACTTTAGTTACAGACGCAAGCAATTTTGCACTGGGAGCGGTCCTAATGCAGAATAACAAAACAATTGCATACGCGAGTAGAACCCTAAATGCACACGAGAAAAACTACTCAACCATAGAGAAAGAATTATTGGCAATAGTTTGGGCTACGAAGTACTTTAGGCCATACTTATTCGGGCGCAAATTCGTTATTAAAACTGATCACAGACCTTTAATATGGTTACAGAACCTGAAGGAACCTAATAGTAAACTTCAACGGTGGAAAATCAAGTTAAATGAATTTGATTTCAATACCGAATATATAAAAGGTCGCGAAAACATAGTAGCAGACGGACTTAGTAGAATAAACCCAGACACCGCGAATGAAATTAACATGAATGAACATATCGAAATTCCGACGACAACGGAAGAAACTATAACAGAACTAAGAAGAATTTACGAAGACGAAGAAGAGACTATGCATAGTGCAGATAGTGATAGCACTGATTTGATAAGAATATCGGAAAAACCTCTAAACTTATTTAAAATACAAATGATAATTGATTATGCGCAGAAGAAATCAAATAAAAAGATAATTTTGTATAAAAATAAAATAAGGAATATAATATCAATTACTCGGGAAAGTAACCTTCTACAAACAATGCAAGATATTCTTCCAACTAAAGGGTTGATATCTATTTTTATTCCCCATCCGGATTTATTTCTGAAGTTTCAGGATCTCTACGTGAAATACTTTGCTAAAAATAAAAATCTAAAAATATTAAAATCAAATATACTTCTAGAGGACGTAACCGATAGAGAAGTTTTGCTGGAAAAAATAAAAAAGGCCCACCTTAAGAATAATCATAGAGGAATAAATGAGACATTCGAGGAATTAAAGAACTCAATTTATTATCCAAAATTACAGGAACAAATTCACAAATTTATTAACAATTGTGAAATTTGCAACCTGGCCAAATTTGATAGAAATCCCATACGTCATAGATTAAATATCACTGAAACTCCTAAAGTCCATAACGAACTTGTCCATATAGATATTTGGTACCCATTAAGAAACGTCATGTACCTTACAACCATTGACAGACTTACGAAATACGCAACAGTGGAAAAATTACAAGACAGAACTTGGATCTCTATCCTTAGAGCAATTAAATTAAGAGTTCAATATTTGGGAAAACCTAAAAAGGTCGTAACAGACAACGAATTAGATACAACGACAATAAGAGAATTCTTTAGAGACAATGATATAGAAGTTTATTTTACCACCCCATATAATAAAACAGGTAACGCAGATGTCGAACGTCTACACCAAACGCTAAACGAACATTTACGAATACTTTTTGCAGATCGAGAGTGCATCGACGAAATTAATGAGAAAGTTCAAAAAGCAATCATGTTTTATAATGCAACGATACATTCCACGACAAGGAGAAAACCAATAGACTTTATAAATAATATTTTGACAAGAGAAGAAGTAGATAAATTTTCAAATAGAATGAGAGAAAATAAAATCGACAAAATAAATAAAATTAATGATAAAATTAATAATAACGATTCAAAAATAGCTGAAAACGTTGTAAAAAATTACAGAGCAAGTAAATCTCAACCAAAATACAAAAAGCTTACCAATTATACTAGAGCGGACAATTACATATTAACTAATAATAATAATAATAAACTTAGGAAATATTATAAAAATCAAGTAAAAAGAAAATTCAAATACCAAGAGCAATAATAACGAAATACTGAAATGTTTCGTTACAGATATCGGTTGGTTTATTCATATTAATTATAAACACCCATGGAAGTTACTCGATATCTAAGGAAGATAAGCAACCTCTACCATCTATAAACATAAGACCTCTGAACAACAGCAATGGGTTTACAATAGTTAAGCTGGAAAAGAAAAACGTACTAAGCTCATACACCAAAATACTGCATTTAGTTAATCTCACACAATATAATGAAATTTTAAAAAAATTTGAGAATAAGACAAAGCTATTGACACTCATTAACGACAATTACCTTTATGAACTAATAAATTCGGAGCTAAGTTCACTTAAACAGAATTTACACACCCTTACGCCTTTTACGATTAGGAAAAAACGAGGACTATTTAACTTTGTAGGAAGGGCTTACAAATTTCTAATAGGAACTATGGACGATGAAGACGAACAGGAAATTTACGAACATTTGAACAATTTGGATAATAACGTTAAGAATTCTATTGATGAGAATAATAAGCAAGTTATAGTCAATAGAAATTTAATTGAAAACATGAAAAACATAGAGAACCACATTAACAAGCAACAAGAACTCATCTCACAAAATTTATATAAAATTCAAGGAAAAACTAACGAGGTAATTACTTCAATAAACTCATTTGATCAAAGTTTTCAAATTTATATAACACTCCTAAAAATCAATAAAGAAATCGAGAGATTTTCAGACATAATATTGTTAAGTAAATTAAATGTTCTAGCACACAATTTTTTAACAAGTGAAGAGATAATAAAATATAATATTTCTATTGATATAATGATGTACATGAAGACAAATGTATTGTTTAATGAAGAATTTATTATCTTCGTACTCAATATTCCAAAATTTTCAAACAAAGAATTTTTCAATGGTATGATTATACCCATGCCAAATAAAGAGAATAAGGAGTTGGACATGCAAATTACTAAAATTATTTTCAATGAAGAAGAAATTTTCGAGTATACTAATGACATAATAAAAGAGAAAAATCTTAAATACCATAAAAACCGATGCGTTCGTAATATCTTACAAAATAATGATACTTGCATGTATAAAATAAATCGTAATAAAGAGATTGAACAACTAGAAAATAATATGTTAGTTCTAAAAAACTTTCCAAACACAAACATACTGCATAATTGTAATTTTAACCTTTTACAAGTAGAAGGCAATGCATTAATAACATTCCACTTATGTAAAATCAAAATTGATAATTACGAATTTTTAAATGAGGAAGATATTTTTATGAACGTTGTTGAAATATTTGAGATAAATACTGAAATACCTAAAATTGAAGGAAATTTGACATTGGAAATAATACATGGAAAAACTATAGAAAATAGGGAACTAATTGAAAACGTATACTTTAAAAATCAAATTAAAGCAACAACAACCTCAAGTACTATAATCATTGTAATATTACTTTCAGTTATTTTGACATTGTATCTTATCAAAACTAAACAAACAAAAAAAAGTGTAAATAAAATTAATATAACAACTACTTCAAACAGTAATAATCCATTTGCCATTAAGTAATAAAAAAATTAATGTTTTAAAGAAAATTTTATTTCAAATAAATATATAATATATAAAAATATATAACAAAATTAATTTTATGTGATGTAAATTTCAGTAACTTTGCAGGGACTGCAAATAGCTTACGGTGGAGGTGTCACATAATCATGTCACATCATCCCACTGTATAGTACAATCATTCATATGTGGCTTGCGATCCACATGCACGCTATTATGTTACCATACATTGTAGATATGATCTGCACGTTTTGGTACTGTTGATACTGCTACATATGTACATACATACAAACGTACATATGGTGCGGCCAACACAATAAATATGTTTATTTTTCATTTCCTTTTCTTGAAATAAGAATCCACAGTCCAGCCGATTCATAAGAATCCGCTGCCCTGCAGACTTGCTGAAATAAATGCTGAAATGGCATAAATATAATAAAAATGTACATATATATAAATTGTAAACCAAAAATTGTGAATAAAGTTTCAGTTTCAACCTTAACTCCGTGATTATATGCAACACCGGCTTCGCTAGTAACATATCATGGCGGTAACTATATCTCAGTATTGGCAAGTCTCAAAAAAAAAAATTAAAAAGCATAGAAGGTTTTTTACGTGACAATTAATAAAAAAATCGATTAAAAATAGTAGGAGGCCCCGTTTTTCACTCTTCCACCCTGCTAAAAAATGTATATGGGTCATTCCATCTATAATGGGCCTATAATTACCCTCATGTTTTTTAAATAGGCTGAAACTTTTTTCAGTGATTGGTCTATCATGTAGAAGATTTAAAAAAATTCGATAAAATTTTTTTGACCAACATTATTGCTTAAAAAAAAAGTTTCAAATGTGTTAAAAAAAGGTCGCAAGTAAAACGAAAAAATTCATTGATGAATATAAACAACCCAACACAATCCAAATTAGCTTTTATATTATTTTTAGGTAGTTGTGTACTAGTAGATGACAAAAAAACTGCAAATCTGAATAAATGAAGGCCTGAAAGGTTTCTATGTGGTAAAAGATATAAAAATTGACCTTCCAAGAAAACATCACTTTCCCAAGTACTCCATCATCGATTTCAGCTTTTTTAAGGCTCAAAATTTTCAGAACATATAGGAGTACCGTCCCTGAAAAATTTATTCATGTTTTTTCACCCTGTTTGATTTTACAAGCATTTGAAGTTAAGATTTATGATTTGCAATGTAAATTGAAACATTGAGAATGAAAGCGAGAGAATAAATTTTGAATTGATTTCAGCCTTTTTAGGCTCAAAATTTTCAGAACATTCAGGAGTACCATCTCTGAAAATTTCATTAATTTTTGTTCACTATTTCATTTTACAAGCATTTAAAGTGCGTGTATACAGTGGAATATTTGTGGAAGAAAAGTAACGGAATATTCAAATTTTCTCGCTCTACTTCTCAATGTTTCAATTTACATTGCAAATCCTAAATCTTAACTTAAGATGCCTGTAAAATGAAATAAGGTGAACAAAAATGAATGAAATGGACTTTCCGCCATTTAAAAAAGTGTTTTTTTCGAGAAAAACGCGTTTAAAGTTTAGAGCGTTACATACTTACTTTTGTTTTGTGGGCCTCGTCATTTTTAGAACATTTTCTATAACAAGGCGCCATGTTTCAAAATCATTTTGGGGGTATAAGAAATCATTAAAAGAAAAATTTCGATTTTTCTATAGTTTAGTTAGTACTTAAATTAGATTTTTTTTAAATAACCTAATTTGCATATATGTGAGATATTAGCAATTGTTGTGCTAAATATCAAGAAATTTATAAAGATTTAAATAAGAATAAGAAACAACTATTGATTACCGAATTTGTGACAAAGGTAACTTGCCAACCGGAAACCATCGAAGAGACTTATGAAAGCGTTGAAAGTACAATATGAATTGAGAGCAATATTGAGCCATATGCAAGGAAAATAATGATGGTAGCATACCTTTGACAGTATTTTTGTTTTACTTGATTGAATTTTAATAATAACAATAAATTCCATAACTAATTATTTTATTTAATTATTATTTTTTATATAACCTCCAATTTTAAATTAGGTAGGTATGTACATATGTACATTATGGGTTCAGTTTAAGTGGATTTTTTTCCCAACTATTCTATTTTCATTGAGTTCTATTGCTCAATGTACGTGAATTTTGAGAACCAACCCACTCAATTTATATGGACTTCTCATCTCAATTTACGCGGTTTTGAGTTACGCGGTTTTTTCAAAAGCCTATCTACCGCGAAAATCGAGGGATAGCTGTATATATTCTTTGATAAATATAAAATTGTTTGCGTGCTCCTAATATTAAAAGAGAAATACGATTCATTATTAGCGCAGTGATTTTGTTGCTATGGTATATGAAAGAGGAAGCATTGCCGACTAAAAATAAGTTTATAATTTATTTCAATATCTATTATTGCAATTAAAAATAATTGTTATTAATGATGGATCATAATATTTACAAAATTTTTAAATATTTTCAAGGCTCCTCTGCTCAAAGAAAAATTCTGCGTGTGTCACCTATCAACAGGAGACATGCTAAGAGCTGAAATAGCTTCTGGTTCTAAACTAGGGGCGGAATTGAAAAAAGTTATGGACGAAGGAAGATTGGTTTCCGATGATCTTGTTGTTAACATGATAGATACCAATTTAGATAAACCTGAGTGCCAAAACGGATTTTTATTAGATGGCTTTCCCAGAACAGTTGCTCAAGCCCTGAAGGTATGATATATCATAACCAACTTCTGTTTTTACTTACTTTGGCCTTTAAAGCTTGACGAGCTGCTTGCCAAAAGAAAAGCCGAACTTGATGCTGTAGTCGAGTTTTCAATCGATGATAAATTGCTTGTTCGTAGGATTACCGGTCGTTTGATTCATCAAGCCAGTGGGCGTTCATATCATGAAGAATTTGCGCCACCAAAAGTTACAATGCGAGATGATGTAAGCACAAATTTATATCAAAAAAATAAATTTTTCATGTTTTGTTAAATATTTAGGTAACTGGCGAACAATTAATTCGTCGAAGTGATGACAACCCTGCAGCTTTGTTAAAGCGTTTAGAATCCTACCATAAACAGACAAAACCACTTGTTGACTATTATGCGCGCAAACAATTACATTTTAAAATTGATGCTGCCAAGAACGCTGCTGACGTGTTTTCAAACATTGATACAATTTTTCAACACCAACGCAGAAATAAACTTCAGTTATAAAAAAAAAACATTATTTACCTTGATTACGAACAACATTTGAGGTTAATTAACACTAGACATACAATTTATTAGCACATATAGTAACTAAAGTTTTTTTTTGTATACTTAATTTATACTACAAATACTTGTAATTAAAAATCATAGCAAAAAGTTTTAACTGAACAATTACGATCCTTTGTAGTTTTATTAATGTGTTTATAAATATGTAGTCGATTTACGTATGGATTGAAATTCACTCGACTTCTCCGATATCCCAAAATTTTTTTTTGGGGGTTACTAATGACAAAGTTAATAACTGAGACATTTTTAATTGGTGAAATATTTTTTCGTTAGCTATGGCAGGATAAATTTAACATTATGTGTTATATCTTGGCAACCATTCATTTATAGATGGACCCATTTTCTTTGACAACTGTTAAATAAAATTTTTTATGTGTAAAAGCATAGCAAATGAAATTAGTAAAGGTGTTATCTTCAGACAGGCCGAAACTCACATACCGTACACTGCATTGAAGAAAGTACTTTTTAAAGGTAGAAGAGGTTGAATAAGTCGAGAATAATGTAAAAAGGTTGAAATAACTGAAAAAGTTTAAAAAATATTGAAACCTTTGAAGAAAGTTAAAGTAAATTGAAAAAGTCGAAAAAAGATGGAAAATGCTGAAAAATTGATGAAAAAGACGATAAAATATAGAAAATGTCGAATAGAGTTGAATAAGGCACGTACAATTTGATGTAAATACGCGAGGTGCCATGCCCATTGATGTAATCCCGTCGAAATTCACTTAATTTTAAAGTACACTATCTGTAATATTTAACGTTTTTCGCTTATATGGGAAGTGCCACGCCCATCTGCATTATTGTGCCAAAGAAGATAACTCTTAGCAAGTACAGTATAACCTCGCTCAACGCAACCCTCCATGAACGCAACTCCTTGATCATTGCAACACCTAAGTTATTTACATTGCAGACTTTGTTAACGCAACTTTAAAAAAGCAGTACTCAATTATCGCAACTTGAATTTTTTAACTTTTGATCAAGTTTACTTTGACTTCGCTTTTGATTTTGAAATGCTTCTTTAAATGTTACTGCTATTCCTCAGAACAAATATATGTATGTAAGTACAATATTTAAGAACTACGTGTAGAGTCTTATTCATTTTAATTAAATTTATTTTACGACCGGTTGCTTTCTGTGTGCTGCAAAATGACAGTTGTCAAAAAACGAAGATCAAGTGCAAGAAATTGAAAGCGCAGACGAAACCAATGTTTCACTCCACCTGTATCGAAGATTAAAGCTAGCACTGCTCTTAGTTCATTCAGCACTTGTATTCAATGGGCTGGAGAAAATGGCGTAAAAAATAGTTTGATTCTTCAAGATCTTGGCGAAAATGCAGTGCAGCATTTGTTGTATGCCTAATGGCATAACAGACGAACAAAACGAACAAAATCTGGAATGAGCCCTCTAGCCCATTCGTATTTTTTCAAGAAAATCAAAACTTTCCCCAAATTGTTTGCTTGTTCATTTTGCCTGCGCAAATGTTGCAAAAACATGTCACGGTCGCTCAACAACCTTGCTTTGTCAAAATCGTCTTTATAGAAATTGACTATCTTGTCAACATCAGCGGTCTGACCGATAGCGAATCGCTCCAGAAACTCGAAAAATTTTGCTGCCTCTGTATCGAATCGACTTTTTAACGATCCAACCAACTGGTCACAAACTTCACAATAAGATTGTCTAAAATATTCCTTGGGTGTTAAAAACTTGAAATTTTCTGTTATACTATACCTTGATCAAAACGTTTGGGAATTTTACGCTGACGGGGAATTTGAGGTTCTCTGAGCTCGAAATCAATTACAGCTTTAACACTTTTTTCCCAAATTTCAAATTTGGAATCACGAGACACATTCAACACATCAGCAACTGCTTTCACTTTTTCATGCGATTCAATAACACAAAGGCTCGACTTCTGCACGAATATAAACATATAACCAATATAAACATATTCGTGTGTGTTATATGGGCACGTACACCATGCGCATGTTTCCCGCGTGAAATTCAAAATGTATAAATCGACCAACTTGACGATATATGGTATTTGATTATTTCGAGTGGGTAATTTACCTACTCGGGATTTCTCGAGTGGGTCTAGCTACCCACTTAACCCACTACTCCTGCCGGGCCTGACTACCGCACGCTATTAAAATCTTTCACAACTGACTGCTCGCCTGATGCCGCATGCCAACCGTCCCACGCCATATGTACATACAAAAACAAACATAACCGGCATTCTTGGCCCATTAATGCCTACTTTTCATTTTTTTACCTGTTTGACATTTTTAGCTTTGACAGTTTTTATATACATAATTTTGTTCAACAAGTTTTTTCTTAATTTGACATAATGCAAGTTACAGGGGTTTCCAATTCAGCATAATTTTAAATTTAATTTGTAATGTATATTGAAATGATAAATCAAATAGTTTTGAAAAAAACTTTGAACAAAAGGAGTTTAAGGTGTTAATAGGGACGCCTGAGTGCGCATTCCTATTGGTTGAGCTATCAGAAAGTGGTATCAGTTTCAGAATTGTTTCTTGCTAGACATCTTTGTCGTCAAAAGTGCTATCTTCAAGTGGTATACATCATATTAAACGTCACTTTATATAAAACAAATATTATGTCTTTTTAGACCTATAAAATTATTAGGTAGAGCATAATACAAAAAATAAAAATCGTAAGTTTTTTCTGGGACAGTCCTTACTATACTAATAATTGCACACTTGGCTCTTTTTTTTGTTGACATTTTGAACATATTTTGAAACGAAATATCTCAAAAACTATGGAAAATAGAATAAAAAATTGCTTAAAAATGCTTAAATTTTATGAAAAACAATAAAAAACTTTTAATTTATTTGCTTAAGTATAATAATTTTTTTTCATAAAAATGTTTCTCAAAATATTTTTAATGTAAAGTTTTCTGTTTTTAATATAAAATCTTTTATTTTTTGTTTTTTTTATGTACTACTTTTCAATCAATCCTTAGGATGTATCAGCTTTAAATCAAAATTCCCGCCATAACTTGGAAAATAAAAAAAAATTAACTTGAGGTTTAAAAATAACTGTCCCAAAATTTGAGCTTCGTAGCTGAAACCTGTAGACGGTGCAGACAGAGTTTCAGTTCGATTTCGTTGAAATTTTACAAAAAGGCGGACTTCCTAAAACGTTGAAAAAATCTGCCTTAGGTGTAAAGATATAGCATTTTAGTTTTTTTTTCTATGGGAGAATGCACCCCCTACAGTCAAACCACGTCCACATTTTTCGTATGGCTGAAAATGCGGACACAATACACCCGAAGGGGTTTTTCTTTCTACAAAAACACCCTGCTGTATATGCAACACCGGCTTCGCTAGTAACATATCATGGCGGTAACTATATCTCAGTATTGGCAAGTCTCAAAAAAAAAAATTAAAAAGCATAGAAGGTTTTTTACGTGACAATTAATAAAAAAATCGATTAAAAATAGTAGGAGGCCCCGTTTTTCACTCTTCCACCCTGCTAAAAAATGTATATGGGTCATTCCATCTATAATGGGCCTATAATTACCCTCATGTTTTTTAAATAGGCTGAAACTTTTTTCAGTGATTGGTCTATCATGTAGAAGATTTAAAAAAATTCGATAAAATTTTTTTGACCAACATTATTGCTTAAAAAAAAAGTTTCAAATGTGTTAAAAAAAGGTCGCAAGTAAAACGAAAAAATTCATTGATGAATATAAACAACCCAACACAATCCAAATTAGCTTTTATATTATTTTTAGGTAGTTGTGTACTAGTAGATGACAAAAAAACTGCAAATCTGAATAAATGAAGGCCTGAAAGGTTTCTATGTGGTAAAAGATATAAAAATTGACCTTCCAAGAAAACATCACTTTCCCAAGTACTCCATCATCGATTTCAGCTTTTTTAAGGCTCAAAATTTTCAGAACATATAGGAGTACCGTCCCTGAAAAATTTATTCATGTTTTTTCACCCTGTTTGATTTTACAAGCATTTGAAGTTAAGATTTATGATTTGCAATGTAAATTGAAACATTGAGAATGAAAGCGAGAGAATAAATTTTGAATTGATTTCAGCCTTTTTAGGCTCAAAATTTTCAGAACATTCAGGAGTACCATCTCTGAAAATTTCATTAATTTTTGTTCACTATTTCATTTTACAAGCATTTAAAGTGCGTGTATACAGTGGAATATTTGTGGAAGAAAAGTAACGGAATATTCAAATTTTCTCGCTCTACTTCTCAATGTTTCAATTTACATTGCAAATCCTAAATCTTAACTTAAGATGCCTGTAAAATGAAATAAGGTGAACAAAAATGAATGAAATGGACTTTCCGCCATTTAAAAAAGTGTTTTTTTCGAGAAAAACGCGTTTAAAGTTTAGAGCGTTACATACTTACTTTTGTTTTGTGGGCCTCGTCATTTTTAGAACATTTTCTATAACAAGGCGCCATGTTTCAAAATCATTTTGGGGGTATAAGAAATCATTAAAAGAAAAATTTCGATTTTTCTATAGTTTAGTTAGTACTTAAATTAGATTTTTTTTAAATAACCTAATTTGCATATATGTGAGATATTAGCAATTGTTGTGCTAAATATCAAGAAATTTATAAAGATTTAAATAAGAATAAGAAACAACTATTGATTACCGAATTTGTGACAAAGGTAACTTGCCAACCGGAAACCATCGAAGAGACTTATGAAAGCGTTGAAAGTACAATATGAATTGAGAGCAATATTGAGCCATATGCAAGGAAAATAATGATGGTAGCATACCTTTGACAGTATTTTTGTTTTACTTGATTGAATTTTAATAATAACAATAAATTCCATAACTAATTATTTTATTTAATTATTATTTTTTATATAACCTCCAATTTTAAATTAGGTAGGTATGTACATATGTACATTATGGGTTCAGTTTAAGTGGATTTTTTTCCCAACTATTCTATTTTCATTGAGTTCTATTGCTCAATGTACGTGAATTTTGAGAACCAACCCACTCAATTTATATGGACTTCTCATCTCAATTTACGCGGTTTTGAGTTACGCGGTTTTTTCAAAAGCCTATCTACCGCGAAAATCGAGGGATAGCTGTATATATTCTTTGATAAATATAAAATTGTTTGCGTGCTCCTAATATTAAAAGAGAAATACGATTCATTATTAGCGCAGTGATTTTGTTGCTATGGTATATGAAAGAGGAAGCATTGCCGACTAAAAATAAGTTTATAATTTATTTCAATATCTATTATTGCAATTAAAAATAATTGTTATTAATGATGGATCATAATATTTACAAAATTTTTAAATATTTTCAAGGCTCCTCTGCTCAAAGAAAAATTCTGCGTGTGTCACCTATCAACAGGAGACATGCTAAGAGCTGAAATAGCTTCTGGTTCTAAACTAGGGGCGGAATTGAAAAAAGTTATGGACGAAGGAAGATTGGTTTCCGATGATCTTGTTGTTAACATGATAGATACCAATTTAGATAAACCTGAGTGCCAAAACGGATTTTTATTAGATGGCTTTCCCAGAACAGTTGCTCAAGCCCTGAAGGTATGATATATCATAACCAACTTCTGTTTTTACTTACTTTGGCCTTTAAAGCTTGACGAGCTGCTTGCCAAAAGAAAAGCCGAACTTGATGCTGTAGTCGAGTTTTCAATCGATGATAAATTGCTTGTTCGTAGGATTACCGGTCGTTTGATTCATCAAGCCAGTGGGCGTTCATATCATGAAGAATTTGCGCCACCAAAAGTTACAATGCGAGATGATGTAAGCACAAATTTATATCAAAAAAATAAATTTTTCATGTTTTGTTAAATATTTAGGTAACTGGCGAACAATTAATTCGTCGAAGTGATGACAACCCTGCAGCTTTGTTAAAGCGTTTAGAATCCTACCATAAACAGACAAAACCACTTGTTGACTATTATGCGCGCAAACAATTACATTTTAAAATTGATGCTGCCAAGAACGCTGCTGACGTGTTTTCAAACATTGATACAATTTTTCAACACCAACGCAGAAATAAACTTCAGTTATAAAAAAAAAACATTATTTACCTT
This sequence comes from Meiosimyza decipiens, assembly GCA_963680825.1. Taxonomy (NCBI): domain Eukaryota; kingdom Metazoa; phylum Arthropoda; class Insecta; order Diptera; family Lauxaniidae; genus Meiosimyza; species Meiosimyza decipiens. The sequence continues at coordinate 39,082,485 of OY804261.1, forward strand.
GATTACGAACAACATTTGAGGTTAATTAACACTAGACATACAATTTATTAGCACATATAGTAACTAAAGTTTTTTTTTGTATACTTAATTTATACTACAAATACTTGTAATTAAAAATCATAGCAAAAAGTTTTAACTGAACAATTACGATCCTTTGTAGTTTTATTAATGTGTTTATAAATATGTAGTCGATTTACGTATGGATTGAAATTCACTCGACTTCTCCGATATCCCAAAATTTTTTTTTGGGGGTTACTAATGACAAAGTTAATAAATGAGACATTTTTAATTGGTGAAATATTTTTTCGTTAGCTATGGCAGGATAAATTTAACATTATGTGTTATATCTTGGCAACCATTCATTTATAGATGGACCCATTTTCTTTGACAACTGTTAAATAAAATTTTTTATGTGTAAAAGCATAGCAAATGAAATTAGTAAAGGTGTTATCTTCAGACAGGCCGAAACTCACATACCGTACACTGCATTGAAGAAAGTACTTTTTAAAGGTAGAAGAGGTTGAATAAGTCGAGAATAATGTAAAAAGGTTGAAATAACTGAAAAAGTTTAAAAAATATTGAAACCTTTGAAGAAAGTTAAAGTAAATTGAAAAAGTCGAAAAAAGATGGAAAATGCTGAAAAATTGATGAAAAAGACGATAAAATATAGAAAATGTCGAATAGAGTTGAATAAGGCACGTACAATTTGATGTAAATACGCGAGGTGCCATGCCCATTGATGTAATCCCGTCGAAATTCACTTAATTTTAAAGTACACTATCTGTAATATTTAACGTTTTTCGCTTATATGGGAAGTGCCACGCCCATCTGCATTATTGTGCCAAAGAAGATAACTCTTAGCAAGTACAGTATAACCTCGCTCAACGCAACCCTCCATGAACGCAACTCCTTGATCATTGCAACACCTAAGTTATTTACATTGCAGACTTTGTTAACGCAACTTTAAAAAAGCAGTACTCAATTATCGCAACTTGAATTTTTTAACTTTTGATCAAGTTTACTTTGACTTCGCTTTTGATTTTGAAATGCTTCTTTAAATGTTACTGCTATTCCTCAGAACAAATATATGTATGTAAGTACAATATTTAAGAACTACGTGTAGAGTCTTATTCATTTTAATTAAATTTATTTTACGACCGGTTGCTTTCTGTGTGCTGCAAAATGACAGTTGTCAAAAAACGAAGATCAAGTGCAAGAAATTGAAAGCGCAGACGAAACCAATGTTTCACTCCACCTGTATCGAAGATTAAAGCTAGCACTGCTCTTAGTTCATTCAGCACTTGTATTCAATGGGCTGGAGAAAATGGCGTAAAAAATAGTTTGATTCTTCAAGATCTTGGCGAAAATGCAGTGCAGCATTTGTTGTATGCCTAATGGCATAACAGACGAACAAAACGAACAAAATCTGGAATGAGCCCTCTAGCCCATTCGTATTTTTTCAAGAAAATCAAAACTTTCCCCAAATTGTTTGCTTGTTCATTTTGCCTGCGCAAATGTTGCAAAAACATGTCACGGTCGCTCAACAACCTTGCTTTGTCAAAATCGTCTTTATAGAAATTGACTATCTTGTCAACATCAGCGGTCTGACCGATAGCGAATCGCTCCAGAAACTCGAAAAATTTTGCTGCCTCTGTATCGAATCGACTTTTTAACGATCCAACCAACTGGTCACAAACTTCACAATAAGATTGTCTAAAATATTCCTTGGGTGTTAAAAACTTGAAATTTTCTGTTATACTATACCTTGATCAAAACGTTTGGGAATTTTACGCTGACGGGGAATTTGAGGTTCTCTGAGCTCGAAATCAATTACAGCTTTAACACTTTTTTCCCAAATTTCAAATTTGGAATCACGAGACACATTCAACACATCAGCAACTGCTTTCACTTTTTCATGCGATTCAATAACACAAAGGCTCGACTTCTGCACGAATATAAACATATAACCAATATAAACATATTCGTGTGTGTTATATGGGCACGTACACCATGCGCATGTTTCCCGCGTGAAATTCAAAATGTATAAATCGACCAACTTGACGATATATGGTATTTGATTATTTCGAGTGGGTAATTTACCTACTCGGGATTTCTCGAGTGGGTCTAGCTACCCACTTAACCCACTACTCCTGCCGGGCCTGACTACCGCACGCTATTAAAATCTTTCACAACTGACTGCTCGCCTGATGCCGCATGCCAACCGTCCCACGCCATATGTACATACAAAAACAAACATAACCGGCATTCTTGGCCCATTAATGCCTACTTTTCATTTTTTTACCTGTTTGACATTTTTAGCTTTGACAGTTTTTATATACATAATTTTGTTCAACAAGTTTTTTCTTAATTTGACATAATGCAAGTTACAGGGGTTTCCAATTCAGCATAATTTTAAATTTAATTTGTAATGTATATTGAAATGATAAATCAAATAGTTTTGAAAAAAACTTTGAACAAAAGGAGTTTAAGGTGTTAATAGGGACGCCTGAGTGCGCATTCCTATTGGTTGAGCTATCAGAAAGTGGTATCAGTTTCAGAATTGTTTCTTGCTAGACATCTTTGTCGTCAAAAGTGCTATCTTCAAGTGGTATACATCATATTAAACGTCACTTTATATAAAACAAATATTATGTCTTTTTAGACCTATAAAATTATTAGGTAGAGCATAATACAAAAAATAAAAATCGTAAGTTTTTTCTGGGACAGTCCTTACTATACTAATAATTGCATTGTTGACATTTTGAACATATTTTGAAACGAAATATCTCAAAAACTATGGAAAATAGAATAAAAAATTGCTTAAAAATGCTTAAATTTTATGAAAAACAATAAAAAACTTTTAATTTATTTGCTTAAGTATAATAATTTTTTTTCATAAAAATGTTTCTCAAAATATTTTTAATGTAAAGTTTTCTGTTTTTAATATAAAATCTTTTATTTTTTGATTTTTTTATGTACTACTTTTCAATCAATCCTTAGGATGTATCAGCTTTAAATCAAAATTCCCGCCATAACTTGGAAAATAAAAAAAAATTAACTTGAGGTTTAAAAATAACTGTCCCAAAATTTGAGCTTCGTAGCTGAAACCTGTAGACGGTGCAGACAGAGTTTCAGTTCGATTTCGTTGAAATTTTACAAAAAGGCGGACTTCCTAAAACGTTGAAAAAATCTGCCTTAGGTGTAAAGATATAGCATTTTAGTTTTTTTTTCTATGGGAGAATGCACCCCCTACAGTCAAACCACGTCCACATTTTTCGTATGGCTGAAAATGCGGACACAATACACCCGAAGGGGTTTTTCTTTCTACAAAAACACCCTGCTGTATATGCAACACCGGCTTCGCTAGTAACATATCATGGCGGTAACTATATCTCAGTATTGGCAAGTCTCAAAAAAAAAAATTAAAAAGCATAGAAGGTTTTTTACGTGACAATTAATAAAAAAATCGATTAAAAATAGTAGGAGGCCCCGTTTTTCACTCTTCCACCCTGCTAAAAAATGTATATGGGTCATTCCATCTATAATGGGCCTATAATTACCCTCATGTTTTTTAAATAGGCTGAAACTTTTTTCAGTGATTGGTCTATCATGTAGAAGATTTAAAAAAATTCGATAAAATTTTTTTGACCAACATTATTGCTTAAAAAAAAAGTTTCAAATGTGTTAAAAAAAGGTCGCAAGTAAAACGAAAAAATTCATTGATGAATATAAACAACCCAACACAATCCAAATTAGCTTTTATATTATTTTTAGGTAGTTGTGTACTAGTAGATGACAAAAAAACTGCAAATCTGAATAAATGAAGGCCTGAAAGGTTTCTATGTGGTAAAAGATATAAAAATTGACCTTCCAAGAAAACATCACTTTCCCAAGTACTCCATCATCGATTTCAGCTTTTTTAAGGCTCAAAATTTTCAGAACATATAGGAGTACCGTCCCTGAAAAATTTATTCATGTTTTTTCACCCTGTTTGATTTTACAAGCATTTGAAGTTAAGATTTATGATTTGCAATGTAAATTGAAACATTGAGAATGAAAGCGAGAGAAAAAAATTTGAATTGATTTCAGCCTTTTTAGGCTCAAAATTTTCAGAACATTCAGGAGTACCATCTCTGAAAATTTCATTAATTTTTGTTCACTATTTCATTTTACAAGCATTTAAAGTGCGTGTATACAGTGGAATATTTGTGAAAGAAAAGTAACGGAATATTCAAATTTTCTCGCTCTACTTCTCAATGTTTCAATTTACATTGCAAATCCTAAATCTTAACTTAAGATGCCTGTAAAATGAAATAAGGTGAACAAAAATGAATGAAATGGACTTTCCGCCATTTAAAAAAGTGTTTTTTTCGAGAAAAACGCGTTTAAAGTTTAGAGCGTTACATACTTACTTTTGTTTTGTGGGCCTCGTCATTTTTAGAACATTTTCTATAACAAGGCGCCATGTTTCAAAATCATTTTGGGGGTATAAGAAATCATTAAAAGAAAAATTTCGATTTTTCTATAGTTTAGTTAGTACTTAAATTAGATTTTTTTTAAATAACCTAATTTGCATATATGTGAGATATTAGCAATTGTTGTGCTAAATATCAAGAAATTTATAAAGATTTAAATAAGAATAAGAAACAACTATTGATTACCGAATTTGTGACAAAGGTAACTTGCCAACCGGAAACCATCGAAGAGACTTATGAAAGCGTTGAAAGTACAATATGAATTAAGAGCAATATTGAGCCATATGCAAGGAAAATAATGATGGTAGCATACCTTTGACAGTATTTTTGTTTTACTTGATTGAATTTTAATAATAACAATAAATTCCATAACTAATTATTTTATTTAATTATTATTTTTTATATAACCTCCAATTTTAAATTAGGTAGGTATGTACATATGTACATTATGGGTTCAGTTTAAGTGGATTTTTTTCCCAACTATTCTATTTTCATTGAGTTCTATTGCTCAATGTACGTGAATTTTGAGAACCAACCCACTCAATTTATATGGACTTCTCATCTCAATTTACGCGGTTTTGAGTTACGCGGTTTTTTCAAAAGCCTATCTACCGCGTAAATCGAGGGATAGCTGTATATATAGTCTTTGATAAATATAAAATTGTTTGCGTGCTCCTAATATTAAAAGAGAAATACGATTCATTATTAGCGCAGTGATTTTGTTGCTATGGTATATGAAAGAGGAAGCATTGCCGACTAAAAATAAGTTTATAATTTATTTCAATATCTATTATTGCAATTAAAAATAATTGTTATTAATGATGGATCATAATATTTACAAAATTTTTAAATATTTTCAAGGCTCCTCTGCTCAAAGAAAAATTCTGCGTGTGTCACCTATCAACAGGAGACATGCTAAGAGCTGAAATAGCTTCTGGTTCTAAACTAGGGGCGGAATTGAAAAAAGTTATGGACGAAGGAAGATTGGTTTCCGATGATCTTGTTGTTAACATGATAGATACCAATTTAGATAAACCTGAGTGCCAAAACGGATTTTTATTAGATGGCTTTCCCAGAACAGTTGCTCAAGCCCTGAAGGTATGATATATCATAACCAACTTCTGTTTTTACTTACTTTGGCCTTTAAAGCTTGACGAGCTGCTTGCCAAAAGAAAAGCCGAACTTGATGCTGTAGTCGAGTTTTCAATCGATGATAAATTGCTTGTTCGTAGGATTACCGGTCGTTTGATTCATCAAGCCAGTGGGCGTTCATATCATGAAGAATTTGCGCCACCAAAAGTTACAATGCGAGATGATGTAAGCACAAATTTATATCAAAAAAATAAATTTTTCATGTTTTGTTAAATATTTAGGTAACTGGCGAACAATTAATTCGTCGAAGTGATGACAACCCTGCAGCTTTGTTAAAGCGTTTAGAATCCTACCATAAACAGACAAAACCACTTGTTGACTATTATGCGCGCAAACAATTACATTTTAAAATTGATGCTGCCAAGAACGCTGCTGACGTGTTTTCAAACATTGATACAATTTTTCAACACCAACGCAGAAATAAACTTCAGTTATAAAAAAAAAACATTATTTACCTTGATTACGAACAACATTTGAGGTTAATTAACACTAGACATACAATTTATTAGCACATATAGTAACTAAAGTTTTTTTTTGTATACTTAATTTATACTACAAATACTTGTAATTAAAAATCATAGCAAAAAGTTTTAACTGAACAATTACGATCCTTTGTAGTTTTATTAATGTGTTTATAAATATGTAGTCGATTTACGTATGGATTGAAATTCACTCGACTTCTCCGATATCCCAAAATTTTTTTTTGGGGGTTACTAATGACAAAGTTAATAAATGAGACATTTTTAATTGGTGAAATATTTTTTCGTTAGCTATGGCAGGATAAATTTAACATTATGTGTTATATCTTGGCAACCATTCATTTATAGATGGACCCATTTTCTTTGACAACTGTTAAATAAAATTTTTTATGTGTAAAAGCATAGCAAATGAAATTAGTAAAGGTGTTATCTTCAGACAGGCCGAAACTCACATACCGTACACTGCATTGAAGAAAGTACTTTTTAAAGGTAGAAGAGGTTGAATAAGTCGAGAATAATGTAAAAAGGTTGAAATAACTGAAAAAGTTTAAAAAATATTGAAACCTTTGAAGAAAGTTAAAGTAAATTGAAAAAGTCGAAAAAAGATGGAAAATGCTGAAAAATTGATGAAAAAGACGATAAAATATAGAAAATGTCGAATAGAGTTGAATAAGGCACGTACAATTTGATGTAAATACGCGAGGTGCCATGCCCATTGATGTAATCCCGTCGAAATTCACTTAATTTTAAAGTACACTATCTGTAATATTTAACGTTTTTCGCTTATATGGGAAGTGCCACGCCCATCTGCATTATTGTGCCAAAGAAGATAACTCTTAGCAAGTACAGTATAACCTCGCTCAACGCAACCCTCCATGAACGCAACTCCTTGATCATTGCAACACCTAAGTTATTTACATTGCAGACTTTGTTAACGCAACTTTAAAAAAGCAGTACTCAATTATCGCAACTTGAATTTTTTAACTTTTGATCAAGTTTACTTTGACTTCGCTTTTGATTTTGAAATGCTTCTTTAAATGTTACTGCTATTCCTCAGAACAAATATATGTATGTAAGTACAATATTTAAGAACTACGTGTAGAGTCTTATTCATTTTAATTAAATTTATTTTACGACCGGTTGCTTTCTGTGTGCTGCAAAATGACAGTTGTCAAAAAACGAAGATCAAGTGCAAGAAATTGAAAGCGCAGACGAAACCAATGTTTCACTCCACCTGTATCGAAGATTAAAGCTAGCACTGCTCTTAGTTCATTCAGCACTTGTATTCAATGGGCTGGAGAAAATGGCGTAAAAAATAGTTTGATTCTTCAAGATCTTGGCGAAAATGCAGTGCAGCATTTGTTGTATGCCTAATGGCATACAACAAAATGGTGTCAAAAATTTCATATTTTTTTGAAAAATAATTTTACCAAAATTATATTCTACATACATACATACGTACATTACTACGTCAGAAATATTTATTTTAGATTTTTTTGGTTTTGAGTAAAGAATGCAGTATTTTCAATAAAATACTTTTACTCTCATTCCAATTGAGAGTTTATTTTAATGAATAATATGCATTGTTATTCAAAATCAGCACCTTTAGGCGAAAAAATTTCTTGACTCGGTTTTTGCAACAACCTCAGTCATCGCAACTGCCCGAATTTCTATTAGTTGCGTTGAGCAAGGTTGTACTGTATATCTGCCATACTAAATTTCATAACAACGTTTTTAGTTCTCTTATTATAACGTTTATAAACATTGTGAGCTGTGCCACGCCCTTGAATGATATTTTGCAGTATACTGATGATTGTATCATCCCTAAAATTTTAATGAAAATAGTATGTGTCAATTTTGACTTATACGAAATCTAAACTTTCAATTGTTGAAAAGTTCCACGCCCAATTCAAGGTATATGTGATCAGTATCCGTGTACTGAATTCCATCGCTATATCTTACATAGTTTACGAGTTCTGGCGTTACAAAAGTTAGAGCCTTGCCCAATCTTAATTTTGTTCACATATTCACCAAGTTTCATCAAAATCGCAGCAACTTTTTTCAAAATTGGCTGTGGTTAATTTACATGGAGTATGGGCGGTAGGCGTGTCGTGAACCGATTTTGCCCATTTCATGCTGGCAGCTTGCAATAAGGTGTGACCTCAGTGTCAAATTTCACTTTAAAATGTATATCTTGAGCTAGAAATGTCCAAATTGATCGTTTTTGGTACCGACTTAAAGATAAGAAAATTACACACAAACATGTGTAGCTACATCTTTTATTAAATAAGTGGTTCAAAAAAAGTTGATGAAAACAAGCCAGATTTAAAAAAAAAATCTGATTTTGCATTTGTTTCTGTGGCCACTAAAAAATAGAAATAAAAGATATAACCAAACACACAAACATCAATAAACGTTCTTTCCTTTAAGTTTTAAACTTTTGTCTCAAAGACAATAATTATTTTATTTTAGAAAAAACTTTGTACAACCAAGTTTTTAGTATGCCCATGGGAAATCCATTGTCTCCGTGTATTGCAGACATTGTTTTAGATGATTTGCTTGATAACACAATCGAAATATTGACAAGCAAAAATATAACAATAACCAAGATTTTTAAATATGTAGACGACATCCTTGCGATTGTCAATAAAAATGATACAAAAACTATCTTGGATGAAATGAATTCATACCATCATAAGCTACAACTCACTATAGAAAGGGGTAAAAAATAATGCTATTGCCTACCTTGACTTAGAGATAAATAGAACCAATAATAAACTAATTTTTGACTGACATCGAAAACCGACATCTTCAGGAAGAATGATCAACTATTTTTCAAATCAACAACAACACAGCAACAAACATGATTAACAAAATAATATCTATTAGCGACGTAACATTTTTCAACAAAAATCTTAAAGTAGCAAATCAAATACTAAACTAGTAAAGGTGTTATCGTCGGCCAGGCCGAAACTCAATACCCTACACTGCATTGAAAGTACTTTTTAAATAAATGTTAAAAAAATGTTGAAGAGGTTGAATAAGTCGAAAATAATGTAAACAGGTTCAAAAATGTTGAAAAGTGTTGGAAAAAACTGAATATGTCAAAAGAGTATAGAAAATGTTGAAAAAAATAGAATAGACATGAAAAACACGAAATATGTCACGCCCACTTCTCCAATTCCGCCCACTTTTGTTTCAACACATGACATTCGTGATTGACATGCAAAAACCAAATTTTAGCACAATAGCTTGTATAGTTTGCGATATGTGCCGTAATTATTCTTAAAATTTAGGGCGGTGACACACCCACAGGTACAATCGATTCAGATTTTGGTCCACAAATAGCCTTCCAAAAACCTCTTACATCATGATTGCTCATTTATTTCGATAGTTATGCCACTTAAGGTATTTTAATTGTATGAGAGGTGACACACCCACCGTTGTTATTTCGCCAGCTTTTGATTCATATGTACCTAATACCCAGTAAACCCCTTACATCAAATTTCAGATCAATTGCACCAATAGTTCACTTAAAATAGCACTTTCAACTTTATGCTAATGAGGGAGGTGACACGCCCACTGATGCAATCTTGTCAAGATTCATTGAATTTAAAAGCGTATAGTAACCGGCACCTCTACACAAAATTTTATGAAGATTCATAGCTCACTATCTATATCATTAAACGTATTTTGCTTATATGGGAGGTGCCACACCTACCGGTACCATTGTACCAAAATTTTGCGAGAAGAAACCTTTTAGCGAGTATATCTGCCATTTTAAATTTCATAGCGATTGCTTTGTTAGTTCTCTTTTTATAACGTTTATTAATATTGCAGGCTGTGCCACGCCCTTTAACAAAATTTTCGAGAATATTGAATAAACTTGTATTGATGACTACTTTCAGTGGTATCATCCCTAAAATTTTAATGAAAATCGTATGTGCCAATTTGGAGTTATACGAAATCCAAATTTTCAATTGCTAAAAAGTGCCACGCCCACTTTTACAATTACGCCCACTTTATGCGCAATTCAAGATTTATAAGATCTGTATTCGTGTACCAAATTTCTTGCACGGTTTACGAGCTATGGCGTTATAAAAGTTAAAATTAAGGGCTGTGCCACGCCCTTTTAAGAGTCTTTGCAAACTTCAAACCTAGCCTAATCTTAATTTTGTTCTCATCTTCAACAAATCACCAAGTTTCATCAAAATCGCAGCAACTTTTTTACAAATGGACTTGGGTATATTTACATAGAGTATGGGCGGAAGGCGTGGCCGTTAACCGATTTCGCCAATTTTTATGTGCTAGCAGCTTGCAAGAAGGTTTGACCTGTGTGCCAAATTTCATTAAGTTAGCTTGCTTAGTTTTCTCGTAAACCTGATTTCAACAGACAGACAGACAGACAGACAGACAGACAGACGGACAGACAGACAGACGGACACAGCTATATCGACTCAGGTGGTGACGCTGATCAAGAATATATATACTTTTCCATACCTGCCACGCCCCCTTCTATGCGTTACAAACGGAATGACAAAGTGAATATACCCTCTGTGTAGAGTATAAAAATAATAGTTTCCCAATAAATTAATAAAAACTGCCAAAAACCAGAGAGACAATACCTTTAAATCATTTTGATTGTAATTAAATATTTTTTGCCGGTGCTTTATATATTTAGGTTTTCTCCTATGTGATAGATGTCAGAACTGAAAGATTATTTGTCTATATAAGCATCAAAAAAGTTTACTATCTCACGTGCAAATAACTTATTTTTACATAATTTTCAGTCAAACGCGTTCATTAATTATATTTAGTAAAAATAAATGTCCATACTCCTAGGTAGTTATGTTGTTAGGTATCTTGACTTAACTTTTTATACCCTACATAGAGAGTGTATTCACTTTGTCATTCCGTTTGTAACGCATAGAAGGGGGCGTGGTAGGTATGGAAAAGTATATATATTCTTAATCAGCGTCACCACCTGAGTCGATATAGCTGTGTCCGTCTGTCTGTCTGTCTGTCCGTCTGTCTGTCCGTCTGTCTGTCTGTCTGTTGAAATCAAGTTTACGGGAAAACTAAGCAAGCTAATTCAATAAAATTTGGCACAAAGGTCACACCGGTCGGTTAACGGCGACGCCTTCCGCCCATACTCTATGTAAATATACCCAAGTCCATTTTGAAAAAAAGTCGCTGCGATTTTGATGAAACTTGGTGATTTGGTGAATATGAGAACAACATTAAGGTTAGGCTAGGTTTTAAGTTTGCAAAGGCTCTTAAAGAGGCGTGGCACAGCCCTAAATTTTAACTTTAATAACGCCATAGCTCGTAAACCGTGAAAGATATTGTGATGAAATTTGGTACACGAGTACAGATCTTATGAATCTTAAATTTCGCATAAAGTGGGTGGAATTGTAAAAGTGGGCGTGGCACTAGTTAACAATTAAAAATTTGGATATCGTATAACTCCAAAATGGCACATACGATTTTCATTAAAACTTTAGCGATGATAACACTGAAAGTCGTCAACAATACAAGCTGCGTCAATATACTGAAAAATTTATTTTAAGGGCGTGACATAGCCTACAATATTTATAAACGTTATAAAAAGAGAACTAACAACGCAATTGTTATGAAATTTAATATGGCGGATACACTTGCTAAAAGGTGTCTTTTGGCACAATTGTGCCGGTGGGTGTGGCACCTTCCATATAAGCGAAATTCGTTTAATGCTATGGATAGCGTGCTATGAGAGGAAGCTTCGGAATTAAATGAAACTTGACAAAATAGCATCAGTGGGCATGGCACCTCCCTCATTAACATTAAATTGTAAGTGCTATTTTAAGTGAACTATTGGAGCAATTGATCTGAAATTTGATGTAAGTGGCTTACTGGGTATTAGGGACATATGAATCAAAAGCTGGCGAAATAGAAACAGTGGACGTGGCACCTCCCATACAATTAAAATACCTTAAGTGGCATAACTATCGAAATATATGAGCAATCATACTGAAATTTGGTGTAAGAGGTTTGTTTATAAAAAGCTATTTCTGGATCAAAATCGGACTGGATTGTGTCAGTGGGTGTGTCACCGCCCTAAATTTTAGGAATAATTACGGCACATGCCGCAAACTATACAAGCTAGTGTGCTAAAATTTGGTTTGTTTATTTATCCAAAAGTGGGCGGAATTGGAGAAGAGGGCGTGGTATTTCCCGTGTTTTTCATTGCTATTCTATTTTTTTCAACATTTCCCATATTCTTTTGACATTTTCAATCTTTTAAGTTTCTCCTTCAATTTCATTCGACATTTTCTTTATTCATTTACAGCATTTTTCATATACTTCGACTTATTCAATTTATTTCAACTTTCTTTAATGGTTTTCATATTTTTTCTACATTTTCAGTTTTTTCCAACACTTTTCAACATTTTTTAACCTTTTTAAATTTTTTTCGACTTATTCAACTTAACATTTTTTAACATTTATTTAAGAAAGTACTTTCAATTCAATAATGCATGCTAAAAAGATTGCCTTTCGCAAAAATAATGTTGCTTACCTGTATCTCTCTCAGCTTGCATTGCGCAATTCGTTTGCCCACATTTGTTTTGGTTTTGCACTTTGATTCCGACTGGGTCTCTTGCATATTTATTTGACAAACGATCCAGCACATAGAGGCAACTGCACGGCGGAACGAGATACTACAAGACGGTAATGCTCCATGTCATAAAGGATGGATACCTAAAAAATTTTTAAGTGATCTAGATCAAGCTGTTCTTCCGTGACCTCCTTACAGCCCAGATCTAGTGAAAATGAAAATATTTGAGCGTTCCTAAAATAACAACGAACAATTAACAAGCATCGAAACCGGCAAATTACAAGTGATGAAATCAACCAAATTTGGTCAATTCCAGCTGACTGTAAGCAGTAATTGACGCCAAGGATAATAAAAATAAAAAATAATTGATAAATTAAATCATATTGTGTAATTACGAATGACGCCAGAGAGGCATTATCATTCATTGCTTACTTAACATACTGCGAAGAATGCAACAACAAAAAATTTTTTTGCACATTATTTTTTACAACAATATTGTGAGCTTTTTCTTTAAAGCACAGGAAAATATTTGCAATGCGTAAATAATATTGACTAGCAGCCTTATTCTGATTGTTACCTTAGCAAGGAATTGAAAGGATCTCTTGTAAATCTGATTGTTATGTACAGGGTGTTTTTTTTAGAGGTTTGTTTTTCGAATAGAGATAAAACTAGCATTTTATGGTCAAATCTGGCAACTCTAATGTCATTTATGTTCAGTTTGGTTTGCCATTTCATCATGAATAGGTTGACAAAAGAACAACGCTTGCAAATCGTGCAAATTTATTTCGAAAATAATGGTTCAGTTCGCGAAGTTTACCGCAAGCTCCGTCCATTTTATGGTCGACATAATCGTCCATCAGAGCAATTAATTCGGTTAACCATGGATCGTTTTCGCACTACGTTTACTCTATGTGATAATACGCATCCGCAGAGACGTCGAACAGTGCGCACCGAAGAAACAATTGCCGCTGTAGAGCAAAATGTTGAAGAGGACCCGAATGAATCGATTCGCCACCGTGCACAGCAATTGGAGCTTTGTCCATCAACTTTATGGAAGATTTTGCGCAAAGATCTTGGTTTGCGACCTTACAAGATCCAGCTTGTGCAAGAATTAAAGCCGCGAGACCATGCAATGCGTCGTGATTTTGGTGTACAAAGAGTGCTTTCTAGGGAAGCTAAACATTTATAATTTAAATTTTTAGACATCTTCGCAAAACAGCTATGGTTGAGGTGGCTGGTTCACCGGCAACCATCAGCCGTAAACTTCGGGTACAACTCATCAAATACTCCGAGCATGTCAGCCTGTTAGCCAGCAGCCGAGAACTTCGGGGCCGGCTCACCATAAGCTGTGAGTTTGGGATCGAGCTCACCAGGGACTGTATCCCAACAGTATGTATATGGCTTAGTGATGCGCAGCATCGAACAGAGGGATGCGCGGGATGAGCTAGGGTTGTCAGATTTTTGAAACACAAAATCAGTATATTCAACGCAAAAACTCAGTACAAAACTTTTTGCCTCATTAATTATTTTTAATATAAAAATCTGAGCTTAAATTATATTGCATGATTTTTTATTTACTAAAAAAATGTCAGAACTTTTCGGTTTGCAAAATAACACATTTTTTCACATTACGAAAACCTCATGTGCCCAAAAAAAAAGTACACAAAATGAATTAAATATGCAACAAAACAAGGAACATTTGCAGAATCCTAGGTACGCTGCTGGTAATAATTTAGCATTAAATGTAAAAATATTTAGTAATTCAAATAAAATCTTAAAATCAGTACAAACCAGTACCAATTGCTAAAAACTGATTTCAAAATCTTGAATAATTTATTTATTTATAAAGAAAATTAGTAAAAATCAGTACATGTGATGATATAATCAGTGCGTATGACAACCATAGGATGAGCGCATGCTTCCATTGCAGATTGCTAGCTACTGAAAAGACTGTCACTGCAATAATGGAATTTTCATCCAGCCAAATAAATAAATTTTTACCTGTCTTTTCTTTAATTAAGGGTGGCCCTCATACTAAAAATATTTTTAAAATATTTTCACGAAGACCGGCTAATCGATTTACACCACTTAGCTTATATATTAAAAGGCATACCTTAGGCAATACTTTAATTTATAGTGGCCCTCATTCAAAAAATATTTTTAAAATAGAATTTTCACAAAATCCACTTTTTAAGGAACTTACACCATGTGTCTTTTATACTCAGAGGCATAGAAAAGGCTAAAAAACTTTTATTTAGGATACCCTAAGGCCCTCGTACAAAAATATATTTAAAATATGGTTTTTACGAAGACCGGTTAATCGATTCACACTGAATTTACGCCACGTAGCTTTTATATTAAAAGGCATTGTTTAGGCTAAACTTTTTTGTGGGGTGGCACTCAGACAACACATTTTTTAAATAGCATTTTCACAAAATTCATTCAATCGATTCACTTTGAACTTACACCACGTGTCTTTTATGTTAAGACGCATAGCTAAAGTTTCAAAACTTTAATTCATAGCTTATATTTAGGGTGGACCTCATTGAAAAATATTTTGAAAATATCATTTGGACGGCTAATCGATTCACTCTGAATCTGCGCCACGCAGCTGTTTTATTATGAGGCACAGCTTAGGCTACAAAACTTCTGTTTAGGGTGGGCACACACAAAAATATTTTTAAAATAGCATTTTCACAAGAGCCATGTGTCGCGTTGACAACTGTGATTTCTTATGAGGTGTGTTTTCACTAATGATGTTGCCCAAATGCCTGAATCATAATAATAGAGTTTAGCTACTACAGCTATTAGCCTTCTTAGCAATTTAGCTTGAAGCTTTTAACAAAGGTTAAAGCTTATTAATAAATTATGGAAATGAAAAAATTATACATGCAATTAATTTGTTATATTTTTATAATTTTTTCTTAGCTTTATCGCACTTTCTCAACATACCCACTCAGACATATGTATAAAAGCACACAACTGCATGAATGCAATTGTATGGAATTTATTCATATGGTCTAAGGAATAAAATGTTAGAAAAATTTTACCCATCAATCATGCCACAAACCTGGATATTTAGCATTCACAGATGTTAATACCAGGCGGTCGTCGCAAATCTGGTTTGAAAAAATACATGTATGAATAAAATGTATTCTGAAACCTATTGGCATTAAGAGCAAGAAACTTACCGCTTCAACATTAATACTGCAGTATCCTTTTCGGTTCAAGTATAAGTTCAAAGGTGTTTCAGCACCATTTGCAGATGATTGAAACACGTATACGACATTTTTCCAGATTACTGCAAAAAATATAGGCGATGCCCTGCAATTAGCGAAAAAATTAGAAAATGAAACTCTAAAAATCGATCTAGACGTTGAACGTGCAGTTAAATTTCAAAGAGATATTAGAAATTTTTGTGGTAGATATCAAGAAATTTATAAAGATTTGAATAAGAATAAGAAACAGCTATTGATTACAGAATTTGTGACAAAGGTAACTTGCCAACCGGAAACCATCAAAGAGACTTATGAAAGAAATATTGAGCCATATGCATATGTTGAACTGGAATAACTTTTTACCACTAAACCTGATCGCAAATAAATAAGCAATCCAAAATCTAACTTAACTTTTATGACCTTATATGTATGTGTGTATATGAGTAAATTTAAGCCAGTTTTTTCAGTAAAAAACTTTTCGATAAAACGAATTTTACGATATTACGACTGAGCCGTGCATTAATTGGGACGTCTACTGTAATTCCATAAAATCTACTTATTTTATTTAATTATTATTTTTTTATAACCTCCAATTTTTCATTA
Organism: Meiosimyza decipiens; assembly: GCA_963680825.1. Classification (NCBI taxonomy): domain Eukaryota; kingdom Metazoa; phylum Arthropoda; class Insecta; order Diptera; family Lauxaniidae; genus Meiosimyza; species Meiosimyza decipiens. The sequence goes on from OY804261.1 coordinate 39,099,007, forward strand.
GGTAGGTATGTGCATAGGTACATTATGGGTTCAGTTTACGCAGATTTTTTTAACAATTATGCAATTTTCTTCGAGTTCTATTGCTCCATGTACGCGAATTCTAAATTTTGAAAACGAATCCACTCAATTTATATGGACTTCTCATTTCAATTTACGCAGTTTTGAGTTACACGGTTTTTTCAAAAACCTATCTACCGCGTAAATCGAGGGATAGCTGTACGTGTTGATTTATTAAATACCGATAATAAATCAAAGTGATGCGTTGCAAAATCATGAGGTTCTAAAGCTGATGCTTTCTTAGCGATGGGAAACACAGAAGCAACTTTCCATACTTCCGGAGAACGGGAAAATGTGATACAATGATTGTTAATATGCGTTAGTGGTGCTATGATATGAGGCATTATTAATTTAATAAATTTAATGTATAATCCATTATTACCTATTGCATTGAAACTCAACTTCATTATTTATTTAATCACATCGTTTTCATTAACATTGGAAATTGAAACGAAGAAAATGGGAAATTAGTATGTAGTTCAGGAGCCTCCTCATTGGTTACAGTTGAAAGGCAGCAATGTGTGCTACTGGTCAGGAAAAAATCGTTTACCTGATTAGGATCCAAGCTGCATTCAGAAGACTGCTTGCGAAAAACTCGACATATCTGAATGTTTTGCAAAAGTTATTTTGAATTTAAGTTGGCACTGAGCTTAGATGCAAAAAAATGTTTTTCCAATCGCACCAAAGAAGTAGCTTAATTTCGAGCAATTCTATAATTTTGCCAATTCTCACCAGTACGGTTCGATTTCCATTTCGAACAGAATTTATTTTTTTTTAATAGCAAATAGTGCACGACGCGTAAACCAAGGACTTCAACTGCTAGTTAATTGTAGAGTACGCAAAGGAACATGACTTCAAAAAACAAAATTTAAATTATACATCAGCACGCCCAACTTCAGATCAACTGAATCATACAAACAGCCTTCATTCCAACTCATATATGAATTATGTTCCTGATAAAAGTTTTATTACACCTATCGATACGCAGAGTTCGAAAACTTTTTTTGTTATTATCAGCAGCATCCGCCGTGTGCGTTTTAGAGTCATTTTTGTTAAACTTATTTAGTTCCTATAGGTCTGACTTTAATTTATGTCCGGAAAATTGTAGAATATCTGAATTTGTACAAAAAGTGTTTAGTAAATTTTTAAATGTGACCAGCCGCTTTCATGATAAATTGTAAAATAAAGTAAAACATATTTTAAACCTTTAAACTCGCTGAACTTACGTGCGTTAATTTACTTTTTGAAAATTGTCTGATCCTTTACATTTGCAAAGATTAAATTTTGGTCGGGTAATAGCAAGGTAAAGATAAAAGCGAACAACTTTTTTTGTTACCATTGACCTTGAATATCGGTATGTACATCAACCTTGTAGTTTCCGCATCGAGGATTTGCTACAATGTTCATTTCTAACGAGCAGACATGTTTTTTAAGAGTCCGCGATTCTAACGTTATTTCTATGGTAAAAGTATCTCGTTTCCGTAATATTTTATAATACGCTGCAGCTAAAAGTCCTGATATCTCCTCCCGTGTACTCATCTTGTCTTGTTGCTGTTTTTTCAATTAATTCAAACAATAAAATTTCTGCGTTGTGGTGCCTAATTACGTGGCAACTAAAAAAAAGATTAACACAAGAAGTGTGAGCAATGTTCGTAACAAGTTGGGCCTACAACTCCACTTTGCACGTCCAACAAAAAAGCGGATGAGTCATCACCTTTGACTGGACTAATGTACTCTGAAGCTACACTTGAGGCAAAGTTGGATTGTTTTAAAAAGAGCATCATTGCTGAGCTTCGTCAGTCCATTGCAACCTGTGAGAGACCTCTTTAATAAGATTTGCTCTTCCATAAAATTACAAACTCCTAACTTAAGACACATCTATAGTGAAAGAGTAATAAACGACAAGCCTGCTGTCATTGTGAAACTAGCATCGGCGTTTGATCGCAACAACTTATTCAAAGCTGTTGAGATTTTTACAAAAAACAACAAACGACAACTCATGCTGAACGAAATCAATTATGGTGGCGAAGAGCCATTCTACCTACATGAGATAATCATCAGCGCTGCCGCACCATGAAAAATTTCAGTGCCAACCACATGGAACTTAGAGTGCCAAAGCGTGCCAAGCCAAGTCAATACGAAATTAAAGAACAAAGTGTGAGAACGCTATCTGAAGCTTCTGTTACCTCATCACGACATACTAATGGAACAGTAAGAAACTTATCCAATCATAGCAAAATTGCATCGTGACGAAATCACAACTGTGAGTTCGCCTCCTTTTAACGTCTTAGTTTTGGTTTGTAAATTGACAAAAAACATTAAGTCTTCAAGCTGAATGAGCTGCTACTCAACATCCAAGGAAGCATATTAAAGATGGGCTTATACTTAGCATTCAAGGAAGCGCATTTCATGTGATTCCAAAGATGTGGATTGGCGCAATGACATCATATGTTAAAAAATATAAGCAGTAAGACGCTCATTGGAAGCAGCTTCTGCTTCCCTTGAAGCATTTCCGAAGCGCTTTGGACGTGCTTCCGTTTCGCGCATATGTATAAATGTAATAAACATATACGAAAAAAACTTTCGGAATGTTTATATTACGCAGGCTAAGGTTCGCGGCGAGAATAAATTACAAATCGGATGTTCAATGTATTTAAAGTTATATAAAAGTTATTCAGTCAAAATTAACACGCTCAGTGCCAAAAAGTGCCATGAGAGTCAGAGTGCCAAACATTTTTTGAAAGTGCCAGTTTGGCACGATTGTGTCGGTTTCGGCAGCACTGATAATCATGTTAATCATGCAGTTTTAAAATACGCAAGCGTGAGAAGCGTTTGTCAGCTGTTGTCTCCAAGCGTGGGTGTGTTTATGTAAGAACGAATGGTAAGATCGCAGTTAAGCTGAGAGCGTTGATCGTGTGGCGGGAATGAATAATTAGGGTGATTTAAAAAAAAAATTATTATTTTACTTTTGCTATTATGTTATTTTTTAATGCTTAATTATTTACTTTATATTATCTTCTTTTATATTATGCTTTCTCTATATTTTCCTCTCCACTTTTACTTGTACGATATAATCTTATTTCAAAACTTTTAACGTTTGTATCTGGTTTGAAAATAGTCGATTTTGTCGCTTCCTTCTAGTTCCTGTGTTGCTAATGGTGCTATTGACAATTACAAAACTGTGGTAAATATTCTTTGCAAGCATTATCATGATTTTAATGTAGTTCATTTTAATGCCAGAAGTATGGTTTAAAAATAGATTATGTACGCTATATTTTTCGAAATTTGCCTGATGATGTTGTCTGTGTTAGTGAAACGTGCTTTAATGGTGAGATTCCGAACCAATTTTATAATCTTGATGGTTATAAAATTTTCCGTAATGACAGAGTTGGTAGAAGAGGTGGTGGCGTTGCCTTTTATTGTAAGTGGTGTCTGAATGTCAAGCTTATCAGTAATTCCAATGAATCTTGGACTTGTTTTCTACCAAGTGATTTCTGATAATTAAAATCCAATTTAATCCAGACTGTTTAAATATTTGTGTAAAGCACAAAGTGCTAATTAGTCTTTGTTAATACCAACGAACGTAAATTTGTTCATAATTCGAGTAAAATTCTTGAAATTTAAAGGAAAGGAGTGGGTTTATACACCAAGACTGAAGCCATTTTGGCTTTTAGTCTAAATTTCGTCAAAAAGACCAACGAATAGTTATTCGTAGCCAAAGTTATTTTTATCCATGGACGAAGAGGACCCATACAAGATTGACGCAGCAAATCAACTACTGAACCTATCCAGCACATCTGAGACCGGCTGGAAATGTGCAAAAAAAAGGTTGAGGTTATCCCCTAGCAAAGATGACAAAGATTGCAGAGAAAAGGTGAACAACAACAACAGATTTTCTATTCTGGGGAAAATTGACCTAATGCATAAAGAAAGAAAACAGTCTATGGAAGGTTCAGTTCCTAGTATACATAGTAAAGAATCAACAAGTGAATCTGGAAGTATTCCTAATAATGAAGTAGATGGAAGCAACCCTAACTCGAAGCTGTGTAATATTAAAAAAGGTAGGTTATGCTCTCCTATTGTAGTATTTGATCTAGATTGCAAAGATTTAATTAAAAAATTACGTGCCAAGTCTATTATTTTTAAAATAATTAATAAAGGCCCCAAGAGCAAGATTTTCGTTGAAGACAGAACAGTCCACAAAGATTTACTGGAAAGTCTAAAAGACTCTCCAAAGTTAAAAGCTTACTCCTTTACTCCTAAAGAGGAGAAATCTGTTACCCTTCTCTTGAAGGGTTTATCTTCGGATTTCGAAGGTTCAGAAATTGAAACTGAGCTCTTGGACTTATTACCGGGCGGGGTTGAAAAGGTTACGAATTTTTCAACTCCCAAATCAATCAAAGAAGGTTTTAAATATGACCTGTTCCTAGTCAGACTCCCGCCAGGGAAAACCATAAGCGATATTTCCAAAATTAAATATATTTTTAATACTCAAGTCAAGTGGGAAAAAATCAAGGGAAAAACGGGACCCATTCAATGTTGGAGGTGCCAACAATTTGGACATGTGTCAAAGAACTGTGCAAGTAGTTATAGTTGCGTTAAATGTAGTGAAAATCACTCTCCCGGTGAATGCGCCAAAACGAAAGAGTCAGGTGTAAAACCCACCTGTGTGAATTGTAACAAGGATCATCCTGCTAACTAAAGGGTGTTTTTTTTAGAGGTATAGAGCTTCGAATTGAAATAAAACACAAGAAAATCGTTTTAATGTCCATCAATTTGGCTTTATTGGAAGGATAATTTTATGCCATTAATGCTTAAATATGATTTTGGGCATGTGGCCGCGGCTGGCTCGAATAAAGCCAATTCTACAGGTCCAATTTTGAACCACTTTTTCGAGCATATGGGGCCGTATGTCGGCAATAACGCCACGAATGTTGGCTTCCAAGTCCCCTAACGTTTCTGGTTTGTTGGCGTAGACGAGCGACTTCACATATCCCCAAAGAAAATAATCCAATGGTGTCAAATCACACGATCTTGGTGGCCAATTGACAGGTCCATTCCGCGAAATTATGCGCTCATCGAATATTTCCTTCAATAAATCGATTGTGACGTGCGCTGTGTGGCATGTAGCGCCGTCTTGTCGGAACCACAACTCATCCACATTCATGCCATCCAATTCGGGAACAAAATAGTCGGTTATCATGGCTCTATACCGGTCTCCATTAACGGTAACTGACTCTCCAGCATTATTTCGGAAGAAGTATGGCCCAATGACTCCACCAGCCCATAAAGCACACCAAACAGTCAGTTTTTGTGGATGTAATGGCGTCTCAAGGGTCTCATGTGGATTCTCTTCACTCCAAATGCGGCAATTTTGCTTGTTGACGTAGCCATTCAACCAAAAATGAGCCTCATCACTGAACAAAATTTTGCGATGAAAATCAGCATCGAGATCAATCTCATTTTCGGCCCATACACCAAAATCACGACGCATTGCATGGTCTCGCGGCTTTAATTCTTGCACAAGCTGGATCTTGTAAGGTCGCAAGCCAAGATCTTTGCGCAAAATCTTCCATAAAGTTGATGGACAAAGCTCCAATTGCTGTGCACGGTGGCGAATCGATTCATTCGGGTCCTCTTCAACATTTTGCTCTACAGAGGCAATTGTTTCTTCGGTGCGCACTCTTCGACGTCTCTGCGGATGCGTATTATCACATAGAGTAAACGTAGTGCGAAAACGATCCATGGTTAACCGAATTAATTGCTCTGATGGACGATTATGTCGACCATAAAATGGACGGAGCTTGCGGTAAACTTCGCGAACTGAACCATTATTTTCGAAATAAATTTGCACGATTTGCAAGCGTTGTTCTTTTGTCAACCTATTCATGATGAAATGGCAAACCAAACTGAACATAAATGACATTAGAGTTGCCAGATTTGACCATAAAATGCTAGTTTTATCTCTATTCGAAAAACAAACCTCTAAAAAAAACACCCTTTATAAGGGGTGCATTGCTTATAAAGAATTCAGAAAAAATGTTTTTAACATAGCAAAAAAAAAGAAGAGAAAATCATCCTAGCCCGACTTTTATCCCAGCAAGGAAACCGCCTCCTCAGGTTGTTCCTTACGCAAGCTTCTTTAAGCAGCAGGATGATCTTTCTCCTAGCACACAAAGTTCTTTCAATCCCGGTAATGGTGTCCTAAGCCAGTTCTTTGATCTTTCCAAAACACTCTTTGGAGTTGACGTCCAGGGCCTCATTGGCAGAATTGAAAATTTCATGAATAATCTGAATAGCTGTTCTTCTATTCAGGAAAAGAGTTTGGGATATTTGGAACTCCTAAACCAAATCATTTTGAAGCAAAACTAATGGCGTTAAATATTTTAACCTTTAACGTTTGTTCAATGATTGAGCACAGCAGGCGGATTGAGCTCCTTAAAATTTTAATTTGTAAAAATATCGATATTGCATTTATTCAATCGGGGCTGATGTTAATTGTTTCTTTTAATCTTATGCTGCTAAATCTGATACTTCAAACACATATAGCAGGGCATAACCTAATCATTGTATTTTATGTACTTTTTCTTTAAGCCTAGTTGTTTGGACCAAAAGGTGAACGTGATAAATTTTATGTACACTCCTGTATATTCTGTTACATTATTAATACTTGCTGTTAAGTATATTACTGTATATCATACTATTCACGATTTAAGTATTCTTGTATATTTACGTTATTTCAGTATAAATTTCATAATATATACATCCGATTAAAAAGTATTTAGATTATAGTACTTATACTTGTACTATTCGATGTTGCATCACATGCACATATTAATTTTAATGTGCGATTATATGCAGTTTTTGTTATGTAGTGACTGTGTTCACATTCGTTGGTTAATTCCCTAAATTTAGCATTTAAGTATTGTAAATACATTCAACGACACTTAAGTCAAAATGACAGTTATATTGCTCCGTGAGCAAGAGCAAAATAGTCTATACTAAGATGAAGCCATGTGGCATTCGATTTATTTATTAATATGCTAACAGGCCATACTATCACAGCCACTATATATATTACTTAAACACTGCTGTCAAATAATAACCAAACAAATGTATTCTTGTCAGTCTCAATAAAGAAAATACAATACAATGAATCTTGTGAATTTCTGAATATTGAAATCTCTGACAGTAGTGTGAAAATACTGTTGTCCTGCGTATACAATCCCCATCGGCGTAATGATTTTGTTCCTTTTTTACTGAGATTGCTAGTAGGCTAATTACTTACGATTTTGTTATTGTTTGTGGTGATTTCAATGTGAATTTGTTGCTAAATGATCCTACTGCTGAGAATTTTCACTATCATATTACGTTATGTGGCTTAAAAGTATCTAATTGTTATCCCCTACTCGTTATGCGCATAGATGTGAACCTAGTCTGTTGGATGTGTTTTTAGTTTCTGATATTTCTCGTCTATTGAAATTTGATGAAATTTCCTTTCTGTCAGACCATGATTTGATTTGTGAAGCTCAATCTTGGTAGAAATTCTCCTTCTAGTTTCTTATATCATGATTACAGATTAATCAATATGAATGATTTATATGCTGATTTGTCGGGTGTGTGTTGGAATGACTGCTGGTTTTGAGATTCTGCTGATGAAAAGCTCAGTGTTCTGATGATAAATTTAAATATTGTCTTTGAGCGTCATGTTCCTGTTCGTACTGTTACTGTTTCTAACCCTTGCTGTCCATGGTTTACAAATCGTGTTTTGCATGTCATCAACTAGAGAAATAAACTTCATTCAAAATGGAAAAGAAACCGTTTCGACAGAAACTGGACTCACTTTAGAATTTTTTTCACTCGAAATAAAATGCTAATATGAATTCCAAACAATTGTGGGCGAATGTTAAAAAATATAGAGTTTTGGTAAACAGTCAGTTGTCTGTAATCTGGACCAGGATGGACTAAATGATTTTTTCTTAGCTGATAATAGTTTTTCCCAGCCTAATAACTTATTTGAGTATCCAAGAATAGTGAACAACTCTGAATTTCCGCCATTTCAATTTACATCAGTAACTGAGAATGATGTTGTGAAATGTATTTCACAGATAAGCTCCAATGGGGTTGGTGTTGATGGACTACTTATAAAGTTTTTAAAATTGATTTTGCCCTTTTTCATTTCTACCTCAACGCATTTATAAATCACAGCTTCACCTGCTCGCAGTTCCCTGAGTTGTGGAAAATTGCAACAGTCATACCCATTGCTAAAACTGCTTCTGCCTCTGAATTGATTGATTTCCGTCCCATTAGCATCTTGCCAGCTTAAGGAAAAGCTCTTGAAAGGTTGATGTCGGAACAAATCACTAATAATGTGGATACTAATAATCTTTTATCTTCACTACAGTCTGGTTTTCGGGTTGGTCACAGTTGCTCGACGGATGTTGTGAAAATTTTTGATGGCGTAAGGGCTAGTTTTGGCCAAGATTTCTTAACATTTATTTGGTTAATTGATTTCTCTAGGAATTTTGACTCAGTTAATCACTCTTTGTTGTGTAATAAACTTAAATTCTATTTTAAATTCTATCAGTTTGTTAAGGAGTTATTTAAGTGGTAGAATGCAACGTGTTAAGGTTGGAACCACATTTTCGTCTTTCAAACTTACTAACTCGGGTGTTTCACAAGGATGAAGTTTGGGTTCCCTTCTATTTTCCCTTTTATCAACGACATATTTTCTGTTACCTTTAATTCTACTGTACATGCTTATGCTGATGATATCTAACCATACCTTTTCCGACCTATTGGACTTGTTGAGGACCTATTTTACAGAGTTAACTGTGACTTGAATGCACTCAGTGTTCCTTGTGCAATGGATATTCCACCTTAATTTATTGGAACGGTCAAATTGGATTTTGTGGACAAGGTGAAAAATCTGGGCTATGTATTTAATTCCAAGTTCAATTGCTCCCACCATATAAACAGTACAGTAGGCAAAGTCTACGGTATCTTACGCTACCTCCTGCCTGCCTTCAATCGATTTCGGGTATTCTTCTTAATTAAAAGCAAAGAAGAAAAACCTGGTTCGCATAAATAAGTAGTAGAGAAGAATGTTAGATAGCGCAAGGCAATGTCGCGAATTTTAAGATATGAAACTGCCACCTTGCACCAAAACTCCTCAAGCGAAATAAATTCAAATGTTTCCTTGTAGTTTCTAACATTCTGTGGTTCTGTCAGCTTTTGTTAGATTTCTTCATCAACTTCCTTTATGTATGGTGTTAGTAAAACCAGAGAAAATGTGGGTGTTAATATCTCAAAAAATTGGCGATAAAGGACGATAAAGGAAAAGTTGGTTTAAACACGGATATAACCTCCTAGAAAAAAATGTGCACTGTCATAAAGCGGCACGTTGTAGGTGGCAGAGCGAGTGCATGCTAGTTTAACCTGGTCTAAGCTCGTCGGATTGGGTGCGGTTCTTGCTCTCCACAGTTCTACAACCACCAATGAACACAAAAAAAATCATGCACATAAAAGAAAAAAAAAATCAAAATTACCGCAAATACCGACTGGTCCTGTATATAGGGTCATTGACCGAGAGATGGTCTGAAATGGAACATGATTCTTACGAATCAAAACAGAACCGAAAATCAGTTCAACACAAAGTCACAGAAACAAGAATACCAAAAGAAAGACGAGAAGCCAAGATGATGTTTGCTTCTCTGCTCTTCCCATACCCAACCAAAATAGAGAGACAGTGTAAAAGTCTCCACTCCCATCCGAACTTACCACTACCGACTTTACATCGCTCACAAGATCAAAACTCTACTTTAATTGCTCCACATTTTATTTTTATTTACTTTAAGCTTCTACAAAAACAAAAATCCATTGATAATAGGGTTACCGGCTATTCTCTTATTTTACATAATGCATCATTATGTATATAATAACAAAAATTATGTATCATGAAAATGGTTTTACATATTTAAAACTAACAATAAAAAAAAATTAAAGTTTCATATTGTCTAATTTTAAATTAAATGAATTTAAAAAAAAAATCTTGAAATTAGTTTTTGCTGTTTTTACTTTTGTTTAGTTTTTGTTTTTTTTTTTTTTTAGTCTATATATCTATCCATGTTTTTTTTGTTATCTTTTTCACAGGTTTAAATAAGAATAATAAAGAAAAAATGTAATAAAAGAAATTAAGAAAAATTACTCACAATTTAAGAATGTGCAATGACGGATCCCACGACGCTAGCGCTAACGATGTTGGTGTTTCTCTTTTATTTTGTTGTTGTTTACCTTGTTTTTGTATAGTTTTGCTAAGTAAATGCTTTCATTATGTACTTATTTGAACCTGCACTATTTTTTTTTTTTTTTTTTTTTCGATTCTCGTAATAGCGATTTCAGTGATGATTTATTTCTTAATAAGATTAACTTGATACCCTGTAAAATTTAGGTTATCAGACGGATCTCAAGTTTTTCTTGCACTTTGACTTACCATGAGGTATCAAGTTGATTTTAATTAAATTTTTCTAAGATTTGCTCAAAATTATTAGGTTCGCATGTAAAAATAAATATTTTTACAAGTAACAACTGAAAATTATGTGGCTTAGACTTATGTATTTTTACTTGCTAAATTCACAATTATTTCGAAGATTTAGGTTGGTTAGTTTTTTTCACTGGTCAGTTCTGGCAGATGGTTGAAAGCAAAAGAAAGAGGAAGTTCAAACTGCAATAACATCTTCTTAAAATTGATATGAAACATCATAAAATGTCAAGCATGCAGATTAAGCAGTTTTTTGAACGAAAACTTTCTGCGGAGGTGTTAAGAAAAGACAATAACTTGTGATCTTGACTAAGTGAAATATAACTTATTATATATTTCTGCTCCAAAAATAAATTGAAACTCTAATAAGGACAATCTTCAATCTCGCTATCACAGCACGCACCTGTTCTCTCTTCATATGCATAGGTATTTATATTGTAGTTTGAGTTACGATTTAAATAGCCCCATACAAATTTATAGCGTTGAAAACGTCTTTAAAAGACGAAGAATTCTGTTTCTCATTCGTCTGACATACGAAGAGGCGAAAAAAACAAAAATCGCCTAAAATTACAACGTTTTTCGACCTTCCTACGAGTATATCTTTGCTTCTGAGGCACCTAGAGGGCCTTCTGCTTTTTGGAGAACCTTCTGATATTATGTAGAGAACACGCCCTATAATATAATTTCAGCCAAATCGGTAACTCCTGCGCCGAGAAATTATAAAACGATTTTATTCTGACGCATAACTATATTGTTTACGCGAAATTCAAAGTTTGAGCTTCATGCGGTAACTAAAGATATCATTTGTACGCGCCTACCTCGCGGCTTCTCTCTTTTTTTATGTAATACTAACGTTCTATTGCTATGTATTACATGGCGATCGGCTTCAAAAGTGTTTTTTCGCTCCGCCCTATTATCTATGTTTGAATGTTTATTAACCCTTTCGCGGACACACGAAATTTAGAAAATGTTAGCAGAATGACACATGCAACTGTGCAAAAATACAAACAACTACGTCGGCTATAGCCGACTCCCACTCACGAAAATTTCCGTTATAGTTAAACAAAAAAAAAATCGAATTGGGGCACTAACTTAAATCTGATTGCTTCTGCAGTGGCACCCAATATGCTACTACATATAAAACCAATGCAGTTGACGTCGTCTGGGTCTGACGTGTTTATATACGATTTTTTTTCTATGTCGGCATATACCGACGTGTCCAATTTAAGCCATTCTTAGGGTTGGCTTATGCCGATGTGTCCGCGAAAGGGTTAATATGATTTCACATTTTTACAATATTCATTCAATTCAAATTTAATGCGTCGGTCACTGATTTATAGACTTATATTCTCTTCTCAGCAAAGTTAACATACACATAAGCTATTATAGTGGTAAAGTGACTATAGAAAAACAAGTGTAAGTATTTAGTTTGTATTGGCATTGGTAAATTGAATACCAGACGATACAAAGTAAGATAAGAAGTAGCTAATATATTTTTTGTTCGACGAATATTCGTCTTCGTATTATTTTAAACTATTTTATTTGGGCTTGCTCCACATGATTCAGGGACCTATTTAAGTACTCAGCGGACCGCCAATTGGGAACCACTGATCTAGATAATTCTAAGACAAATCCATCGAGAATATGTAAAGGCTTTTTAATATGATTTTTCCAAACATTTCTAGCTTATTCCCATTTTCATTACTTTTTAAGACTTGTCTATAAATGGAAAAAAATTTTATAAAATAAAGGATTAATATTCCCTTAATGCGAAAAAAATGTTAGTTAGCTTAAAATCTTTGACGAAATAATAGTCGGCAGGAAACCGATTGAACAAAACTTTCGCTAGCTCTTCGTCTATAATTTCCCCAGACTGTGTTCTTAGTTGTTGTCTTACTCTATCACGTGCCGCCTTTGTTAACTTTCACTCAGGTTACCTCATAAATTAGTAATCAAATAAAATGTATATCTCTTACTGCACATAATATTTAAATCGTACATGGCTCACCTGCAAATGAGTTTGTTTGTTCAGGATTTTGAATGAATATGACAGCTTCCAGTCTCACTTTTCATAGCGTTGAGTATAATTGATTTTAGTCCCTTTGTTAGCTATAAATGAAACTCAAAGCATGCGTTGCACAATATGTACATAAACATTATAGAATGAGCAAAACAAATCAAAATAGTGATTTTCAATAGCTACTATAATTGAATATTAGGGTGTTTTTCGAATTTTTTTTCTTTTCATATTCACATAAGTTTTTAGTGTATACAAAAGATGAAAATGAAAATTTCCGTATACTTAAAGTAGAGCTCAAGATATACGTGCGCTTGAAAACGAAAATATATTTTGGTCGTCACTTGGGATCCTGAAAGGAATCGTTTTTAACACATTTCCGAAAAAACTTGTTTCGAACCAATCCATGGGACTTATGTGGGACATCACAAGAAGCGAATCAATACCCTGGAAGGGATCGCTTAAAGTTTTTAACCGAACCGTCAAAATATATTTTAAAACATATCCATTGTACTATCTCAAATGGATTACAGCGTCCCATGTGTTTTATGGAACATAATACTATTATGAAACATAATATTTGGTGTAGAGGTAACACGTTCTTTTGTAAATCCATGGTACACGAAATTTAGCAATATTACGTGGATCTATTTTAATACAAAGTTTAAAAGTTGCAGACCTTACAGGTCAGTTGGCTTATAAAGGCAAATTTAAAAAAAAACATTCCAGATTATAGTCCTCTAGATGTTAAAGTTTAAACATGGTTGGTCCGGAATGAAGAGCGAAGACAATATTTTGTACAAGTCGTAAAATTTGAATATCGTGAGATTTAATGATCTGATGCAATTAAAATGATGTTCTTTAGAAAATTTAATTTTCCTTAAAATTGGCACATAAATTTTTTGGATTATCGTTTATTTTTTTAGTGCAACAAGACCGACCATAGTTCGGTTTTTCGTTTTGAGGGTGAAAAGTCAAAAAAATATACAAAATGTTGAATGAGGTTAAATAAGTGGAAAAATATTGAAAGAGGTCGAATAAGTTGACAACTGTTAAAAAGTGTAAGAGAGGCCGAAAAATAAAAAAAAATTTGGAAATGTTGGAAATCGTCGAAAGAAGAAAAAGTGTCTAAAAAGTATGGAAAATGTTGAAATGGGTTCAAAAATCTGAAAAATGTTGGAAAATAGATAAAAAAGAAGTGGTTGAAAAAAGTTGTTTTTGTTTTGTCTTATTTTGTAATGTTATTTTCAATCAATCTTATGAATGTTGCTGCATTCAAATCGAAATTCCCGACATAACTTTTTAAAATATCATACAATTCGTACAATTAGACTGGTGCGCGCCTTCAAAAATAAACTCATATATTCCAAAGGATTGATTGAAGAACAACATATTAAAAAATAAAAAAAATCATAAGATGTTATATCAAAGATATTTTGAGAAACATTTTGTGAATGAAAAAATGAATGTTAACACATGTTTATTTTTTATTTTTTTTTCATATAAATAATGCGAAATGATCATAACGAGATTGTATTTGATATATGCAGAAAACCAACAAGCACTGAACGTTTCATTACTGTTGAATCCAATCACCATCAAATGCATAAAAATCTTGCGTTTAATTCAATGATTTTTCGTATGTGCAACATCCCATTATCCACGAAAAAATGTGAAAAAGAAAAATGTCACATCTATGATATTGCTGAACAAAACGGATATACTAGAGAGTTAATTGACAAGTTGATAAAGTCACAACTCAAAAAGAAAAATATTAAAAACATTACTACGCTCTCTTCTATAAAATCTAAAAATCTACGATGTTCAATGGTTTATAACGCACAGCTGCATGGGAAAATAAATCATGTCTTCAAGAACTCGAATATACTTTTGGTACCGACAAGTAAAAATTTAAAGTAGCGAATTTGTTGAAATCAACAAAAGATGCTGTTCCATTACTTTAAAGACCTGGAATTTATTCTTTTAAATGCAACAAAGAAGAATGCAATTGCGTATGCATTGGTCAAACACGACGTGAAGTTCTTTCAAGAGCTAAAGAACATATCAAATGTATATCCAAAAATGAACCACATAGAAGCGCAATTGCAGAACATTCTATAAAGGAGGGACATGCAGTTTCGTTTGATGCTTTTAAATTGATTGAAAACGCGCAACATTATTATAAGTTAAATTTATTGGAGTCAATCCATATTTTTTTAAATAAAGCCAATTGCTTAAATAGGGACAACGGACCATTAATTTCTAGTTTATTTAAAGTTTTGTAAATGTAAAGTGCAACTGTGTACTGTATGCTACTGATTATTGTTTTTGTATTATTCGCCTTTCTTTTGTTCAATTTCAATATTGTTTTTTGTTTTATATTGTTATTGATTACTTGTTTTCTTTTGCGCCTTTGAAAACTAACCTTCGTACACTTCGGAAATATGATTTTTGTTTCTCTTTAGTTGAAATTAAGCGATTGACTGATGATGACGCTATTGCATCGAGACAATTGTATCAATATATATTTTTAAAAAATAATAATATTTGACATTAAAATAATTTTCACTCGAAAATTTAATCTTTTTATTTAAATAATGCATTGTTAAAAAATGTCTTGGGTTTTTTTTTTCTATTTCTCATTGTTTTTGAGATATTTCGCTTAAGTGTGCAGATATGTTATCAAGAGAATGGCCGAGATATATATACATTATACCTGTCCAGAAATTTTCGAAATATAAATTTTTTAATGCTTTGAAAGCTTATCTGTGAACTCTTTATATTTAAATAAGATTTGCAAAAAAAATTGAAAAACATTTTTTTAGATATTGCGATTTTCGTCGCAATTTTTTCTCGGAAATATTCAAAGTTAAAGTTAGAAAGTTTAGAAAATAAACTAAAATTGCATGTTTTAAGTGTTGTCAAAAGGAATAGAAACAATTTTATAAGTTTTTGACTTCAGGAACTTGCAATATTTTCTTAAATAAATGTTATGTACTTTTCAAAATTCAGACTAACACTCGAATTCGACCTTGCGATGAAAAGCGCAATATCTAAGAAAACTATTTTTCAACTTTTTTTTTGCAAATCTTATTTAAATGCATTAAGCTTAGATATAAGCTTTCAACGCATCAAAAAATTCATGTTTCGAAAATTTCTGGACATGTCTAGTATACATATATAAATATGTGGGTCATTCCATCTATAATGGGCCTATCATTACCCTCATGTTTTTTAAATAGGCTGAAACTTTTTTGAGCGATTGGTCTATCATGTAAAAGATATAAAAAAATGCAATAAAACTTTTTTGACCAATATTATTGTTTAAAAAAAAGTTTTTAATTGTGTTCAAAAATGCTAGTAAGTAAAACAACAGCATTCATTGATGAATATAAACAAACCAACACAATTTAAATTAGCTTTTATATTATTTTTAGGTAGCTGTGTACCAGTAGATGACAAACAAATGCAAATCTGAATAAATGACAGCCTAAACGGATTCTATGTGCTAAAAGAAAAATTTTATCGCATTTTTTTATATCTTCTACATGATAGACCAATCACTGAAAAAAGTTTCAGCCTATTTAAAAAACATGGCTCATTATAGATGGAATGACCCATAATACGATGGTTACGTACATTATACACAAAATCTTAGCTCGTTTAATAACAGTAGATATACAGCAATAACTCGTATAAAAATATTGAATATCTCTACATATAGTAGTTTGGACTACTATAGTGGCGGCGGCAGATATATGCTCGTAATTGAAATAGTAATATTTTTGAAAACTTTATAAATACGTGGGGTCTTAAAAAAGAAGACTATACTGTTTATATACTACAAGCTGTTCTCGCGGCTTTGCCCGCTCACTTCCCGTTGTACAATCTCGTTTATATATACACAGTCCTTACTGCAGGCAATAGGGTCCATGTACCGAATTTCTAGTGCTTCACCGAGGCTGCGAGGCAACCTCGTTCAACGAGGAGAGAACGAGGCGAGGTGAAAAAATAAATTTTCCTCGCTCCACCCAGGCGAGATCACAGCGGCACCTCGCCTCGCACTCGCCTCGTTCTCGGTTCTGAGAACGAGGTTGTCTCGCAGCCTCGCTTTAACACTAGCTCGTGTCGGAAGTAAGTGAAGTATTTTTTGTTTTGATACTGTTTTTTGAATTTAGATTCTATTTTTATTTATTAGAAATGACAACTTTTTTCTAAAATGTGACGTGGATCTGAACATATATATCTAACATATAAAATTCTCGGGTCACAGTGTTTGTAACAAAACTCCTCCGAAACGGCTTGACCGATTCTTATAAAATTTTGTGTCTAAATTCAGTAGGTCTGAGAATACTATACGCAAGCTATTTTATTAAAAGATAGGAAAGTTTTTATTTCGATTAAGTGCATATTTAGGGTAGCCCTCACACATAAATATTTTTGAAATATCATTTTCACGAAAACCGGTTAATCGATTCACACCGAAATTACACCACGTAGCTTTCACATTAAGAAGCATACCTTTGGTTACTTTTATTAAGGGTTCATATATAGAGTGGTCCTCATCGAAAAATATTTTTTAAAATTTCAGTTTCTCGAAGGCTGCTAAATTGATTCTTACGGAACTTACACCAAGTGGCTTTTATATAAAGAGGCATAGCTTTGGTCTTAAAAATTTTATTTACAATGCATAATTAGAGTGGCCCTCACCCAAAAGTATTTTTTAAATACAACTTTCACGAAGATGCCTTTTAAATGTATACTATGGTCGATGGAAAGCTTTTGCAAAGTTTGGTTTAGAAATATTGGCAATGCCACTCCCTCTAAAATTGAATTCATCATATCTCATCAACCACTGGACGCAGACAATGGGACTTGGTGTATAGATATGTGCACAAAAGTTACAGGCAAAAGTATGTTTAAAAAAAATGGGCATTAACATGCCTCCCATATGAAAATAAAACAACATTTAGTATATATCAGTAACTATTTCAGTAAGGACTGTCCCAGAAAAAACTTACGTTTTGCTTTTTAGTTATAAAAAAATACCCAGTAATTTTTTTGGTCTTTTATCGTTTTTTATTAATAATGGCTAGTGCTCAGAATATAAATAACTAAAAACTAAGTAACAATTTTTTTTTTTATAAAAATTTCTTACTTTTATCGTAAGGAACTTCATTAAATTTTGTCCAGTCGTTTCATCGACAGTATGGTACGATTTTTTCCACTTAAGTCTTAAGTCTTGTGAATTTTTTGCAGTCTCACCACTCCTTCGAAAATCTCTTTTCATTAGAGTCCAATATCTTTCAATTGGGTGAAGCTCTGGGCAGTTGGGCGGATTTGCTATTTTTGGTACAAAATTGATCTTTTTACTTGCATACCACTCCATCGTTGCTTAAGAGTAATGAGAGGTTGCTAAATCTGGCCAGAACATCACGGTACCTTCATGTGCACGAATAAATGGTAGAAGACGTTTTACGAGGCACTCGTCTATATAAACTTTGGAATTGATTGTGCCTTGCGTAACAAAAAATCTGCTTCTGAGACCACAAGTGCATATGGCCTGCCAAACCATATATTGCTTCGGAAATTTCGAAATTTTTTTCTTATATATTAGACACATGCCCCTTTTTCGGTAATTTATAATATTCGGGCTTTGACGTAAGTTTCGTCGTCCATAACACAGCAATTAAATTTAGTCAGGTACGTTTCATACAATTTTCGGGCTCGCATCTGAGCCATCAACTGCTTTTCATCAGAACGGTCTGGTACTTTTTGAACTCTTTATGTCTTTAGCTTACTTTTCTTCTTGATCTTTTGTACAATAGATTTTGATGTACCTGCCGTCATATCTCGCACTGAGGTGTTGGGATTTTGCATAAAAAGGCGCTTTCGTGAAGCAGGTGGACCCTTCTTATAATTAAAAATAACCGCAAAGACAGTTTCTTCTGATGCACCAACTATTTTTGCTATAGCTGAATATTTTAATTTTGGATTTTGCAGGTATGTGGACAAAATCAGTTCGCGGACTTTTTGTTGCTTGCTAGACATCTTTGTGGTCAAAAGTGCTATCTTCAAGTGTTACACATCATATTAAACGTCACTTTATATAGAACAAATATTGTGCCATTTTTGCCAATTTTGCACTGCTTGAATAGCAGTTGTAATGTATTGTAAGAAAGCTCTTCTTTCATATTTAAAATATCTCTTGTCCTTGGTGCAGAATTTTAGAATGTCCATGAACATATTTTTTGTCATTTTTGTATGCTGTTCAATAATTGTTCATTTGCTATTTATAATGTTAAGTGCTAAGTCGTTCGGTATGCTAAGAAATAGCGAAACAACGTCAAATTAAACTATTGTTTCATCGTGAAGTATGCAAAAATCCTTTCGTCTAGTTTTAAAGTCTACCACGTCCTTTACATTGCAAATCGAGTTTTTAGCTACATTATTCAAAATCTTAACTACATACATGTTGGCATAAGTAAGGTGACGGTGAATTTACTGACAAACATATTGGTTTTAGTGGCATGTCTTCTTTATGTATTTTCGATAGTCCATATATCCTTGGTGCTGTTGCAGCGCTTGTGGTTATCTTAAATTATTTGCTTTTGCTATAATTTGGCTTTTGAGCAATATCACCGGTATGTCATAGCTCTTCTTTTGTAAGGTTGATATGGGATCCGACTTCTTTTCAAGATACGTTGTGATGTCTCTTAGGAATATTCTCATTTTTCGACAATAGTACGATTTAATCATGGCCATTCTGTTGTTTCCTTTGTCCGAACTTAAAACTAAAATATCTTGATGTTGTTTTAAAAATTGTAGCAAGTCCGCTTATTTATAAACGTACTTAATTTTAAAAAAACAGGTCACAAAATATACAATATATATATATGTATCGGTAGATGGTTTATTAATTTAGTAGTTATGAAATAATTGCTTTTCAAAAACTTCCAAACAATTAATTATGGTACGATGAGTATGATTTGATTAAACGCTGTGTCTAAGAAAGTCTGGGCAGATGATATCGTTGACGTGATTGGAGAACAGTCAAGGTGAACAAAAAATCGCCACGACAATCATCAAACGCGGAAATTGTAATTGTTTGAATGAAAAAAATGTAACTGCTTGGTGTTTTAAACTAAACAATGATAATGACAATTCAAACTTTTAGTCAGTACCATAAATATATAGTCCTATATATAAATATGAGACATCGAAATTGACATTTCAAAAGTACCGCAGGAGAATGTTGGGAACGTCTTGTGCGCAGCGTCAAAAGAGCTATGGGTCACGCGAGTTATGTAATTACCGATACTACTTTAAGTTATGAAGTTACCGATACTACATTAAATAAATCACTTTTTATTTTGAAAATCTTTATATTATCTTTTATTGCAACAATTAAATGTATATAAGTACAAGCAAAATATAAACGAGGTGTCGGCAGCAAAGACTGTCTGGTTTGCTAGCTATCCAACGAGTAAGTTGCTGTTTGTTTCTATGCCTCTAGTTGGCAAAAGGTTCTTATCTTTCATTCCCCGTTCCATACACACAACAACCAAAGAATGTGCTGATCTTTCATTCTTCACTTTGGTTATTATGTATACAGGACAAAAAATGAATAACAAAAATTACTTAATACCGTATCGCAACTTTGTTACACTGGATTACACTGAGTTTCTTAAAAGATGCTGACTCGGTGTAATTCAACGTCTGTTTTTTTGTTGCTTCCCGGTATCGTCATGTATATCTTTATTAGGGATATACATAGCTCGCGCTAAAAAGTGAAAGTCTTTCAGAGCACGCCCTGTACAGCTTAATATGTGAAGCTGAAAATATTGTTAGCTCGAGACCTCTGACCCATATCCAGTTTGACGCACCCACTAACGAGCCATTAACCCCAATTCATTTCTTTTTAGGTTCAGCTAACTCAGACCATACGCCTCATCCATAAGAAGAGAAGTTGCGTGCCACGCGAAATATGTGGCTAAAAGTGCAATAGCTACAACATTGCTTCTAGAAGAAGTGGCTCGACGAATATCTTCCAGACTTGTGCCGTAGAACGAAGTGGTATCAGCCAATACGACTCCTTAAAGTCTACGACATTGTCATGGTATGTGACAGCAGACTGCATCGTTCAAAGTGACCGGTGGGGCGGATAGCGAAAATTTTCCCTGGAAAGATTTCCAAGTTCGGGTAGCTGAGGTGAAAACGAAAATGGGGTATTTGAAACGAGTATCGTGCATGTTGGTGAAATTAGGTGTAGGTGAATCTTTGAATTTGATTCACGGGGTCCGGGATGTTAGAGAACGTTAAATGCTTATGTAGTATTATTATTAAGTAGTATATTGAATCTGCAGCCCTGTGGGATTTCATTGAATTATTAGCCCTGGTATGTGAAGAGATCTTCACATACCACCATTTTTTTTTTTTGTTAGCGTCTTAAATACCAAGGAGGAAACATTAAAAGTGTAAGCATTAAAATTTGAATTGCACTATTTTATTTTGAATTTGTTTAATAATATATCAGTGAAATAAAACATTCCTTACATTGAATACATCAACTTGGTTCTAATTAAGTTCCTTCCTTGCTAATAACTGCACAGCAGTATTTTTGATCTTTGTATATCTTTCTAATTTGTGCTACTATCCTGTGACCTTTCTTATAGTTCCGCGTTTCTGCGGAAGCTAAATTGGTGTTGGGGTATTACACTCATCTGGGTTACGTGTGGCATAGTTGTCGAAATTAGCAGCTTTTAGAAGAGTTTTGATGTAGTGGGCAGCAAGCTTATTGGCTGATATGATGAAACTTGTGCGTGATTTTTCTCAGGCTTAGGAATCATTGTAATTTGAGACATCTTCCATACTTCTGGGTTGTGGCCCAATCGAGTAATACCATTGAGAAATATGGCTAAGCGTCAGACTGCACAGGAAGGTAATTCAATGAACATATTAGCAATTATTAAGTTGCATTTGTATGAAAGATTGAACGTCTTTAGTTGTGAAGCGCACCAGTATTTGTCTCATATTTTAAGTTTTTTGCGGTATTTCGAAGCTGTTGCCCGGGGTATTTGGCTGAAATACATGTTTTGATTGGTAAGCAAATGCTTGGCATTTTTCTTCATTACTTCTGGCACAGTCACCATTGCTTAGTCTTATGGGTGAATTTAAGTAGTGTGTTTTTTCATACCCCCGATGACTTTACATAAAAAGTAATATAAGGACTGAAAAGTGCTCAACTTTTTAACATATGTGTCTATACCTCTTTCAGACTTTTTTCGTCTCTATTCCTTTTTGGCTAGTGTTAGCTTTTGTTTAAGTGTGGGTGACCTAACTCTAACTCTTGCCTTTGCCAACTGAGTCGTCTTTTTTCCATAACTAAACGTTCTATGTGAGAAGAGTTGAGGCGTTGCTTTTTTTGAGTTGATACTGAATTCACTGGATTTGCATGAAGAGCAGCTGACACAAGCATGCTGCTAAATATCTGTAAGGCTGATTTTAGCTCCTCGGAATCTTTAAAGCTTACATTATCAGTAAGATAGCTACTGACATATTTTTTGCATTTGAGCTAATTCGTTTTATTTGTTGTAAGGCCACTGGGTGTCTGAAACAGCTCCACATATTTATGAACATGCATAATCACAGGATTATGATCGGAACTTAAATCAAAACATGATTTTACAGAAATTTGCCTCTTATTGATTTCTTTTGTAGTTGCGAAGTCCGTAAGATCTGAAGTCTTTTGAGGGTATGATTGTCAATATGTTAGTTGACCAGTGGAAACATAGTCAAGTCTATTGTGGCGATTTGTTAATGAAAGCCCAAGTGCTTTGCCCTTTTTGTTTATGCTTCGCACTAAAATCACCAGCAGCCATGAATTTTGGCCCTAATGAATTAAAAAAGTGGTCGAACTGGGCTTCCATTATTTTATATCTTGGCGGACATAATACAGCTGAAATTGATATTTTTTCGTCCCAACAGTGTAAGCAAACCGAAGTAGCTTGTAGAAAGTCTCTCCCATAATGCTCGAGTACGTAGTGTTTTATACGGTTTTTAATCAGTATTCCTGTGTCTCCTCGCGCTTTACCATCAGGGTGACAGGTTTTGTAGAATCTAAACCCTTCATTTTTAAAAATGTGTATAAGGTGCATGTGTTTCAGACATTAGTAGAATAGCAATTTCGTTGGCTTACGCCGTTTCAATTCCAGTGACATATTTTGAGAGTGTTCATTTGTTTCCAATTAGAATTTTCATAAGTTGGATTTGATTGTTCATCATCTCATGCATCATTGTCTGCATTGCTGTTATGAACTGAGTGAGCGTCATGAGCATGGTTTCAAAATTTTGAGAGTTGCTAATGATATATGCTGGCTTATTCTGACTAGATTTAAGCACGTTAGCATAGGTCTGAGCTGATATGTTGGGCTAGTTTGTAGTTACAATTTTATTTGAAAAAGTCTGCGTGACTGAGCTAGGTGTACTTCTGGGCACCCCCTGTAGTTAGCTAAGTGATTGCATCCGCAATTATTACCTTTTTTTGTAGTAGCATCTTTTTTGTCATTAGAACATGCTGCTTAGGGATGAAAGTCGAATGGTGTAATAAGATTTGGTGTGGCCAAATCTTTGCAGTTTGTGCACTGCACAGGGCACCTTCGTTTATGGGGATCCTCAACGGATGTTCTGTGATTTAGTAAGTCACGTAGATTATAAATAGGATGCACATCATGTTTTGCGATTTTGGGGTATCTGGCTCAAGTTCAACACGAAAAAGCGGCTGTGGGATTTAATTTTTGTTTCTTAAATTGACTTCGGCTTAAATGCGGCATGAATTAGAGCTTCTTCAATTTCATTTTGTTCGACGTCGGGTTCTATACCTTTAATTACAATTGTTATACCTTTGCTAATTTTAAGCTGGTAGGTGTAGTAACTCTTTTTTTTTGCAGGCAATTGCACTATAATATTTTTTGCTTAAATTTTTATCTTGGTTGCGGAAACATTGCCTCTCGTGAGAGGAATTCTATGAAAGGCATCTTTTCCAATTAGATAAACTTAGCTACAAACAAGCGCGTTAGAGTTGCGCTCCTGCAAGTAGGTGGGGTGAGGCTTAAGCGTTTTGTTGTTTGAATCGACCATGTTGTCGTGATTCAATCTAGATGAGTTGATATCAAGCAAAGTATATCGATTATGGCTAAGTGGGTCGTTAGAAATATGTTCACTTTTGCTAACTTTAAACATCTTCCTTGAATTACTTGTATTACCCTTTGGGAGACTTAGATTTCGCTTGATTTTAAAATAGCGATCCATTTCAGTTTTGATCGCTAAAGATACAACCTTGTTGGAGTTAGTATCGGAAGTATAGTTATTTTTTTGGCTAGAGGTATTAGAAATATTGAGAAACTTAATGCTTAGGGTTATCGCATCGTTTTCCTGGTGGGGTGTTAAATTTGGCATAGGTGACACACTTCCCTGCTGGGGGATCAAAGGATAGACCCATTGAACACTCCACAGAGGGAACCCGCTTGATTAGGTACTTTTGACTCTTCAGTATATTTTAGTATCTTTTGGTGTGCATGTACTTTTGCGCGAGAGTGATCGGTTGAGTGTTGGTGTTGGTGGGCGGCACTTTAGTGTTGTTATACGCACTAGTATTTATTTAAGTACTTTGGCTGTACGTTTTACCGGGAGAGCCGCTTTTTTTAATTTTTTCACACCAACTATTTATTGTAGACTTGGCACTGACCGATGAGTCTTTATTTTTGGTTGGAGGTTAGCTCTCAACCGGCATTTATTTTCGCTTTCTGATTATAATATACAATAATTCATTTTTATACCCTACACAGAGGGTATATTCACTTTGTCATTCCGTTTGTAACGCATAGAAGGGGGCGTGGCAGGTATGAAAAAGTATATATATTCTTGATCAGCGTCACCACCTGAGTCGATATAGCAGTGTCCGTCTGTCTGTCTGTCCATCTGTCTGTCTGTCTGTCTGTCTGTCTGTCTGTCTGTCTGTCTGTTGAAATCAGGTTTACGCAAAAACTAAGCAAGATAACTTAATGAAATTTAGCACACAGGTCAAACCTTCTTGCAAGCTGCTAGCATATAAAAATTGGCGAAATCGGTTAACGGCCACGCCTTCCGCCCATACTCTATGTAAATATACCCAAGTCCATTTTGAAAAAAGTTGCTGCGATTTTGATGAAACTTGGTGATTTGTTGAAGATGAGAACAAAATTAAGATTAGGCTAGGTTTGAAGTTTGCAAAGACTCTTAAAGGGGTGTGGCACAGCCCTTAATTTTAACTTTTATAACGCCATAGCTCGTAAACCGTGCATAATATTGTGATGAAATTTAATACACTAATACAGATTTGATATATCTTTGAATTGCGCATAAAGTGGGCGTAATTGTAAAAGTGGGCGTTTCACTTTTTAGCAATTGAAAATTTGGATTTCGTATAACTCCAAATTGGCACATACGATTTTCATTAAAGTTCAAGGGATGATACCACTGAAAGTAGTCAACAGTACAAGTTACATCAATATACTGAAAAATTCTTTTTTAAGGGCGTGGCACAGCCTACAATATTTAAAAACGTTATAAAAAGAGAACTAGCAACGCAATCGTTATGAAATTTAATATGGCAAATATACTCGCTAAAAGGTGTCTTCTTGCAAAATTTTGGCATAATTGTGCGGGTGGGTGTGGCACCTCTCATATAAGCGAAATACGTTTAATGCTATAGATAGTGTGCTATGAGAGTAATCTTCATAAAATATTGTGTAGTGGTGTCGGTTAGTATAAGTTTCGGAATTAAATGAAACTTCACAAGATTGCATCAGTGGGCGTGGACCTCCCTCATTAAGATAAAGTTGTAGTGCTATTTTAAGTGAACTATTGGAGCAATTGATCTGAAATTTGATGTAAGTGGTTTACTTGGTATTAGGTACATATGAATCAAAAGCTGGCGAAATAGCATTAGTGGGTGTGGCACCTGCCATATAATTAAAATACCTTAAGTGGCATAACTATCGAAATATGTGAGCAATCATACTGAAATTTGGTTTAAGAGGTTTGTTTACAAAAAGCTATTTCAGGATCAAAATCGGACTGGATTGCATCAGTGGGCGTGTCACTGCCCTAAATTTCAGGAATAATTACGGCACATATTTCAAACTATACAAGCTATTGTGCCAAAATTTGGTTTGTTTATTGAACAAAAAGTGGGCGGAATTGGATAAGTGGGCGTGGCATATTTCGTGTTTTTCATGTCTATTCTATTTTTTTCAACATTTCTCATGTTCTTTTGACCTTTTCAATCTTTTACCTTTCTCCTTCAATTTCATTCGATACTTTCTTTATTCTTTCGACTTTTTCATCAATTTTTCAGCATTTTTCATATATTTCGACTTATTCAATTTCTTTCAACTTTCTTCAATGGTTTTCATATTTTTTCAACATTTTCAATTTTTTCCAACACTTTTCAACATTTTTGAACCTTTTTACATTATTTTCGACTTATTCAACCTCTTCAACATTTTTTTTACATTTATTTAAAAAGCACTTTCAATGCAGTGTAGGGTATGTGAATTTCGGCCTGGCCGAAGATAACACCTTCACTAGTTTTCTTTTATTTTACTACTAAATGCAAAGAATCTTCGGTCTCTTAGTGAAATTTGGTTTACAATTTGCTTGTGCTTCTCTGTCGCAATTTATCGAATTTCAATAAATACGAATCTCGGCAAAGAGAGTGAGAGACGCAGCGCCAAGCCTCTCTTTTGGAATGGCCAGCTTGCAGTCTCGACATGAATCCTAGAGGATCTATGGGGTATCATGGTACGTAAGACTTACAAAGGAAAAAATCAAAGTCGATATTTCCTTACCGTTGCAGAGCTAAGGCTAAAAATAACAGAAGTTTAGGCTGAAATTGAACCAAAACTGCTTACAAATTTGGTGAATTTGATATCAAACACAGTTTATGAAGTAATTCAAAAAATTTTTTGTTTCGTTGATTTTAGTAACTTATGAATACACTTTAAAACGTATTTAAAAAATCCAATTCAAGTTGTCTGCTTTTATTTTTTAAACAATGTGTAGCTCAAATATTTAACATTAAATTTAATTTGTATGACGCCTCCTCAAAATGCAAATAAAAATATGTTTACTCATGAATTGCTATTTTGCCATACCAAAGCAGACGTGCCATCAGGCCTGATATTAGAAAGCAAAGAAGAAAAACTCCCTTTACTTTAAGGCCTTTTAAGTATTTTTTCTTTCATATTATGCAATGTTTTATGATCCGACATAGCTTTTATGTCATCTACATAGTACATATACGACATCAAAAGTAGATAAATGGTTAGAAAGAAGTAAAGAACGGTGTGCAGTTGCTACCCAATAGGCAAAGAGAGGAGCTAGCAGCGCTTCTACAAAGTCTTCCTTGGTAAGCATAAAGCCTTGTCACCTCCTTTCAAACGTACTTTCTTTTTTATATGAAGTGTCCCAATAAAACAGGACTTCCTAAGCAGGCCTTCTAAGACCAATTACTGTAGCATGGATATTACAAATTCTTGAAAAAAATGAAGTTTTAATACGTCGTGAGACTCTGACTTGCGTTCGCTCACGATCGAACCGGAATTTCTTATTTTTAAAATTTTTTTGAGAATTTTTTCAAAAAAATTGAAGAAGCATACGTTTCACAAATAAATTTTTTTTCAATAAAACTACGAATAAACGATGAAGGCTAAAATTTTTCATAAAGTCGTTTTTTTTTAAAGCATTTAAAAAAGAAGTACTAGATTGGTGCATTTTTTGCAAGTTATGAGCTTTAAAAGAAATGGAAAAAAAGTCTAACTTTGAAAAATTCATATATCAAAAATGGATAATATACAAATATTTGAAAAATTCATGAATGCGTTTCGTTTAAGTCTCAAAAACATGTGTATAACATTTTAAAAAATCCGAAGGGGTGACCGAAAAAAGTGTCCCATTTGGTATGTAATGTTCCATATGGATATATAAATGGCACATACTCTTATATTTTCGTTCTTATTCTACAGTATCGTTAATTTTATTAACAAGTGTTACGCGTGGCGTAAAAAAAAAACTCACTAATCGTTAGTGCCAAGCACTCAGATATCCCGGCTAGGGCGCGGTTTCCCTACGCCACTTCTGTGCGTACGCATATCTAGAAAATAAAATCAAAATACGGGGAGCAGAAAAACCGCAGGTCACCTTTCTTAATTTTCCCCTATGGCAATACGTATCACCTTACCCTGGCACCTCCCCTATACCTACTGCCTAGCAAATCTTCATTTTTTCTTACTTAGTTAAAAAAAAGATGATTTTCAATTTCTTTCCAATTTTAATTTTAAATTTGTTGCATTTGTATAACTCTACAAGATTTCTTTCATAAATTTATCTCTTTTTTGTATTTGTTAAGTATGTATGTATGTATGTAAGTATATTTATTCACATTTCTTCAAAAATATTACAAATAAAAGTTAAAAATAAAAACAAAAATTCATAAGTTAAAAAAATAAATAAAACAAAATTTACAATATTCCAGAGAAATGGTATGAGACATTATTTGTATAAAATACAGTATTTAATGCCACGTAGAGGAAAACAAAAATTCAATTAAAAAATCTAGTAAATGATTTATCCTAATTAATGTTGAGTACATGGGATTTAAAAATAATTCAAAAATTAGGAAAAAGTGAAATACCAACTTTAAGAACAAAATAATATAATTATATGAGCAAACAGAGCAATTTGAAAGAGAAAAAAACTTATAAAAAATAACTAAATTAAGTTATAGAGAAACAAAAGCATAAGAAAACTGAAATTAAAACTCCAAATAAAATTTCAAAAAAAATTTTGAGTTCGCTCAATGATAAAACTACATATAAGAACGAAGCAAAACTTCTATTTCAGTTAGGTTGAAACTAAGAAGCCACAACTTAACTTGCTTTAAAAACTTTGTTAGGTTTCGAAGCATTTTCAAGGATTCCGGAAGTCTATTGAAAAGTCTACATGATAGAATAGGAAAGGCGTTGCGATAACCTGTTGTCCGAAACACTGGTGCATTCACAGTATGAATATTTCGCAGAAGGTATCTATCAGACATCCTGCTGCACAGGTAACCGCACCTTAAGAAAAAAATTTTGAGGACTTTATAGTAAAAAAGATGACGAATGGGAAGAATTTTTAAGGTTCTGAAAATTTCAATGGAATGTGTTGAGCGATTTCTGTTGCACAGTTTTCTTATTATAGATTTCTGTAAAACTAGTAAAGGTCTAGTTCTGTTTTCATAGGCTCCACCCCAACAAGAAATGCCATAATTTAATTTTGAATGAAATAGACCGAAATAAAATGATTTTAAGACAAAGTTTTTTAATATTATAGAAATTTCTCACCACATTTCGAAAATACATTTTAAGGCTATTTGTGTGATCACGCCAAATAAAATTTTTGTCAATTATAACTCCTAAATATTTAAAAGAGTGAACAATATTAATTGCAAAACAATCCGAGCTACATACAATATTAGGATCATAAGGGAGGGAATGATAAGGACATATTTTATATTTAAGACAGCTAGAATCATGGAAAATTATTTCTTGTTCGGGCAGAGCTTGCGATGTAAGATTAAAATACATTAGCCTTGTTTTACTGCTAATTAAAAGTTTATGTTGCGAAAACCATTTCCTTAAAACTTCGACGTCGTGGTTTATGTTAACTGACAAGTCAAGAAGAGAATCACAAATATGACTAATGCCAAGATCATCAGCAAAAGCTGTTACTTTGCCTTTAAAATCTTGCAAAAAAATAGAGTTTATGTATACTAGAAATAAAATGGGTCCAAGGACTGACCCATGAGGGACCCCCATGTTTACAATGCCAGCACTACTTATACTTGAGCCAATTTTAACTCTATGAATACGATCCGAAAGATAAGAAGCAAACCAAACATACATGTGACCTCTGAAACCAATAGAAAATAGTTTTTTTAAAAGTATTTTGTGATCAACCATGTCGAATGCTTTTGTGATATCCACAAAAAGACTTGCACAGAATTTTTTGTCATCTAAACCTTTTTGTAAGTTAGAACAACAATCGAGCAGTGCGTCTTCAGTGGATAAATTTTCTTTGAAGCCGAACTGGTTTGAATTAAAAAAATTTGAGCGAGTGAGAAAAGAGACGACTCGCTTTTTAACTGATTTTTCAAAAATTTTTCCAATAGCAGGTAGTAAAGAGATTGGTCTGTAGTTGCTTTTTTCATTGCGATTACCCTTTTTAAAAAGTGGAGTAATTACAGCACTTTTTAACTGGTCTGAAAAAATTCCTGTCATGATACTTTCATTGAATATAAAAGCCAAAATATCTACAATATTATATGCAATGTTTTTCAATAAAATATTCGACAAGCCGTCAATACCACAAGATCCTGAATTGTCAAGAGACTGAATAATTTTTAACAATTCCAATGCTGAAATGGGTTCAAAGAAAAAGCTGTTTGAAGCCAAAATATCAGTTTTTTATGGTGGACAATCACAAGAACTATGGTGTAGGCGAGTATTCGGAACTAAACCAACTGAAGCAAAGTAATTATTAAATACATTTGCAACTAAATTGTTATCAGAAATGTTATTGGCGTCCACAATCAAGCTAATAGGAGAAGAACTTTTTGAAGGTCTACCACATAAATTATTCAAAAGTTTCCATTCTTTTTTTAAATCACCATTGCAGTTCAAAAATTGTGTTTGATAGTAATTTTCACGAATTTTAGGAATTTGGTGTTTAATTTGCTTAGCCAATTTATCATGCCGATTTTTTAACTGTAAATTATTGGGGTGAATCAAACATTTAAGCCTAAGTTTCTGTTTGAGTTTAATTTTTTTACCAGATTCGTGCTGATCCACGGCTTAAGTTTCTTATTTTTCGATTTTGTTGTTTGATCAAACTTTCTTGCTGGGTGAATTTCATATATTTTAATGGTAATTAGAGGCTCTTTAAATATTTAAGACAAACTGATTGGGTTCTTAACATAACCAAATTTGATTTTGAACTTTGCAATAAAATTATGTACAAGTTAACGTGACCGAAGTTAGCCACAGTAGCGACAACGCAGATCATGCGATGTGAGCATCATACCGCATAAGTAACATTCGCTGAGACTGCTACTTATGAAAAATTCTGAACATTAAATGTCAATGCACTAGGCGTTGAGTAACATCCGCTGAGAATGCAACTCAGCATCTTTAGGGAATATGGATAACTTATTTCTAAGTAAACTTTGTAAAGTAGAGTTAGTTCGGTTTTGGTTAATAAAGTAATAAGTTGATATTAAATAAGTTACACATATGCACAATTCTGGAAATGCGAGCTGCACGAAAATTATCTATGTATTAACTGAAATCTATATTTTACTAGAAATCTTTTTTTTGTGTATGAATATTACATTTAAAACGAACAAAGTTATAGTAATGATTATATGTAAAAACCATCAGCATATATACATCATACTGAAACTTTCATCAATAGCACAAACATTAAATGATCTAAAATAACTTGAAATTATTAAAATCAAAACTTTAAATCATATTTCAAATATAATTAATTTTTAAATTGAAGGATATAATACATATAAATACTTATCAAATGAACTTAGCTGGTTGTTGTTGACGACAACTGGCTGTCGCCGCAGTTAAGGCAGAGCCTGGTGCTGTTGTTAGTGTGGTCAAAGAGAATAAATAATATAAAGAGATTCCATGGATGTGTCTATGCAAAAATGTTGCGGAAAATTATTCGTCATTATTATTTTGTATATAGCCCTGAATAGCTTCCATTCTCTGCTTTCATCAAAACTATAGAAGGGGAAGTACGAACTCGATCGCTATCGTTTGTATTTTGTGTTATTTATGCGCTGTTTCGCTGTTTGTTTACATTTCGTATGCTGCATTGAAATTTCATTTTATGGTTATCAATGCAATTCATATTGAAAACTTGTATTCTACTTAATTTTATTTGTAAATATAAAATAAAAATATAACATAAAAAAAAAGTATTTAATATTTTACTTTAGTCTGCTGTAGGATCTTCAGTTCTTTCCTTTATTTTGTCAATCATAGGAAAAATTAAAAAAAAATAATGCCTGAAATGGGATTTGAACATCTATGAACGGTGTGCAATGCAAGTGCGTAAGCTACTAGGATACGGTGCTAATAATTAATTCTTTGTCTATTTCATATAAATATATATAATCGAGAAGGTATGTAAAATTAATCCGCTTTTTATTCTTACATAATCTTATACCGTTAGATTTTCAGGGTTATTATAAGAATTTACCAATGATTCCAATAACAAAAATAAAAATTTTAATCCTTAATACCAAATGCGATCTCTTAGTCCTTGATTTTGAGAAGAAAGCATATTAATTGAAGGGTTAATCACTTTCAATTTACCAAAGCACTTCTTCGTATTACAATTTAAGTTCAATTCATTGTATAAGTGCAGTTATCGTGATCGGTAGTGTTTTTTGCAGTTTTCATTAGTTTTTGTGTAATAAAAGTGATTCCAAGTGTTTTTTTTTAAACCGATTTCTAAAGTGATCCATCCGTATCTGATAAGTACATATATCTTAACTATTTGAAATTTTCGCAGAGTAATCTTTAAATAAAGGTAAGTACAGTCAAAAACTTACATATATGGGTGCTCCATTTGTGTTGTGTTAAGTCAAAAAAAAAATTTAATAAAACAAAACAAAAAACGCTACGTGCATACAGTGATTCCAGTGCATGATCAATATTACTTATATTGGTATTGCAGAACTACTTTGGTTTGCACTTATTTTTACTCAAAAATAGTTGATCACGTTAGGCATGCATAGATTATGTATGATAAAGCTTTCTAAGCGTTGGTAACGTTGCGCTACAAGTGGCGAGTATTGTTCAGCAGTTTAACATCCAAATTTTCTCAAAACCATTTCGTGGTAAATGGTCATAAAATTTATGTCATGTATGACTATTGTCATTTGCAAAAAAGCATGAGAAATACTTTGCTTGGTGGCGATATCACCACTAAGGATGGGGTTGCAAGTTGGCAAGTGTTGTTAGAAGTGTACAATATCAACAAATCCAAGTATCTTAGAATGTTGCCAAAGGTGACGGATAAGCATATGTATCCAAAATTGTTTGATAAAATGCGTGTTATGTTAAGCACCCAGGTACTCAGTAATGCATTTTTTGTAGCCGTTAAGTTTTGTTTGGAGAACGATCTCTTGATCAATCCCCGAAACATTGCGAACGCTCCTGCAACAATGACTTATTTAAAGAAATTAAATGAAGGCTTCGATTATTGCGACAGCAAAAATTTGAAAGACAAAAACTTCAACAAAAGACCGGTTACTAGGACTTGCGACAAAATAAGCAAAATTGAGAAATTCCGAGACTATCTGTCAGAGTTATCTCTAGCAGACAGAAGACAGTCCAATAATGTATGCATAAGTGGATATATTTTTACCCTAAACTCCAAGATATGTTATGTAAATGATATGTTTGAGAACCCCAACATATCATTCGTAATGCTTGGTAGATTAAATCAAGACTCTCTTGAAAATATTTTTCAATACTTAGGCGACAGTTAGGGAATTGTACGAATCCATTGTCAAAAGAAATTGAAAATCTTACAGCCAGATTAATGTCAATGAAATTGCTAATGCAAAACTATCAAGCTCGAAATACTAATTGTGAGAATGACGAGGAAGATTTGATGATAGACTGGAACTTTACCTTCGAAACTGAAGCCTCTGGTGAACTGTTACAAAATGATTCGTCCCAATCGAAAGATTTCGCAATACCTTTTTGTGATATTTCCACAGAAGAAGAAACACCCAGTACTATTCCGCTGACAGAAGTGGAAAAAGGTGTCGCACGACATGTCGTGGGATATGCGTTGAGAGCCAAGTTATCGAAAAGAATTAAATGTTTTTCGTGTCAAGCAAACCTTCGGAAATTGGATGGCTTGTCATTGAATTCCGAAGGCTTTATTAACATAAAGAACTATAACGACAAACGTCTCTTTCTTCATAATCCTTCGGATGTGTTTTTTGAAATATGTGAAAAATATATTTCAATTTATAAATATGTCGGGGTTTGATGAGTCAAGTCCACTTCATCCATCATTTTGTGTTTCACCCTTTTGAATTGCGCAGTGAGTCCCTCAGCGTTGTTTCTCTTTTGCTTTTCAAAATCCAACTGCCATAACCAACCTATGCACAGTTAACTCTTTACCTTTTGTCTTAAGAAAACATCGTTCTAGTGTTTTCTACTCAACCTCATTTTGTCTCCCTTACTCCTACGCTGAAGGCCACACTCGCTGAAGGCCGACACTTGCTGTCACCTCGCTTTCGCAAACGTGAAACACAAAACAGAGAATGACAACATGTAATAAATTGGATGGAAGGCAATTTACTGATAATCGTTTATTTAACAAAGCAACTTATGAATATGACAGTTTGTTGACAGATCATTCAAATGAATTACAAATAAAATAAAATTCAAATTAAGCATTAACCGACAAATACATGTTTGACTACATGTGTTATGAAAGATTTGTAAAGGAAAGGATTATGAATGCATGCATCGCACAAACTAATATGGATGATCCAAGTTGGTTTGACAGGTCCAATCCATGTTACGAACATCGGTGCGTCATCTTTAATCACTTGATTTCGGTATTGTTGTACCGAAATTCAAGATGGTTGTTAGAGAAGAAGAAGGCCGAAAGCGCGGAATTGAAACGCAATAAAACAAAACAAAAACACGATAAAAAATGAAAAGGCTTTGTAAAGAGTGAAGCCTTTTTAATCTTTTAGCGTTGTTCAGTACTTTATGCAGAACTAGAAACGCTACACAGATGAAGGTATTCATTTTTTTAACGTTTGTCTGTGTATATTACGAACATGGATGGAACCGTTCGGTTGTCACTTAGCTTTGATTCTTTTGGTACATTGACTGATATTATTCTTTTGGTCTAGTTATCAACCTATCGTTTTTTTTAAAATTTTTACGAACCCGGTTTATCGCAAATGACTGTAGTCATATAAAATATAAATTTTATGTCGGTTTTCGTTGTAAGAATAAAAAGCGGATTAATTTTACATACCTTCTCGATTATATATATTTATATGAAATAGACAAAGAATTAATTATTAGCACCGTATCCTAGTAGCTTACGCACTTGCATTGCACACCGTTCATAGATGTTCAAATCCCATTTCAGGCATTATTTTTTTTTAATTTTTCCTATGATTGACAAAATAAAGGAAAGAACTGAAGATCCTACAGCAGACTAAAGTAAAATATTAAATACTTTTTTTTTATGTTATATTTTTATTTTATATTTACAAATAAAATTAAGTAGAATACAAGTTTTCAATATGAATTGCATTGATAACCATAAAATGAAATTTCAATGCAGCATACGAAATGTAAACAAACAGCGAAACAGCGCATAAATAACACAAAATACAAACGATAGCGATCGAGTTCGTACTTCCC
Source organism: Meiosimyza decipiens (assembly GCA_963680825.1). Lineage (NCBI taxonomy): Eukaryota > Metazoa > Arthropoda > Insecta > Diptera > Lauxaniidae > Meiosimyza > Meiosimyza decipiens. Next base: position 39,134,189 of record OY804261.1, read on the forward strand.
CTTCTATAGTTTTGATGAAAGCAGAGAATGGAAGCTATTCAGGGCTATATACAAAATAATAATGACGCCTAATTTTCTGCAACATTTTTGCATAGACACATCCATGGAATCTCTTTATATTATTTATTCTCTTTGGTGTGGTGTGGTTGTTGCTAGGGTGGTTGTCTTTGTTGAATTAGTCATAAGTGATGTTTTAAATTATTTATTTGTGTAGTTTTATTATCTCTATTTTACTGTAGGTTTAAGTAGTTTTTGTTTTAAGTAGTTTTTTTACAATGGTTTTGAACTGCTTTTAATCATATCAAAATGCTATAATTTTTGCGATATCTTTTATAGTTATTAGAGTAAAGCCAAAAACGGTGATCATAAACAGTAATAATAGCGCATGAGCCTTGAAATTTTTCACAGATGTTTTTAAGAATAAAACAAAAAATTTGTGAATATGAAAAAAAAGGAAGTTCACGGACACGCCTACCTCCGATACAAAGGTAGGATGATTTTTGAGGCATTTATTCAAAATGGGTATTAATTCCCAATAATTTTACTATGCTGACTTCAAAAATTTTATAAACTGCCTGATATCTCTTAAAGTTTACAAGTTATGAAAGAAAAATAAAAAACTGCACATAAATCCACATTTAAAAACTAGATAGTGAATATAAAAAACGTAGTTCTTACTTCTCAAAATAGAGAAAAAATAAAGCTATTGATATTGCATCAGAATTTTGTGCGCGATTTCCCATAAAAGCAGACATTTCGTCGTTATCAGCGAATGACGTTATACACGGAGAAAACACGAGCTCAAATTTCAGCAAAAATTAATAGAAGAATACAAAAATTAAAGGCTCAGAAGGAATTTTACTCTTTTACAGTAATTAATATGAAATCATTATGAAAAATTCTATTCTAGTTTGTAATTTATTTAATTTTACATTTTTATTAAGTGCATATTAAAACATTATTTTCTTCATTTTATTTATCACCTTAAACTTGGAAATTATGCAAAGAATTTATTAAGTTTTGATAAATTGCGACATTAGAATTTTTACTAAAGCGCTCATCAATGTGAACATAGTTCATATTGTAATCTATGATTCCCGCTTCATAATTTATAAAAAGTAGCTATAGAAAAATTATTTTACAGACAATAATATTTATAAACTCTTATGTTATAAAGTATAAATGAATTAATTCATATCCATGCATATTACTATTTTGAATCAAGATAAGCAATTTTTATTATATTGAATTTCATTTCTCTTTTTTTTTTATACCCTACACAGAGGGTATATTCACTTTGTCATTCCGTTTGTAACACATAGAAGGGGGCGTGGCAGGTATGAAAAAGTATATACATTCTTGATCAGCGTCACCACCTGAGTCGATATAGCTGTGTCCGTCTGTCTGTCTTTGTGTCAGTCTGTTGAAATCAAGTTTACGAGAAAACTAAGCAAGCTAATTCAATGAAATTTGGCACACAGTTCAAACCTTCTTGCAAACTGCTAGCATATAAAAATGGGTGAAATCGGTTAACGGCCACGCCTTCCGCCCATACTCTATGTAAATATACCTAAGTCCATTTTGAAAAAAAGTTGCTGCGATTTTGATGAAACTTGGTGATTTGGTGAATATGAGAACAACATTAAGATCAGGCTAGGTTCTAAGCTTGCAAAGGTTCTTAAAGAGGCGTAGCACAGCCCTAAATTTTAACTTTTATAACGCCATAGCTCGTAAACTGTGCAAGATATTGTGATGAAATTTGGTACACGAATACAGATCTTATGAATCTTGAATTGCGCATACAGTGGGCAGAATTGTAAAAGTGGGCATGGTACTTTTTAACCATTAAAAATTTGGATTTCGTTCAACTCCCAATTGGCACAAACGATTTTCACAAAAATTTTAGGGATGATACAACTGAAAGTAGTCATCAATACAAGCTGCGTCAATTTACTGAAAAATTTCTTTTAAGGGCGTGGCACAGCCTACAATATTTATAAACGTTATAAAAAGAGAACCAATCGTTATGAAATTTAATATGGCGGATATACTTGCTAAAAGGTGTCTCTTGCAAAACTTTGGCACAACTGTGCCGGTGGGTGTGGCACCTCCCATATAAGCGAAATACGTTTAATGCTATCAATAGTGTGCCATGAGAGTAATCTTCATACAATTTTGTGTAGAGGTGTCGGTTATTATGAGCTTCGGAATTAAATGAAACTTGACAAGATTGCATCAGTGGGCGTGGCACCTCCCTCATTAACATAAAGTTGTAAGTGCTATTTTAAGTGAACTATTGGAGCAATTGATCTGAAATTTGATGTAAGTGGTTTACTGGGTATTAGGTACATATGAATCAAAAGCTGGCGAAATAGCAACTGTGGGCGTGACAACTCCCATAAAAATAAAATATCTTAAGTGGTATAACTATCGTAATATATGAGCAATCATATTGAAATTTGGTGTAAGACGTTTGTTTATAAAAACCTATTTCTGGATCAAAATCGGACTGGATTGCATCAGTAGGTGTGTCACCGCCCTAAATAATAAGAATAATTACGGCACAAATTACGGCACATATCGCAAATTATACAAGCTATTGTGCTGAAATTTGGTTTGTTTAGTTAACCAAAAGTAGGCGGAATTGGAAAAGTGGGCGTGGCATTTTTCGTGTTTTTCATTTCTATTCTATTTTTTCAACATTTCCCATATTCTTTTGACTTTTTCAATCTTTTACCTTTCTCCTTCAATTTCATTCGACATTTTCTCTATTCTTTCGACTTTTTCATCAATTTTTCAGCATTTTTGGTATTATTCGACTTATTCAATTTCTCTCAACTTTCTTTAATGTGTTTCATATTTTTTCAACCTTTTCAGTTTTTCCAACACTTTCCAACATTTTTGAACCTTTTTACATTGTTTTCGACTTCTTCAACCTCTTCAACATTTTTTGACATTTATTTAAAAAGTACTTTCAATGATGTTTCGGCCTGGCCGAAGATAACACCTTTACTAGTTTTTTTTATTATTATTTCAAACAATACAAGCATAAAAACTTACAAATTCATCAAAAAAACTTAACTAGTATTGAGTTAAAATAATAATGCAACATTCTGTAGTCTTCAAGAAACTAGTGACGAATGTAGCTTACATAGGACAAATATCACAATGACATGGGGTTTTTAAGTTAAGGAAATTAATAATTTTTATAAAAATTTATTGATAATAAATAATGAGTTCAAAAATTTAAGTATAATAACGAATTCAAAAAAATTTTGTAAGAACAATAATGAAATAAATATATAAGAATATTTAATTTGGCTGTTAAAAAATTTAAAATAATTTTCTTTCTGAACGTTTTTGAATCTTTTTGAATTTTTGAAAATTTTATAACCTATATGTAAATTCCATGTAATCATCCAGATAACAACATTTGTGAGTATATTAACACTTTCATACGTTAACTTAAAAAGCCAAGATTTCATCTCTCTACCAAAATCAATTTCATTTCTAAGGCATCTAATATAATTAGGAAGTCGATTAAATTATCTAGGAGCCACAGAAGTATAAAAATTGAAAAAGTGTTGCAGATTATGTGACGGAACCGCAGCAAGACTTTGATTGTTTATTCTTATATTATAATTTGAATGCTATCTAGTTAGTAGGTAACCAGATTTTATAAAAAAACATTTTCAAGAATTTGAAACAGTATAAATGTTTCAATGGCAGTATACGCAATTCTTTGAACAGTGGTAAACTATTTTTACGACGATTTTTTGCACATTATCCGAACCGCGTGCTTTTGAACATTTAGTAATGGAATTAGCTTATTTCCATGTGTACCACTCCAACATGTTACGCCATATTGTAACTTCGAATGAAAAACTCCGAAATAAATACATTTAAGTAATTTGGTTGAGCAAAAAGATTTAAGATGGTACATTTGTCTTGTTGCAGCCAATAAATATTTTTTTAAGACCGTAGAATGTGCTAACCAATTCTTTTTCCAATATATTTAAAAGTTTTAACACATTTAATGGAGAAACAATTGGGCGAACATTGTGTTGAGGGGAAGTAGGTATCCAAAAGATTAGACTAATTACATGTTACTAATACACTGTACTCTGTGAGAATGTGTTTCGTTTCTATGGTACGAAACAGAGAACTGCAAAAATCACATTTTTGCTGATTTGAGCATACACAAAAGTTTCCACTCACAATCGATCGCGACAACTCAAACCAAGTCCTGAATATAATCAGCATTAGGCAAAAAGTGCTCATTTTGTGTATGCTTCAGTCGGCCGATCGAACAAGTTTGCTCCATTCAAGCATGAGCATACTTGCTTCATGCCAACTGATTTGATGGTAAAGAAAATCGAAGTGATTGCAATCAAAGCACCCACAAATTGCATGAATAAAACCTGAATATAACAACAATCAAATTGGTATGAATATGAGTATACAAACCAGTGTTGTCACTGAGCGTACTTTAGTATCAAAATTGATACTATTTTCAAAGCTAAAGTACCATGGTACGGTACTATTTCTATGATTTTGGTACGTTTTCTGTCATGCATTGGTACCTTTTCAAATACATATGCTCATGCCAACACTGACACATACCGTTATATGTTTGCAGTCCATGTGTTCAGTTCAGTGAAAAATCCGTTGAAACAATTTGTGCCGCGAGTAGTAGCAATAAAAAAATTAAATTAATAGAAATTTTTATATATGTATATGTACGTGAATTGGAAGTTGTATGTAATGTCGGACCCTCTATCGTATGTGACAGAGCAAATTGCTAAAGGCGCCTACACCTTGGCCAGGCCACACAAGGGCAGGAGCTTGATATGGAACGTTTTGTCCGAAATTCATAAAGAGGATGGAACCATTTTGGACGGATGGGTATACTGCCGAACGTGTTCTAAAGTTTTGCAGTACTCGGTAAGTCATTCATCCAATTTAAGTCGCCATAAGTGCTCTAAAGGAAAAAATTATTGATAAAGTTGACCGAATATGGGTAAATAATTTGAGTTTGTGGCATAAAACTGCATTTGTTTTGTATCCACCAGCTGCAAATATGCAACCAAACGATTTAGTTCAGATTCAGAATTTTTGCCTTTCTCAAATGAATTACTTAGACAATAATACAAGCAGTTCCAGTTTACAGCCAGCCTCTACTTCTACTTAAAATACTCCAAACACTACATCTACGCCTTCTGAATCAGTTTCACAATTTACATTCACTGAACATAGCGTCTCAGATACAACTTCTGCAAATCAAACAATGCACAAACAGATCATACATTTTTTTTTCCTGACTTATTTGAAAAATCAAGATTGGACACAATAGAAACTCCTCTAGAAGAAGTAGAGAGATATAGTAAGGAAACAGTACAAATAAGTGAAGACTTTGATGTCATAAAATGGTGGAAAACACATGACAAAAATGGCGTTTCAAATACATGCAATACCTGCTAGCAGTGCAGCTGCTGAAAGATCTTTTTCATTAGCAGGAAATATCATAACCGAGAAGAGAAACAGACTCGGGCCAAAATCAGTCGACAGCTTACTCTTTCTGCACTCATACTATAAAAATTTTGAAAACTAATTTTATTTTGTTCAATTAGTTTGTTTGAAATAAAATGTATTTAAGTTTACTTAATTAATTAGTTTAAAAAGAAATGGACTTAGTTTTGTTGTTTAAGTTTTCAATTAAAATATAAAATAACCAAAAAATTGAAAATATTTTTACGTTGAATTCTTTTCTTTTCAATTTTTGTATGCTTCGGTTGCAATCACTTTGTTTTTCGTTACCGATCAAATCAATCAGCAAAAAACAAATATGTTCAATTGTGACTGTTGCGAACGTGTTCGATCAGCTGACCGATGCACATCCAAAGCAAAAAGTTCAAGCACGACTGCTGATTTTACTCACAACGATCACATGCAACTACGGGTTTGATTGATTCAAAATCATCAGGGAACGCAAGTGTTTGAGCAAGTTTGATCGGTTGAGTCCAACGTCTTACTTTATTGGGTGTTGATTTATGTGTGAGCGTTTGTCAATCACCAGTTGCAGTTCTCTGTTATATAGTATTAAGATGCTTAACATTGATAAGAATATTAAATAAATAATGTTGGAAGATAATGTGTCTTTCATTCAATATACATGTATAGTATGTATGCATGTACATATAAGTTTTAGGAAACATTTTTTTTCGTATCATGTAATTTTTAATATATTATTAGTAAATTTAACTCTACAGAGTCAAAGCTCTATTGTAGAGTATAATAACCCCACTTATGATTTAATTTAATATAGAATTTAAAATTACATAGCTGATGTAATAAGTTCTGAAAATCAATTTCAGTTATTTATTATGTCATCATAAAAATTTTTTAATGTATGTACTTTTTAGAAATATTACATCATTTAATGAAAAAATAGTACAGTCCTTTTAAAATACAATAAATTATTGCAGTAATTTAGTATGTGAAGTATGAGATATTAATATTTACTTTGCAAATACTTAAAACTTGCATTCGAAAGATTGATGATATCAAAGATGCAATTTTTATATTATGCCTAGCAATTTTTGTTAGAAACTCGAACCGTTTCTAGATTACTAAAAATCCTATTTTTGTAATTTTGAGTAACATTTGCAAGAATTTCGAGCTCTTGTTTTCTCGTGTAGATGAGTCTCTTAATAGTCGAGATAGGAAACAGGCTTATAAGTGCGACAAACTTTATGTTAAAATACTACGATTAAACTATATGGTTTTTAAGTGCGGCGTCGATTTTCTTGGACTCTACTGTATTTTTTTTGGTAAAATAACTGTAAAATAATGAAAACATTGTAATAACATCGTTGTAATAAAACATTAAGCATAAAGTTAATTTATCAGAAAATATAAAATAATTACTAGTTAAGGTAGTCAGCCAGGCCGAAACTCATTTACCCTACCCATATTGAAAGTGCTTTTTAAATAAATGTAAAAAAATGTTGAAGAGGTTGAATAAGTCAAAAAAATGTAAAAAGTTTCAAAAATGTTAAAAAGTGTTGGAACAAAATGCTGCAAATATATGAAAACCATTGAAGAAAGTTGAAAGAAATTGAATAAGTCGAAATATATGAAAAATGCTGAAAAATTGATGAAAAAGTCGAAAGAATAAAGAAAATGTCGAATGAAACTGAATGGGAAAAGGTAAAAGGTTGAAAATGTCAAAAGAATATGGGAAATCTTGAAAAAAATAGAATAGAAATAAAAAACATTAAATATGTCACGTCCACTTCTCCAATTCTGCCCATTTACTTCAATAAATGATATTCGTGATTGACATGTACAAACCATATTTTCACACAATAGCTTGTATAGTTTGCGCTATATGCCGTAATTATTCCTCAAATTTAGGGCGGTGACACCCCCACTAGTACAATCCAGTCTGATTTTAATCCAGAAATAGCTTTCCATAAACAAACCTCTTACACCGAATTTCAGTATGACTGCTCATATATTTCGATAGTTATGCCACTTAAGGTATTTTATTTAATTGTATGGGAGGTGCCACGCCCACTTTTGCTATTTCGCCAGCTTTTGATTGATATGTTCCTAATACTCAGTAAACCACTTACATCAAATTTCAGATCAATTGCTCGAATCGTTTACTTAAAATAGCACTTACATATTTATGTTAATGAGGGAGGTGCCACATCCACTAATGCAATCTTGTCAAGTTTCATTTAATTTCGAAGCTTATAGTAACCCCTCCTCTATACAAAATCTTATGAAGGTTACTCTCATAACACACTATCTATAGCGTTTATCGTATTTTGGATATGTGGGAGGTGCCACACCCACCGGCACTATTTTGCCAAATAGATACCTGTTAGCAAGTATATCTGCCATATTAAATTTCATAGCGATTGCGTTGTTAGTTCTCTTTATATAACATTTATATATATTGTAGGCTGTGCCACACCCTTCAACGAAATTTTTCAGTATACTGACGAAGCTTGTATTGATGACTACTTTCAGTTGTATCATCCCTAAAATTTTTGTGAAAATCGTTTGTGCCAATTGGGAGTTGAACGAAATCTAAATTTTTAATGGTTAAAAAGTACCATGCCCACTTTTACAATTCCGTCCACTTTGTGCACAGTTATAGATTCATAAGATTTGTATTCGTGTACCAAATTTCATCACAATATCTTACACGGTTTACGAGCTATGGCGTTATAAAAGTTAAAATGTAGGGCTGTGCCACGCCCAATTAAGAGCTTTTGCAAACTTAAGACCTAGTCTTATCTTAATTTTGTTCTCATCTTCACCAAATCACCAAGTTTCATCAAAATCGCAGCAACTTTTTTAAAATAGACTTGGGTATATTTACATGGAGTATGGACGGGAGGCGTGGCTGTCAACTGAGTTCGCCATTTTTTATATGCTAGCAGCTAGCAAGAAGGTTTGACCTGTATGCCAAATTTCATTGAGTTAGATTGCTTAGTTTTTTCGTAAACGTGATTTCAACAGACACACAGAAAGACAGACGGACATAGCTATATCGAATCAGGTGGTGACGCTGATCAAGAATATATATACTTTTCCATACCTGCCTTTCTATTCGTTACAAACGGAATGACAAAGTGAATATACCCTCTGTGTAGGGTATAAAAATAATAATAAAAAGTAATGATAATAATAAAAATGTTCATAATCGGACTTAAGCCCCATTTGCTGCATCTGCCATACCTTCACTACGATAAACTGAGGTATAAAAAAGGCGAACCCCAGGGGGGATAAAAAGAGAAAAAATAACCCATTTCAGTTCCCCTCTACTTAAAGCATATTTTTTTCAAAATTCAAGCAGTTTATTTCTCACTGTATGAATTTACAATCGATAAAATTATGGTAAAGTGTTGCAAAATGTGAAGAAATAAAAATATTTTTTTTTAATAATAATAATAGAGTTTAGCTACTACAGCTATTAGCCTTCTTAGCAATTTAGCTTGAAGCTTTTAACAAAGGTTAAAGCTTATTAATAAATTATGAAAATGAAAAAATTATACATGCAATTAATTTGTTATATTTTTATAATTTTTTCTTAGCTTTATCGCACTTTCTCAACATACCCACTCAGACATATGTATAAAAGCACACAACTGCATGAATGCAATTGTATGGAATTTATTCATATGGTCTAAGGAATAAAATGTTAGAAAAATTTTACCCATCATGCTTTGGGGCTCGGACAACACAAACGTAAAGACCAACAACCACCAAGCTAAAAAATTAACTATAGTTATTTTTCAATCTTAGCTTGAGTTGACCCTTTGACAAGCTAATATTATATACATCGCAATTATTAATGAGAGAAGTCATGCGATTAAAAGGAGCTGTAGCCATATAATTAGTTCTATTGACTGGTTGGTAAAATATCTGATATGAGTTACGATTACTCCTACGATTGGTGTTAAAATGAATATAATTAAGAAGCTCTGGCGCAGCAAGCGACCCAGTCACAAGCTGATGCAAATAAAGTATACCCGCAATATTTCTACGAGTGCTCAAAGACTGCATACGTAATAACTTTAAACGATCCTCATAAGGGGGAAGGTTTAAGGGGTCAGTCCAATTTAAGCCTTTGAGAGCAAAGCGAACAAAATTTTTTTGAATTCGCTCTACTCTATCTATATGTATGTTGTAATATGGAGACCAAACTTGGCTAGCATACTCTAAGTGAGGACGCACAATTGTATTATATAAAGTTACTGTTACTAAAGGGCTATTAAATTCTTTTGCCCATCGCTTTATAAAACCAAGTAATTACGAGGCCTTCTTACAAATTGTATTAATGTGCTCATTAAATGTCAATTTAGCATCAACATGTATACCAAGGTCTTTGACTGTATCGACACGACAGATTTTCTTATCATTAAGTATATAATCAAATTCCACATTAATTTTCTTTCTAGAGAAGATCATAGTTTGACATTTGTCAGGATTTAAATGTAAGCTATTTTTAAAACACCAAACTTCAAATGATTTCAGGTCAGACTGAAGGGCAAAGGCATCATCATCCACATTCACAGACCTGTAAATTTTCATATCATCAGCATATATAAGCAGATGAGAGTTTTTGATTACATGAGTAACATCATTTATAGCCAAAATAAACAGGAGTGGTCCCAGGTGACTTCCTTGCGGAACACCTGAAAATGCTGTAAAAGGGGAAGACAACACCTCTCGAAAACTTATTCGATAAGAACGATCAAATAAATAAGATTCAATCCATCTGACAAAACTTATAGGAAATCCTAGTTTCTTTAATTTAAACAAAATCAAACTATGTGGTAACTTGTCAAATGCTTTACTAAAGTCAGTGTAGATACAGTCGACTTGCGCTCCAGAATCAAGTGAACTTAAAGCAAAAGACGTGAAATCAAGGAGGTTAGAAACTGTAGATCTGCCATTAACAAAACCATGCTGACGAGTTGTTATGACTTCACCACAGCACACCTTAACTTGATCATAAATGATTCGCTCAAAAAGCTTCGGGATTAATGATAACTTGGCTATGGGCCTGTAATTAGAAACATCATTTTTTAGTCATTTCTTAAAAATAGGAATTATAAAAGATTCCTTCCAAAATTTAGGAAAATAGCCAACATTGACAGATTTATTAAAAAGAAAACTGAGTGGTTGACTCAGGATAAGACTACAATTAATTAAAACTGTGGCTGGAATGCCATCAGGTCCAGAACCAAAATCATCATCAAGGGATGCAATATATTTTACTATGAGTTCAGGGTTAAAAGATATTGCACCAAAAGGAACCTTAGGATCAGTATTCATATATTCAAAATAGTTGACATCAGGGCTAAACACATCAGTTGAAAAAGATTTTTGGAACAAATTAGCAAATAACCCAGCTATAATTTGGGGATCACTGGTGAGCCCGTCAACAGTTTTGAATTCAGATGGGAAACCATCCGACCTTTTTTTAGAACTAATGAATCCCCAAAATTGTTTGGGGTCATGAAGAATATTGAGCTTAGTTTTATTTAAATATTCAGAATAAGCTGAAGCTGATTTAAGCCTAAATTCTTGAAAAAGCCGCAGATAGGCCTCTAGGTCAATTGCGGCCGTTACGTATTTTCTTCAAATCTTTAGTGTACCATGGGTACGAGGAGTCATTAAAATACCTCACAGTGTATGGCACAGACAAAGATATAGCCGAAAAAATTTCTTCATAAAAATATTTTAAGCAGTCATCTAAATCATTGTGATTAAAAAAGTCCAACCAAATGTTGACTCTATCATTTAGGATATTATTCAATTTCAAGAAGTCAGCTTTCTTGAAATTGAATTCATAGAATCTGCTAGAAGAATTCGGAGTAATTATGTTATCTCTATCTGATTGGTATAACACACTCAAAGGTGGATGGTACGCATCAACCGCAGTTAAAGCATGAGGAGCATTTTGTACAATAACATTACTACTGTCTGTAGTCAAGACTAAGTCGAGTTGTCGAGTGTGAGAACTTGTTGTAAATTGGATAGGATATCGTCAACAAAAATTTGTTGTTGTCGAGTTTTAGGACTAGATGCATAATAATATGTACCATTGTCCGAAATAGTCCATTTTAAGTCAGACAGATTAAAGTCGCCTAGCAATAAAATATCATTATTAAAAAGTTTGTCTATGACAAATTCTACGGCCCGCGAAAGGTGCTCGTAAACTTCTGTGCTACTAGTCGGAGGAATGTAAGCGTTAAGGATATACAGATTGGAATTACAAAAAATCACCTTAACACATAAAAGTTCAATACTAGATGCACAGGGAATTTCAATTAAACAACTGGTGAGATTATTTTTTATGGCTATCAATATACCCCCTCCAACAGGAGACGAGTCGTCCATATATCTGTCTCTTCTAAAGACAGTAAAGCTATTGTCAAACAGTTCCTGATTAAGAAAAGAGCTGTTTAGCCAAGTCTCGGTAAAAACGATAATATCTTCAGAAAAATTCTGAGTGGATAGAAAAATTTCATGCGCTTTTGAACGCAAACCCCTTACATTTTGGTAGTAAAGGGATAAACGATTTAGTTTTTTGAACTAGAGCGAACATTTTGGACAGTCTTGTTTTTTTTCGATTGAAACTCAGACTTAAAGATATTAACAATCCACATATTCGAATTATAGACAGTAGCAAAATGACAGGAAGCCACTGTAATCTTAAAAGATGAATAAGTAGGTTTGTTACCGATTTTCCTACAGGAAAGAAAAGAGTCGGCAGGAATGACATTTTTTTGCCTTATGAAGTCTCTAACAGTATCAGCGGTTGTATCGGGGTGTAGTCGTGAGATAAAAATGGACCTAGGTTTAGGCATTGTTTGTAAAATAATTGAACCAGTAGACCTAATAACAAGGGGACTATTTTCTACTGGGCGATGACTAGTGGGAGAAACAGAATTTAATATTTCTGGAAAAGGTTCTAATTCTGAACTTAAAGAAATTATTTTAGGGACATTGGCTGTGCTAACTGTTTTTTTAGTTGGCCTGATCTTCTTTTTTGGTTTCTTTTGTTTTTTAGATTTAATTTTCTTCCCAAGGGAATTAGCATGTTTGATAGTATCCGAAACCGAAGGAGTGGATGCAAAAGCCGTAGGGACATTAGTTATGGTTTTATTTGCTGGCAAGTTAACGTCTGGGGACAAAGTCTCATTAAGACTGTTATCAATTTGGGGACTTAAGTCAAGACAATTTCTTAAAATATCTCTAAAATTAGTATTTAGATTATTTGAGCTATCTCCAAATTGTTTAATTTTTTCGAAAAAAGCCGAAGGGGAGAGGGCTCTGCACGATGGACAGTACCATTGCAGACCCGAACGGTCAGAACATAATAATTCTGTTACAGAATTCGTCAAGTTCGCACAATACGCATGAAACATTTGCTCACAAGGCCCTGAACAAGGAAACATTGAACTTAGGATATTCTGGCTTTTGCATTGATCTCCTACAGAACATGCAAGCAAGTTATCAGAGGAGAAATAGCTCATATTTACTAAAAAAATGCAATATAAAAGAAATAAAAAAATAATAATAGTAACTTGCAAGTTAGAATAAATTAGCAAACAAAGGAAACAATGTGTTAATGTTAAAACTAGAGTCTATTACAGAGCAACAACAAAAAAACAATGTTATTTAAATAGAATTTGTAAACAAACAAAGCACAAAGAGGAAACGAAAAATTTATGAGTGCTTAAACAGCAGCAATGCAAGCAACTATTGCTTTGCTTTAAAATTAATAGAAAATATTAATTAAATGTCACAAAATTTCAAGCTATAACACAAATTAATAAATTACAATTAATACACAGGCACTAAATGAACATTAGTAGACATCGAAAAATTAAAAAATTTACCACAAAAAATTAATAAAAATATCACAAAATAAGGTTACACTACACAAAGACACAGTACCGTCACCGACAAGTAGACAAAGTCAACTGAAATTCAAATGTTGCAGTATAATCATAAAAAAAAAGACAAAAAAAAACAGCTAAAATCTTGGATTTTGGTTAACCATACATTCTTACTTTATATATAAAAAATCTAAGAAAATCTGGGGATATATATTTATTTTTTTTGCTGTCAAAATTTGTAAAATTTCTCGATTGTGACATTTTAAGCCCTAAATTTAAAAAATCAGCATAATTCACACACAGAATACAAAAGCTTAAACAAATATTTTTTGAAAACTATGATGTATGGACTTTTTGCCAATATCCAATATTGGTATATTTCGATACAAATAAATTAATAAAAGCATTTCATAAAAGTCAATATTTTTTGTAACTTCTAAACAAAATTAGGAAAACCTTAATGAAAAAATAATTGTCAAAAAAAGCAGCTGAAAATTTGTCATTTAAGTAACCATACTTTCTCACATTATATATAAAAAAATTTCCGAAATCCGGGAATATACTTTTTTTTTTGTCAAAGTTTGCCAATTTTCCACCATACGAACAAGCTTGGATCTTTTAAAACCAAAACCACCAGCTGATGGTCACCACGATTTGGACCAGAGGCAACAGCGCATGAAGGAGAATATCGATCGAAAGCAATTTGCGAAAAAAAGTAATTCAACAACAAAGATTTTGTTCACGCCTGCGTCTACAAAAATAACAAACATTTTCAATAAATGCCTGGAAAAGTAATTGAGCGTATTGGGAAGTTATGTACAACGTTTTTCTGGACAACCAGAACTCAGTTGAGTACATGAAAATCACAGCCATCCATGATTAATGAAGATTCAACAAAAACTCTTATCGATGCATTTGTATTACTCGGTGACGAGAAAATTTCATCAGTTCAGTCTGAAAATAGACCATTTCTTGAGAAGTCACTAAATGAAAACGGTCCATTAATATCTGAAACCTGCAGAGCCACACCAAGTATTCAACCGCGACCTCAGCGCTTGCGTAAGCCAGTGTCGAGATTTGTTCCAGGTTAAGCTACTCTTAACTACTCAAAATGGGAGGCATTGGCATCCCTGAAATATAATGTAAAATAGACACCCTGAAGTCACTCGGGGGCCAGCCTTTGCTTATTGTGTTTCACAATTATTAAAGTAAGTTTAATTACACTTTTTGTTTTTAATAAGTAATAAGTTTTGAACAAATAAATTGGTTTCTTAAAGTAACAATTAGAATCGTAATAATTGCGAAAAAAGTTAAGTTGAGACTGTCATTTTCAGTTTTCTCATCGATATCGTCCAGCCCATCTTCAGAGGTTGCTCATCCGAACATATACTTTTTGTATATAACAGCTGACACTTATTTCAGCTTCGACTTATTTCCGAAAGCTCATTGAATTTGATACCGTGACGAATAATACCACCCAAAAATATTATTGTTAGACTCAAACTTCGGCGTAATCACCCCTCGAAGAACATCTTGAGCCACGTCGTCCGTAAATATTTTTTTACCTTTAGGTTATTCATGGCCGTCCGATATTTTGCTTGGTCGATATATCTCCATTTTCGTTTAAAAAAGTTGAAATCTAGAATATCAGGAGCAATGCTCTTGCCAAATAGTTAATTCTTATGATATACTTCTTTTGTAAATTCTTAGTTGCATTTTTGGAATTTGATTTTTGTACAGTCAGCGATCAAAGTTCGGTTTTTTGCTTTGAGGTTGAAAAGTCGAAAAAATGTTCAATATGTTGAAAAATTTTCCATTAGGTTAAACATGTCGAAAAAATATGGAAAATACATATTTAAAAAGTTGAAAGTGGTTGATACAATATGAAAAATGTTGAAAAACGTCCAAATAGCTTAACACAGTATGAAAAATGTTGAAATGCGTTAAAATAGCCGAAAAATATTGGAAAAGTCGGAAAAAAATGGAATAATTGACAAAAAGTTGACAAAAGTTGAAACAGATTGAAATGTTGAAAAAGTTAAAAGAAGTTGAAAATCTCGAAAAAGTTGGAAACCACGAAAAAAGTTGAATGAGGTCGAAAAGTCGAGAAAAGTTGAATGAGGTTGAAAAAGTTGCAAAAATATGGAAAATGTTGAAGAAAGCTGAAAGAAGTTGAAAATATTGAAACAGTTGAAAGAGGTAGAAAAGTTCTTAAAGAGTTGAATGAAGTTGAAAAGTCCAAAAATATTTGGTTGAGGTTGAAAAACTGGAAAATGTTGAAAATCTCGAAAAAAGTTGAATGAGGTTGAAGCAGACAAAACTAATTGAAAAAAATTAAATGAGTTTGAAATAGTTTTAGCTTCGCTGATGAAGAAAGTGAAACGTTGAAAGTCGAAAAAAAAATATGGAAAATATTGAAAAAAATTGAATGAGATTGATCTAGTCGGAAATATTTAAAAAATATTGAGCAGCGTTGAATGGCCGAAAAAAATTTAAAATATTGGAAAAAGCTGAAGAACTTGAAATGAATGTTGAAACAGTTGAAGAAGACTAAAAAGTCCATAAAATATTGGAAATGACGAAAAAAATTGAATACGTTAAAAAAAGTCAGATAGAATCGAACATGGTTGAAAGAAGTTGAGAGAGGTTGAAACAGTAGAAAAATGCTGATAACATCGGTCAAATATAAAAAATGTTGAAAAATTTAACTTTTTGTTTTTGGTTGAAAAACTCGACAGAAGTTGAAAGAAGTTGAAAGTTTCGAAAGAGTTGAAAAATTTTGGCAAATTCAATTAAGATGAAAGAGGTAAAAAAATTCGAAAGAAATATGTTGAAGAAAGTTAAAGTAGCCGAAAAATATTGAAAAAAATTTAAATCTGTCACGCTAACAATTTTTTGTTAACATGGGAGGTGCCACGCTCACTGATGCAATCCCGACATAGACGGTTACCGACATCTCTATTTTGTTAGGATCACGCATATAGTACATTAAATATAACATTAAACTTTTTTTTCTTGTGCAACGCCCTTCGATGTATTCCCGTCGAATTTAGTAGCACCACTTATAAAGTACACTACATATGACATGAATCGTTTTTGCTTGTATGGGGGTGCCACGCCTACTGCTACAATCTCTTCGAAATCGAATTGATATTAAAGTTTAAAATAACCAACATCTCTAACAAATTTTATTGGGATTACTCTCACAGTACATGAAATATAACATAAAACGTTTTTTACATGTATGGGAGCTGCCACGCCCACCGATGCAATCCCATCGAAATCCATTTAATTTCAAAGCTTATAGTAACCGGCATCTCCATACCAAATTTCATTAAGATCACCAGTGAACTATACTTAATATATTATATAACGTTTTTTGCATGTATGCAATCCATCTTATTTCAAAACTTATAGTAAGATACACCTTTACGCCAAATTAAAAAGAGATTACGCAAAGAGATTAGCACAATATGTATAAAATTTAACGTTTTTGACTTGTAAGTGAGGTGTCACGTCCACCGTCCGCCCGTTTTTGGTCATGAGATACCTTAAAGCAAGTATATATACCATGTTAAATTTCATAACGACTGCATCGTTAGTTCTCTTCTTACAACGTTTATTAATATTGTGGGCTATACCACGCCTTACACGAGTTTTGCCTGTATAGTGACATAGCTTGTTATGATGACTGCTTTCAGTGTTATTTTCTGAAAAATTTTTTAGAAAATCGTAGGTGCCGTTTTCGAGAAATAAAAAATAAAATTTTCAACAATTGAAAAGTGCCACGCCCACTTTTTGGAATCATTACAATATCTTGAATGGTTTGCGAGACATGACGTTACTAAAATTAAAGTTTGGGGCTGTGCCACGCCCCTGTTAAAGTTTTTAAAAATTCTAAGCCTATCACAATCTTACTTTGTTTCACATATGCACCGAATCCCCAAGTTTGATCAAAATCGCTGCAGCCGATTTTCAGCTCTTTTTATCATTCAAAACGACCGAAAACGTCGCTGGTTAGCACACTGTAAAATGTAAAATTTACTCCAAAAATATTTTATAACAACGAAAATTCTATATTTTCTTAAAATGATACTTTTTTAAACCATACTTCTTAAGATAGCATGAGACAGAGCTTGGCAACACTCACACATTTTTCTACTTCTATCCATATATCTACATTTTATGTCGTATTTCTACAATGCAGATATCAAAAAAGTAATACGAATCATAAATTTTTATTTGTCGCTATTATGATATTTTGAAAATTTTTTGCAAACTACATTTTTTCCTGACCACATTGGCATGTAAACATAAAAACTGAGTAAATGCTGCTTTTACTCCGGAGTAAGAAAACGACTAAAGTAAATGCTCTGAGGAAAAGCCAATATTGGTTTGCAAAGTCTTTTAATTTACTCAGCGTTTTGACTCTGTCATAATTTTGTATAATAGAGTATTGAAACGTCAAAATGTAAAATCAAGGCTGATCAGAAGCTGAATTGCAACAAACACGAAAAAAGTCTAGCAAAGCGTTTCAATGTAAATTGAAGATAGCATAATCAATAGTTGGTAAGTAAAAAAATATTTAAAACAAGAAACTATCAAAATCATTGTTTTATTTTAGTCAGGAAAGAACTTGCATCTACAGCTCCAGCAATGCCAAATCACGAATCATCAAGAAAACATCCACCAATAGTAACATCGTGGTTAATAATGCTACCACCAACAGTGTTATTAAAAAATTAGGCACTGGACCCACTGCAGATTACATGACATCACGTGATTATTAATTTGAATCAAAGGCATATTTTGCATGCGATGCATCATAATTAACACCTGGTTCGTGGTAGTTGTTCTCGATGTTGGTTGTGGAACTGGCAATTCGTCTATGTTCGCTGCAAAAGCAGGCGCTGCTGAAGCTATTCCTGTCGATTCTTCCAATGTTGTAGAATGTCTGCGGCAAGTTGATATTGAAAACAATTTAACAGATGGCATTAAGGTGGTGACATATTTCAACGTTGAATTTACAAAATGCCACAAACAATTAGACTTCAGTACATCACCTGTATTTTATTTAGATATTTCTGTGACTAAATAAAAGAATAAATCATGTTTGTTTTAACTCTAATTTTTTCGTTGAATGTATGTAGTTGCTTTTATTGTTGTTCATAAATACACAGATTTCAAAAAAATTAATTGGATAAATTTTTTTTCTGGTTAAAAAAGGAGAACAAGTCCGCGTTTTTAATTTTCTGCTCCGCGCGGTCCGCGTTTTCATTGGAAATAAGAAATCTCGTTTTGCTAGGGTTTTCGTTGAAGTAAGGGCCTTTTTTATACAAGTATTTGAACATAGTACATATCTGATTTTGATAAGGCTTTCGGGATGTGAAAATAAAATAAAAGTAATTGGAAATATCTAATTTTGCTAGGGTTTTCAGAATATGAAAGTGAGGACCTTTTTTTAGTACATAAAATTTTTTGCAGTTAAAAAAAAAGGATTTCCTGCTCTGCGTTCTTGCGAAAAATATCAGGTCATGTTATGTAAGGTTAGTATGTAAAAATTCAGAACAAGCAATACACCAATTTAAAGACAAAGAATTAAGCTTTCTTAAAATTCTAAGAATGTTATAGCTTTTTAACACATTTTTTGGAAAAAATAATGTTATTTTTTAAAGAAATTGATTAATATTTCAAAAAAGTCGTCATATATTTAAAGTTACAGGTCACATTTAAAAGATCTTTTCGCTAATATTGTAGGATATTAAATTATCTCTCTTAAATCACCCATATTTTGGATATCAATCAAAATGTCAAAAATGCCTGCAAGAGAAAATCAACGTTTTCACTTTTGAACCGATACAAATCTTTTAAATTCAGTTTAACGACAGTTCAACGGTTCTTATATATTTTAATGGAACATTCATTCAAATTTAGTAAACGTATCTGTGGAATAATATGGCTTATCATTTCGCAAATATTTTATACAAAAAATTCTAAAAAACTCAATCTAACTGCCAAAAAATGGTATTATTCAACTATTTTTACAAAACATTCGAAAAAACTGAATATATGTTGCTATCCTAAACAACTTTGATAGTAACGAAAATAATCTGAGTAAATACTTCTTAGTCAACAAAATATCAGGCTCAGGATTTTCTGAGTAAATGTAGCTTTTACTCGCTTTTTTCTGTTTTTACGCATACGAAATTGAGAAAAAGCTATCGTAAAACAGAGTAAGTACTCCGTATGATTTTTTTGACATTTTTGCGCATACGAAATTTATTTTTCTGAGTAGAACCTATGTTCTGACCAAATAGTCTGAGTAAAAATTTTGCCCAGTTTTATGCATACGGGCCATTGTATATTTAACATTCTGAAACTAAAAATAAAATTTTGGACTGAAATGTTTGCATTTTACCCATCAAATTGTATTGAGTATCGCATGAAATGAGAAATGACGGGCTACGGGACAATTTTTTCTGATTATTTTGTTTTTTTTTTTGAATATCCCGAACTATTTTTAAAGACATTTTTTTCCGTGTACGAGTATTATTGTATAAGAATATTACAAAAAACACTTTATTAATTTTGAAAAGTATCATCTTCATATAGCCCTATCTCGTAAGAGCCAAACAATAGAAAAAATTAAAATTGGTCCGACATTTTCTTACAACCAAAAATTACATTTTATAATATGCATATATAGTAAATATATATTTATATAAGGGTGTTTTTTTTCCAAATTGTGTAGGCAAGTGGATTTTATTTTTTGCCTATATTTAAGCTTGAAGATTAAAAATAATTGTCCCGAAATTCGAGCTTATTAGCTCAAACTTATAAGCGGCGCAGACAAATTTTCTGTCCGATTTCTTTGAAATTTTACGAAAAAACCAACTTACTAAAACGTAGAAAACATCAACCTCAGGTTCAAAAATATAGCTTTTAAGGTATTTTTTTGTATGGGAGAGGCCATTCCTTGTTGTCGAACCACGCCCACATTTACCATGTTACTGAAAATTTGGAAAAAATACACTCCAAGGTCTTATTTTTAATTTTTGGCCCCATAGGCCTATATTATAGAATCGAGTTTGAAGTATACAAAATTTAAAAAACCCCGGGCGGGATTAGTTTAATTAGGTAAAAGTCCCTGTATAAAAATCTGGACATAAAAGTTTGCTGGATCGATTGCAGAATAGGCAAGGAGAATCGAAAATTGCCGTGCCAATGATCACGCGCGGAAAATATTAACTATTTGAATAAAAATACCTACATATATTGAATTTTGAAAACAAAATCTTAAATTTTAATGTGGGACATACACTGGCGAGCATTAATGGCCGCATGTTGTTGATGTGAGTATAAAAAAAATTGTATAAATTTAACCAATAGGTATATTTTGTTCAAACCAACTTTATTTAAATTTCATAACTGTTAACTAAACATGTAAAAAAAATGAAATAAATAAATCCATTATATGTTACTCAAAACGCAATAAAGAGTGAATAAGAGCAATGCGTCCACTTATGAACGTTTATTGCTTTGCATAAAAACCAACTATTTTTTTACTTTTTTAATAATTCGTCCACAAACCCTTGTTTTTGATGACGCTGGAAACCCTTCTTGGCATACTTTCCACAAGTTTTTCAATTATATCGCGATCGATTTCCTTCCAAACATCTTGAATTCGCTCCCAGAGCTCTTGAACATTTCTAGGAGATGCGTCATAGGCACAGAGTCTTCGTTTCAAAGTCGCCCACAAATTTTCTATAGGATTAAGATCGGGGCTCTGGGCCGGCCATTTCAAAACAGAAAATGTATTGACATTTTTAAAAGTAACGTAAAAACTGTATATTGAAAACATAGTATTAAACATTAATGTTTTGAAAATAAAATATTGGAAATTTAAGTTCAAAATGCTTCGAATTTCAATAATATGATTTCATTGAAAATGTATTTTAAATTGAATGTATACCATACCGCAATGGGAAAAAACCTCTATTCTGGATTTAAAACCCATGAAAAGTAGCAAAAATTGAGTTTTCGAAAAGTGCCAAATGTGTAACATTTTAGTGTTGTATGTAACTAAGTACCTGATGTGAAATCTGTACAGAAATTTTGAGATGACCTTGAAATTAAAAAAAAGTGTTAAATTTGTTCACAAACCCACTACCAGTTCGTGACCTATTAGATGCTTTTTTTATTTCAAAATTCGCCAGATGAGATGCTAGGATAGTGGAGCCAAAGCGCAAAATTGGCCAAAATATTCATCTGTGATATGAAATCGACTTAGAGTTTTTGGAAACTAAATGACTTGTACTTATAAAGGGTGTTTTTTTAGAGGTTTGTTTTTCGAATAGAGATAAAACTGGCATTTTATGGTCAAATCTGGCAACTCTAATGTCATTTATGTTCAGTTTGGTTTGCCATTTCATCATGAACAGGTTGACAAAAGAACAACGCTTGCAAATCGTGCAAATTTATTTCGAAAATAATGGTTCAGTTCGCGAAGTTTACCGCAAGCTCCGTCCATTTTATGGTCGACATAATCGTCCATCAGAGCAATTAATTCGGTTAACCATGGATCGTTTTCGCACTACGTTTACTCTATGTGATAATACGCATCCGCAGAGACGTCGAACAGTGCGCACCGAAGAAACAATTGCCGCTGTAGAGCAAAATGTTGAAGAGGACCCGAATGAATCGATTCGCCACCGTGCACAGCAATTGGAGCTTTGTCCATCAACTTTATGGAAGATTTTGCGCAAAGATCTTGGCTTGCGACCTTACAAGATCCAGCTTGTGCAAGAATTAAAGCCGCGAGACCATGCAATGCGTCGTGATTTTGGTGTATGGGCCGAAAATGAGATTGATCTCGATGCTGATTTTCATCGCAAAATTTTGTTCAGTGATGAGGCTCATTTTTGGTTGAATGGCTACGTCAACAAGCAAAATTGCCGCATTTGGAGTGAAGAGAATCCACATGAGACCCTTGAGACGCCATTACATCCACAAAAACTGACTGTTTGGTGTGCTCTATGGGCTGGTGGAGTCATTGGGCCATACTTCTTCCGAAATAATGCTGGAGAGTCAGTTACCGTTAATGGAGACCGGTATAGAGCCATGATAACCGACTATTTTGTTCCCGAATTGGATGGCATGAATGTGGATGAGTTGTGGTTCCAACAAGACGGCGCTACATGCCACACAGCGCACGTCACAATCGATTTATTGAAGGAAACATTCGATGAGCGCATAATTTCGCGGAATGGACCTGTCAATTGGCCACCAAGATCGTGTGATTTGACACCATTGGATTATTTTCTTTGGGGATATGTGAAGTCGCTCGTCTACGCCAACAAACCAGAAACGTTAGGGGACTTGGAAGCCAACATTCGTGGCGTTATTTCCGACATACGGCCCCATATGCTCGAAAAAGTGGTTCAAAATTGGACCTGTAGAATTGGCTTTATTCGAGCCAGCCGCGGCGGCCACATGCCCGAAATCATATTTAAACACTAATGGCATAAAATTATCCTTCCAATAAAGCCAAATTGATGGACATTAAAATGATTTTCTTGTGTTTTATTTCAATTCGAAGCTCTATACCTCTAAAAAAAACACCCTTTACTTGGCTTAAAAGCTTATAAAATTTACTTTATATGGCATCTCTATGAAAAACGTTTTTGAAAAGTAACAAGCAATTAACATTGATGAAACTTAGTAACTTTTCTTGGGCTTTTTATATTTAGCTTAAAGATGCTATATCTAGAATCTACATATTTATTCCTCGAAGGTAAGCTTAGTTGACGCGATCTACAACAGCTACAGCAACAAATGCTATATCATATTGAAGTGCTCATCGAGCAGAGTTGCGGAAAATTAATGGATCCAGAATCCGTTAACCAGAAGCTGATACATAAGCGTGGAAAGATTTCCTTTTTTTCAACTCTTTCAAGCATTGCACTGATAAACTGCAAAAGCCTTGCCATAGCGAGGAGATAAAAATTTACATAGCTACTACTCTCTCTCTCTCCCTCTCTAATTGTTATTGTTTTCCAATTAAGCGTTGTTGTTACTAAAATATGCAAAGCAATGGCAATAAATAAGTGTGTGTGTGCGTAATGTAAGTGGATCTTGATATTTGATGAGAAAGAGCAAGGGAAGAGCAACTTCGTGTTACATATGATATTGTTGTATGGCAGGGGTCGGCAAAATTTAAAGGGAGAGTGTTTGGTGAGAGGAGAGAGGCTGCACCGCGAGAAATTCGTAACTAAATATCGATTTTAATGGAATGTTGCGGTAGGATGTAGAAAATAAAAAAGATTAAATAAGATGCTTAGAGTTGTCGAAAAATCATAAACAAAGCAACATCGAACGCGGGTATAGCGCTGTTGTCTTTAAAAAAAAATACTTAATTCCTGCAATTTCAAATTCCTCCATCAAAAATTCATTCAATTGTGACAGTACACATATTATTTAGATCAACAATTTGGTTACAGTTTCTTATTAACAAAATATTTTTCAAATGTCTGGCATTTATTCTATTTCGCTGCTTAGAACAGATGAAACTAAGATCAGAGAAGATTTGTTTACATGAATAAGTTGATGGAAAAAATGATTATAATCTCAAAAAAATTTGATTTAATTCATGACAAAATGAATCATCTAGATTTTTCCAGAACTCAATATAATCGCTTTGCCCTGGTTGGCCATTTCGCTTCGAAGTGTTACTAATTCTAATTGAATTTGAAATTCATGTATAGTATCGTAATATCACACTTGGAAGGATTTTCAACTACATCAATAAACTTATTTAGTTCATCAAAGTCCCTGAATCTATCTGTCTTCGCAATTATTCAATAAATTTTCTTTAATATTAGCATATTCATATTTTTTAGCTGTCTTATCATCGGCATATATAAGAGCCGTTTTCGGAAAATTGGAAAAATCATTGTATCGAAATTCGCATAAAAGCAAAAATAATGTAGTCATAAAATTAAATTATTTTTTATTGTATTGTATATATTAAGGTTTTCCCTTAAAGTTGTAAGTTTAATTCATTTAAATATTAACTACGTCAGAGAAAAATGATCAATCTAAACTAAAATCATTATCTGCATCAATAGCATTTTGAATCATAAAATACGTTTTATCATTTGCCATAACTGCATTAGAAATTCTCTATGTGCATAACAAGCGAAAAGAATCACAACAGCGCCTGATGTTGCTTTGTCAATGGCTTTTTGACAACTGAATGAAAGAGCATAAGAATATGTGTAATATTTGATTGCACAATTGTGCTATGCGTGCCGACCCCTGTTGTATGGAAACTATTATTTTGGATTCATATTTTTAGAAGATGTGATGCATTTTTTTTAAAAGATGTTTCGGCTTCTTTATTATTAAAACTAAGTACAACGTAACGCAATTTGGGGGTCTTATACGAAATTACGTTACGAGGCATTACGGGGGGTGGGGTGGTGGTGTCGAACGACGCGTTACGTAACATTGTTTTTGAACTGAAACTTCTTTAGTGAGAGTGATTTTTTTATATATTTATTGAATAACAACAATGAAAATGTTTTATTAAAATGATAAAAGTTTACTGGATTCTAGATTAGCTACAGCAATAAATAATACCATAAAATTATCAGCTTCGAGATCGTTCAACCAAAAGCTGAGATATATAAGCGTGCATAGATTTCCTATTTTTATCAATTTTTTCAAGGAATGGGTAACTACCAAAGGCCTGCCATAGGGAAGAGAAAAACACTCGCTGTTAGGTAAATATGGCCGCTTGGGTGATACATAACGTCTGGGGGGGGGTTACAGAAAAACGTTACAGCGTGTTACATGGGGAGGGGGGTCAAAAATTGCGTTACGTAATACTTGAACGCCCCTAAATCATTGAAATCGAGCAAACATGGGTGATAGTAAAAAACTCTCGCTTTTTTCGTACGCGATATTACTTTAAAGCTTAAATTAAATTTAGCCTTACCCTTGAAACCAATCTTCTCATATCTACTCTTGAACATTCCACCCAATTTCCAAAAAATTCTAACTGCATGTTTTAAGAACCCTCGGGTGGGTGTTCATGGGTAAAATGCCTTTAGCGTGGCATGTCCCAAGTGACACAATTCAAGGAAAATTCCAAATTAAATTTCAGTAGGAATAGCTGATACAAATATGTTTGGGACTCTTAAAAGCTTAGTATAAAACTTTAAATTTTTACAAAAACAACAAGATTAAAATTTTTCCTTGGATTTATGTAAAAATTGATGTTTCCTATATTATGGCTCACAAAATTTGTAAGACCGTGTTTGAAAGAGGAAGCTATGTGAAATATTTATATGAATTCGGTAAAAAAGTCATTTAGAATTTAGAAAAATAAAGGGGCAAATCAGTTAGCCTCTGCCGTGATATATGACGGGCTTAGAAACATAGAGTATGTCATCTTTTTTTTCGAAATTGAGTTAAACTAACGTGACTAGATATCTGTCAACAAAACGCGTAGCAGGAAAAATTTGATGAAACATTTTTGAGGATTCGTTTTTTTGCAAAAAAATTTGATATTTACTAAAAAATAAATGCAGTCCTTGCTTTTATAAAACAACTTATGTATTACTTCCAAAATTAAAATTTCTTATTTCCAATGAAAACACGATGTATTAATTAATATTTTTGTTTTTGTAAAAAAATGCCACCGGGACCGGGAAGGCCAGTAAGGGTTCGCCAAAAGCCAATTCTAAAATTCAGATCTGGTTAGTGTGTACAGAACATACACCCGATTTTCGGGGGTTATCACTAGTATCTAGAAAACCAATTAGATTAAGCGTCTTATAAATATTTGGCGTGAAGCTTTTCTAATCATATAGTGTGTATAGATTTCACAAATCAATGTGCAAAAAAATCAAGTTTTCTTCTAACTTGGGGCTAGCAAAATAAACAATTATTATTTTACCGCCCTAGATATTGCAACTTTATTTTTGGCCTTGTCAATGATAACTCCCTTCCTAGATATTGATTTAATTTAAAATCCATTTTATTTTATTTGGCTATGAGTAGTGTTGCTGTAATTAGGTATAGTGTGTACATATGTACATATCGCGCACTTTGTATATCTTCACATAATTTGTTTTTATTAAGTACATATAATATTTATTTTATGCACTTCATCGCGCACAAAAAGAAGATCTATTCCTATGTATTGAAAAATGGAACGAAAGTTTTTCTACAAAAAATGAGAGCCTTACTTGGAAATAAATCGAAGTCAAATCATATTGAACATTTGCGGTGCAGAATCTTTCAGCTCTTTTTATCATTCAAAACGACCGAAAACGTCGCTGGTTAGCACACTGTAAAATGTAAAATTTACTCCAAAAATATTTTATAACAACGAAAATTCTAT
The DNA here is from genome assembly GCA_963680825.1 of Meiosimyza decipiens. Lineage (NCBI taxonomy): Eukaryota > Metazoa > Arthropoda > Insecta > Diptera > Lauxaniidae > Meiosimyza > Meiosimyza decipiens. The sequence goes on from OY804261.1 coordinate 39,161,027, forward strand.
ATTTTCTTAAAATGATACTTTTTTAAACCATACTTCTTAAGATAGCATGAGACAGAGCTTGGCAACACTCACACATTTTTCTACTTCTATCCATATATCTACATTTTATGTCGTATTTCTACAATGCAGATATCAAAAAAGTAATACGAATCATAAATTTTTATTTGTCGCTATTATGATATTTTGAAAATTTTTTGCAAACTACATTTTTTCCTGACCACATTGGCATGTAAACATAAAAACTGAGTAAATGCTGCTTTTACTCCGGAGTAAGAAAACGACTAAAGTAAATGCTCTGAGGAAAAGCCAATATTGGTTTGCAAAGTCTTTTAATTTACTCAGCGTTTTGACTCTGTCATAATTTTGTATAATAGAGTATTGAAACGTCAAAATGTAAAATCAAGGCTGATCAGAAGCTGAATTGCAACAAACACGAAAAAAGTCTAGCAAAGCGTTTCAATGTAAATTGAAGATAGCATAATCAATAGTTGGTAAGTAAAAAAATATTTAAAACAAGAAACTATCAAAATCATTGTTTTATTTTAGTCAGGAAAGAACTTGCATCTACAGCTCCAGCAATGCCAAATCACGAATCATCAAGAAAACATCCACCAATAGTAACATCGTGGTTAATAATGCTACCACCAACAGTGTTATTAAAAAATTAGGCACTGGACCCACTGCAGATTACATGACATCACGTGATTATTAATTTGAATCAAAGGCATATTTTGCATGCGATGCATCATAATTAACACCTGGTTCGTGGTAGTTGTTCTCGATGTTGGTTGTGGAACTGGCAATTCGTCTATGTTCGCTGCAAAAGCAGGCGCTGCTGAAGCTATTCCTGTCGATTCTTCCAATGTTGTAGAATGTCTGCGGCAAGTTGATATTGAAAACAATTTAACAGATGGCATTAAGGTGGTGACATATTTCAACGTTGAATTTACAAAATGCCACAAACAATTAGACTTCAGTACATCACCTGTATTTTATTTAGATATTTCTGTGACTAAATAAAAGAATAAATCATGTTTGTTTTAACTCTAATTTTTTCGTTGAATGTATGTAGTTGCTTTTATTGTTGTTCATAAATACACAGATTTCAAAAAAATTAATTGGATAAATTTTTTTTCTGGTTAAAAAAGGAGAACAAGTCCGCGTTTTTAATTTTCTGCTCCGCGCGGTCCGCGTTTTCATTGGAAATAAGAAATCTCGTTTTGCTAGGGTTTTCGTTGAAGTAAGGGCCTTTTTTATACAAGTATTTGAACATAGTACATATCTGATTTTGATAAGGCTTTCGGGATGTGAAAATAAAATAAAAGTAATTGGAAATATCTAATTTTGCTAGGGTTTTCAGAATATGAAAGTGAGGACCTTTTTTTAGTACATAAAATTTTTTGCAGTTAAAAAAAAAGGATTTCCTGCTCTGCGTTCTTGCGAAAAATATCAGGTCATGTTATGTAAGGTTAGTATGTAAAAATTCAGAACAAGCAATACACCAATTTAAAGACAAAGAATTAAGCTTTCTTAAAATTCTAAGAATGTTATAGCTTTTTAACACATTTTTTGGAAAAAATAATGTTATTTTTTAAAGAAATTGATTAATATTTCAAAAAAGTCGTCATATATTTAAAGTTACAGGTCACATTTAAAAGATCTTTTCGCTAATATTGTAGGATATTAAATTATCTCTCTTAAATCACCCATATTTTGGATATCAATCAAAATGTCAAAAATGCCTGCAAGAGAAAATCAACGTTTTCACTTTTGAACCGATACAAATCTTTTAAATTCAGTTTAACGACAGTTCAACGGTTCTTATATATTTTAATGGAACATTCATTCAAATTTAGTAAACGTATCTGTGGAATAATATGGCTTATCATTTCGCAAATATTTTATACAAAAAATTCTAAAAAACTCAATCTAACTGCCAAAAAATGGTATTATTCAACTATTTTTACAAAACATTCGAAAAAACTGAATATATGTTGCTATCCTAAACAACTTTGATAGTAACGAAAATAATCTGAGTAAATACTTCTTAGTCAACAAAATATCAGGCTCAGGATTTTCTGAGTAAATGTAGCTTTTACTCGCTTTTTTCTGTTTTTACGCATACGAAATTGAGAAAAAGCTATCGTAAAACAGAGTAAGTACTCCGTATGATTTTTTTGACATTTTTGCGCATACGAAATTTATTTTTCTGAGTAGAACCTATGTTCTGACCAAATAGTCTGAGTAAAAATTTTGCCCAGTTTTATGCATACGGGCCATTGTATATTTAACATTCTGAAACTAAAAATAAAATTTTGGACTGAAATGTTTGCATTTTACCCATCAAATTGTATTGAGTATCGCATGAAATGAGAAATGACGGGCTACGGGACAATTTTTTCTGATTATTTTGTTTTTTTTTTTGAATATCCCGAACTATTTTTAAAGACATTTTTTTCCGTGTACGAGTATTATTGTATAAGAATATTACAAAAAACACTTTATTAATTTTGAAAAGTATCATCTTCATATAGCCCTATCTCGTAAGAGCCAAACAATAGAAAAAATTAAAATTGGTCCGACATTTTCTTACAACCAAAAATTACATTTTATAATATGCATATATAGTAAATATATATTTATATAAGGGTGTTTTTTTTCCAAATTGTGTAGGCAAGTGGATTTTATTTTTTGCCTATATTTAAGCTTGAAGATTAAAAATAATTGTCCCGAAATTCGAGCTTATTAGCTCAAACTTATAAGCGGCGCAGACAAATTTTCTGTCCGATTTCTTTGAAATTTTACGAAAAAACCAACTTACTAAAACGTAGAAAACATCAACCTCAGGTTCAAAAATATAGCTTTTAAGGTATTTTTTTGTATGGGAGAGGCCATTCCTTGTTGTCGAACCACGCCCACATTTACCATGTTACTGAAAATTTGGAAAAAATACACTCCAAGGTCTTATTTTTAATTTTTGGCCCCATAGGCCTATATTATAGAATCGAGTTTGAAGTATACAAAATTTAAAAAACCCCGGGCGGGATTAGTTTAATTAGGTAAAAGTCCCTGTATAAAAATCTGGACATAAAAGTTTGCTGGATCGATTGCAGAATAGGCAAGGAGAATCGAAAATTGCCGTGCCAATGATCACGCGCGGAAAATATTAACTATTTGAATAAAAATACCTACATATATTGAATTTTGAAAACAAAATCTTAAATTTTAATGTGGGACATACACTGGCGAGCATTAATGGCCGCATGTTGTTGATGTGAGTATAAAAAAAATTGTATAAATTTAACCAATAGGTATATTTTGTTCAAACCAACTTTATTTAAATTTCATAACTGTTAACTAAACATGTAAAAAAAATGAAATAAATAAATCCATTATATGTTACTCAAAACGCAATAAAGAGTGAATAAGAGCAATGCGTCCACTTATGAACGTTTATTGCTTTGCATAAAAACCAACTATTTTTTTACTTTTTTAATAATTCGTCCACAAACCCTTGTTTTTGATGACGCTGGAAACCCTTCTTGGCATACTTTCCACAAGTTTTTCAATTATATCGCGATCGATTTCCTTCCAAACATCTTGAATTCGCTCCCAGAGCTCTTGAACATTTCTAGGAGATGCGTCATAGGCACAGAGTCTTCGTTTCAAAGTCGCCCACAAATTTTCTATAGGATTAAGATCGGGGCTCTGGGCCGGCCATTTCAAAACAGAAAATGTATTGACATTTTTAAAAGTAACGTAAAAACTGTATATTGAAAACATAGTATTAAACATTAATGTTTTGAAAATAAAATATTGGAAATTTAAGTTCAAAATGCTTCGAATTTCAATAATATGATTTCATTGAAAATGTATTTTAAATTGAATGTATACCATACCGCAATGGGAAAAAACCTCTATTCTGGATTTAAAACCCATGAAAAGTAGCAAAAATTGAGTTTTCGAAAAGTGCCAAATGTGTAACATTTTAGTGTTGTATGTAACTAAGTACCTGATGTGAAATCTGTACAGAAATTTTGAGATGACCTTGAAATTAAAAAAAAGTGTTAAATTTGTTCACAAACCCACTACCAGTTCGTGACCTATTAGATGCTTTTTTTATTTCAAAATTCGCCAGATGAGATGCTAGGATAGTGGAGCCAAAGCGCAAAATTGGCCAAAATATTCATCTGTGATATGAAATCGACCTAGAGTTTTTGGAAACTAAATGACTTGTACTTATAAAGGGTGTTTTTTTAGAGGTTTGTTTTTCGAATAGAGATAAAACTGGCATTTTATGGTCAAATCTGGCAACTCTAATGTCATTTATGTTCAGTTTGGTTTGCCATTTCATCATGAACAGGTTGACAAAAGAACAACGCTTGCAAATCGTGCAAATTTATTTCGAAAATAATGGTTCAGTTCGCGAAGTTTACCGCAAGCTCCGTCCATTTTATGGTCGACATAATCGTCCATCAGAGCAATTAATTCGGTTAACCATGGATCGTTTTCGCACTACGTTTACTCTATGTGATAATACGCATCCGCAGAGACGTCGAACAGTGCGCACCGAAGAAACAATTGCCGCTGTAGAGCAAAATGTTGAAGAGGACCCGAATGAATCGATTCGCCACCGTGCACAGCAATTGGAGCTTTGTCCATCAACTTTATGGAAGATTTTGCGCAAAGATCTTGGCTTGCGACCTTACAAGATCCAGCTTGTGCAAGAATTAAAGCCGCGAGACCATGCAATGCGTCGTGATTTTGGTGTATGGGCCGAAAATGAGATTGATCTCGATGCTGATTTTCATCGCAAAATTTTGTTCAGTGATGAGGCTCATTTTTGGTTGAATGGCTACGTCAACAAGCAAAATTGCCGCATTTGGAGTGAAGAGAATCCACATGAGACCCTTGAGACGCCATTACATCCACAAAAACTGACTGTTTGGTGTGCTCTATGGGCTGGTGGAGTCATTGGGCCATACTTCTTCCGAAATAATGCTGGAGAGTCAGTTACCGTTAATGGAGACCGGTATAGAGCCATGATAACCGACTATTTTGTTCCCGAATTGGATGGCATGAATGTGGATGAGTTGTGGTTCCAACAAGACGGCGCTACATGCCACACAGCGCACGTCACAATCGATTTATTGAAGGAAACATTCGATGAGCGCATAATTTCGCGGAATGGACCTGTCAATTGGCCACCAAGATCGTGTGATTTGACACCATTGGATTATTTTCTTTGGGGATATGTGAAGTCGCTCGTCTACGCCAACAAACCAGAAACGTTAGGGGACTTGGAAGCCAACATTCGTGGCGTTATTTCCGACATACGGCCCCATATGCTCGAAAAAGTGGTTCAAAATTGGACCTGTAGAATTGGCTTTATTCGAGCCAGCCGCGGCGGCCACATGCCCGAAATCATATTTAAACACTAATGGCATAAAATTATCCTTCCAATAAAGCCAAATTGATGGACATTAAAATGATTTTCTTGTGTTTTATTTCAATTCGAAGCTCTATACCTCTAAAAAAAACACCCTTTACTTGGCTTAAAAGCTTATAAAATTTACTTTATATGGCATCTCTATGAAAAACGTTTTTGAAAAGTAACAAGCAATTAACATTGATGAAACTTAGTAACTTTTCTTGGGCTTTTTATATTTAGCTTAAAGATGCTATATCTAGAATCTACATATTTATTCCTCGAAGGTAAGCTTAGTTGACGCGATCTACAACAGCTACAGCAACAAATGCTATATCATATTGAAGTGCTCATCGAGCAGAGTTGCGGAAAATTAATGGATCCAGAATCCGTTAACCAGAAGCTGATACATAAGCGTGGAAAGATTTCCTTTTTTTCAACTCTTTCAAGCATTGCACTGATAAACTGCAAAAGCCTTGCCATAGCGAGGAGATAAAAATTTACATAGCTACTACTCTCTCTCTCTCCCTCTCTAATTGTTATTGTTTTCCAATTAAGCGTTGTTGTTACTAAAATATGCAAAGCAATGGCAATAAATAAGTGTGTGTGTGCGTAATGTAAGTGGATCTTGATATTTGATGAGAAAGAGCAAGGGAAGAGCAACTTCGTGTTACATATGATATTGTTGTATGGCAGGGGTCGGCAAAATTTAAAGGGAGAGTGTTTGGTGAGAGGAGAGAGGCTGCACCGCGAGAAATTCGTAACTAAATATCGATTTTAATGGAATGTTGCGGTAGGATGTAGAAAATAAAAAAGATTAAATAAGATGCTTAGAGTTGTCGAAAAATCATAAACAAAGCAACATCGAACGCGGGTATAGCGCTGTTGTCTTTAAAAAAAAATACTTAATTCCTGCAATTTCAAATTCCTCCATCAAAAATTCATTCAATTGTGACAGTACACATATTATTTAGATCAACAATTTGGTTACAGTTTCTTATTAACAAAATATTTTTCAAATGTCTGGCATTTATTCTATTTCGCTGCTTAGAACAGATGAAACTAAGATCAGAGAAGATTTGTTTACATGAATAAGTTGATGGAAAAAATGATTATAATCTCAAAAAAATTTGATTTAATTCATGACAAAATGAATCATCTAGATTTTTCCAGAACTCAATATAATCGCTTTGCCCTGGTTGGCCATTTCGCTTCGAAGTGTTACTAATTCTAATTGAATTTGAAATTCATGTATAGTATCGTAATATCACACTTGGAAGGATTTTCAACTACATCAATAAACTTATTTAGTTCATCAAAGTCCCTGAATCTATCTGTCTTCGCAATTATTCAATAAATTTTCTTTAATATTAGCATATTCATATTTTTTAGCTGTCTTATCATCGGCATATATAAGAGCCGTTTTCGGAAAATTGGAAAAATCATTGTATCGAAATTCGCATAAAAGCAAAAATAATGTAGTCATAAAATTAAATTATTTTTTATTGTATTGTATATATTAAGGTTTTCCCTTAAAGTTGTAAGTTTAATTCATTTAAATATTAACTACGTCAGAGAAAAATGATCAATCTAAACTAAAATCATTATCTGCATCAATAGCATTTTGAATCATAAAATACGTTTTATCATTTGCCATAACTGCATTAGAAATTCTCTATGTGCATAACAAGCGAAAAGAATCACAACAGCGCCTGATGTTGCTTTGTCAATGGCTTTTTGACAACTGAATGAAAGAGCATAAGAATATGTGTAATATTTGATTGCACAATTGTGCTATGCGTGCCGACCCCTGTTGTATGGAAACTATTATTTTGGATTCATATTTTTAGAAGATGTGATGCATTTTTTTTAAAAGATGTTTCGGCTTCTTTATTATTAAAACTAAGTACAACGTAACGCAATTTGGGGGTCTTATACGAAATTACGTTACGAGGCATTACGGGGGGTGGGGTGGTGGTGTCGAACGACGCGTTACGTAACATTGTTTTTGAACTGAAACTTCTTTAGTGAGAGTGATTTTTTTATATATTTATTGAATAACAACAATGAAAATGTTTTATTAAAATGATAAAAGTTTACTGGATTCTAGATTAGCTACAGCAATAAATAATACCATAAAATTATCAGCTTCGAGATCGTTCAACCAAAAGCTGAGATATATAAGCGTGCATAGATTTCCTATTTTTATCAATTTTTTCAAGGAATGGGTAACTACCAAAGGCCTGCCATAGGGAAGAGAAAAACACTCGCTGTTAGGTAAATATGGCCGCTTGGGTGATACATAACGTCTGGGGGGGGGTTACAGAAAAACGTTACAGCGTGTTACATGGGGAGGGGGGTCAAAAATTGCGTTACGTAATACTTGAACGCCCCTAAATCATTGAAATCGAGCAAACATGGGTGATAGTAAAAAACTCTCGCTTTTTTCGTACGCGATATTACTTTAAAGCTTAAATTAAATTTAGCCTTACCCTTGAAACCAATCTTCTCATATCTACTCTTGAACATTCCACCCAATTTCCAAAAAATTCTAACTGCATGTTTTAAGAACCCTCGGGTGGGTGTTCATGGGTAAAATGCCTTTAGCGTGGCATGTCCCAAGTGACACAATTCAAGGAAAATTCCAAATTAAATTTCAGTAGGAATAGCTGATACAAATATGTTTGGGACTCTTAAAAGCTTAGTATAAAACTTTAAATTTTTACAAAAACAACAAGATTAAAATTTTTCCTTGGATTTATGTAAAAATTGATGTTTCCTATATTATGGCTCACAAAATTTGTAAGACCGTGTTTGAAAGAGGAAGCTATGTGAAATATTTATATGAATTCGGTAAAAAAGTCATTTAGAATTTAGAAAAATAAAGGGGCAAATCAGTTAGCCTCTGCCGTGATATATGACGGGCTTAGAAACATAGAGTATGTCATCTTTTTTTTCGAAATTGAGTTAAACTAACGTGACTAGATATCTGTCAACAAAACGCGTAGCAGGAAAAATTTGATGAAACATTTTTGAGGATTCGTTTTTTTGCAAAAAAATTTGATATTTACTAAAAAATAAATGCAGTCCTTGCTTTTATAAAACAACTTATGTATTACTTCCAAAATTAAAATTTCTTATTTCCAATGAAAACACGATGTATTAATTAATATTTTTGTTTTTGTAAAAAAATGCCACCGGGACCGGGAAGGCCAGTAAGGGTTCGCCAAAAGCCAATTCTAAAATTCAGATCTGGTTAGTGTGTACAGAACATACACCCGATTTTCGGGGGTTATCACTAGTATCTAGAAAACCAATTAGATTAAGCGTCTTATAAATATTTGGCGTGAAGCTTTTCTAATCATATAGTGTGTATAGATTTCACAAATCAATGTGCAAAAAAATCAAGTTTTCTTCTAACTTGGGGCTAGCAAAATAAACAATTATTATTTTACCGCCCTAGATATTGCAACTTTATTTTTGGCCTTGTCAATGATAACTCCCTTCCTAGATATTGATTTAATTTAAAATCCATTTTATTTTATTTGGCTATGAGTAGTGTTGCTGTAATTAGGTATAGTGTGTACATATGTACATATCGCGCACTTTGTATATCTTCACATAATTTGTTTTTATTAAGTACATATAATATTTATTTTATGCACTTCATCGCGCACAAAAAGAAGATCTATTCCTATGTATTGAAAAATGGAACGAAAGTTTTTCTACAAAAAATGAGAGCCTTACTTGGAAATAAATCGAAGTCAAATCATATTGAACATTTGCGGTGCAGAATCTTTCGGTCAAATTTGAAACCTAACAGCAGCACACGACCTTGGTATTGTCGAAAGCAATACAGGTTACCTCTTTGAAAACATTTTGTAGACGCTAATTAACAGGAGTTTATAAGAAGCTTCCTAGTAGGCAATTCAGCAACGCTCAACACCTTATTGCCTTATTTCAGATCTTTTCTATTTTACCCATCCAATAGATGGTCTGCTACCAGGGTCTAAGACAGAAGCAACACAAATTGTCCATAGTTCGTTCTCATGATTCGTTTCCTTTTATAAACCACAATTAGCTTATGGGAACTTTGAGGCTATGTTTGGCTATTAAAAATCAGTGGGCATTAACAATATAAAAATATGGGCATTCTCATGGGCTAATAATTTTGAAAATATGTTTTTTCACATAAAGCTTTTAAATAAAAATTTATGAAAACACAATTGTGTCATTTTTCCTTTGAAAAAATCATCAAAACACCAAAATCATCTCAACCCTTCTACGCAAACCGTTTCTTATCATTTTCACTGAAGACGTACATTTATATATATGTACCTCCCTCCACGGAAGGCCAGCTGTCTTGGGCCGTTTCATATAAAAATGAAAGTCAGTTTGAAGGTAGTTGCAGATGTCAGCTCCTTCCCAAGGAAGGCCATATAATAGCACTTCTCACTCATATTTTTGCCTATTGGGAGGCTGTGTACCTATACATATAAAAACACGTAGTATTTCTCATACACCCCAATCACTGACAGATACATAATTTGTGTATCTGTTACACAAAACATCCCTGCCGCACTTATTCTTCAAAATTATTTACCTTTAGCAATTTGATATCTACATACAACAAAGAGAGCTGTGACATTTACAAAATGTGAGTACCAAATGAACTTTTGATGTGGGATTGTTCTTTGATTTGGAATCGTTTGCTCCTCCCATTAAGGCGTGGTGCTGATTATGGAGTGTGATTTCTGTGACCATTATCATAAGCTACCGTAACTTAAGAGACTGCATACATTCGAAACTAATCATTTTAGCTTTGCTTCTTATTTTGGAAGAATCAATATAAAACGATTTAAAAACTTATCTGACTACATTCATTGTACAAACACACGAGCAGTTAAATATAAAAGTTAAGGCACAAATTGCAAAAAAATATTTATGTAGATATTGATAGCTGGGCTCAAATTATTTTTTATGCCTAAGACTTGGTCCTTTAGAATAAATTCACTTTTCATGCGAAAAGAGATGAAATTCATGAATAAAAAGTTCTCATTCGCAAATCTAATACAATTAATTCATCATCTAAGACATAAAACTATAACAAAATTGTGTATTTTTTCGTAAATTAAGGTAAATCAGTTGTCTTTTTCAGTAACGCAGATGCTTTTCATGTAAAAGATTGCTGTCCTGGAGTATTAGTTTCATGTTATCTATAAAGAGCTTTCTTATAAAACTTTTACAAGATGACGCATTACCTTAATATCGTAATAAACGTTAAAAGTTTTGAACTTTGTTGCGTACCAAATCAATACCATTTTTCCAAAATTTGTAATGAAATACAAAATATTTTACACTGGGACCCCAACAATGAATAAAAACGTAGCTACACTGTGTTACACTGATTGAAATGTGACCGCCGCGCGGGGGAAGTAAGCTAGCCGAATCATTTGGTCAAATAACATCGTGAGAGATGTGTGTGTGTTAATTGTATGAACGCTGAGTTACAATCGTGGAAATGTAGGTGATGACGATATTGGCATTAATTTGATTCACAAACACAGTTATTTAGGAATATATTTTGAATAGTGATGAAAATTCGCTTAATCCTTTCTCATTTAGTACACGTTGATGAAATAGTAATATTTTTACAACTGAGTTACTGCTACACTGCGCTATTGTACAGGGTCACTCAGTTGTTGTTTTGGTAACCCAGTTCCTTTGAGTGTAATTTTCTAAATAATTGACTTGTTGTTTTTTAGCAGGAAAATTTTTGTTTGTCAGAACTCTTAAGTAGTTTTAAAGATGTTGACTTTTTTTTTGACCTTTGCTTAAAAAAATATTGTAGTGTTTTTCAGAATAAATAATATTGAATATAATTATGATATTTTATATCTAATAAGTTAATTTTTTGCATCTGCCAAATCTTCTTTAAAAAAGTAATAAGTGCTGTGAATGAGCAACTTCTGTGTTACTAACACTACCCCTGCGTTACTTTGTCCCCCAGTTTTTATTGGCAATTAGGTAATATTTAGTTTCCTAATTATTAAATACACTTTGATGTCTTGTTGTTCACCATAAGATTAAGCTTCTTTCGCAAATTTGCGAATTGATATATGTATCGAGTCGCATTTTTTTAAAACGATTAATTTTTCAATTAGGCTTTGGCAACGGAGTTATCTAATCTATTAAAAATATTTTACTGATCTGATAATTTCTGAAATTTAATTTAATGAGAGAATGCTATTAGTTCTATAGTTTAAAAGTGTCAGAAAAGTGAGCTTAATTAAACATTCCCGAAAATAAAATATAAGGTTTTAGTTTTTATTTTCTCTTATAAATTGACATAAATAATATTATAAGTCTATATATATATATGTTAGTTTTTCATAGGCCAAACTAGTTCATCCGAAGCACATATATAAAACAAAGTCGTTTTAGTTACATTTATAACTCAAGAACGGCAAGACCGATTTTAATTATTTTTGATTTTTTGGATTGCCCTCCATCCCGAATAGGTTATAAGACTTTAACGAGAGTGCTTTTCTCGGGTGGCTCTCATAAATTATTTTCTTTAAAATAGCATTTTCACAACGAATACTTAATAGATTCACATGAAACTTACTCCACATACAAAAATGTAATTTTCGATTCACACCGAACTTACACCACATACCTTTTATATTAAGTGGCATAGCTTAGGCTATGAAACTTTTATTTAGGACCCATATTTAGGATGGCCCTCATAAAAAACTACATTTAAAATAGCATTTTTACGAAGACCTGTCAATCACATGGAATTCAGTGGCCCTCATCCAAAAAAATTTCAAAAAAGCATTTTAATCGATTCACATGGAACTTACACCACTTGTTTTTTATTTAGAGGCATAGCTTAAGCTAAAAAACTATTACTAAACGTACATATTTAGGGTGGCCCTCACACAAAAATATTTTAAAAATATAATATTTACGAAGACCGGTCAATCGACTCACATGGAACTTACACCACGTGTCTTTAATGTTAACAGCTGTTATATTAAGCGGAGTACCTTTGAATATGAAACTTTTGTTTAGGGTGGCCCTGATACAAAGATATTCTTAAAATATAATTTTCACGAAGACCGGAAAATCCATTGGAATGGAATGGAATTTCCACCACGTCGCTTTAATATTGAGAGAAATAGCAAAGGTTATACAACTTTAATTTAGTGTGCACATTTAGGGCGGTTCTCATGCAAACATAATTTCAAAATATCATTTTCACGAAGACTGCGTTAACGAATCGATTCCATCGATTTACATGGAACCTACACCATGTGTTTTTGATATTAAGAGAAAGCTAAGGCTATAAAACTTTTATTTAAAGTGGTCTCCATACAAACACATTTTTAGACCGGTCAATCCATTCACACTTAATTTCTACCAAGCTTTTATATTAAGATGCATAGCTAAGGCTACAAACTTTGTATTAAGGTGCATATTTAGGGTGACCCTCATTATATTACATTTTTTAAATATCAGTTTCTCGAGGACCGCTAAATCGATCCACATGGAATTTACACCACGTGGGTTTTATATTAAGAGGCACAGCTTAGGCCGTAAAAGTTTTACTTAGGGTGCATACTTAGAGTGGCCCTCATACAAAAGTATTATTTAAACAGAGTTTTCACAAAGATTTCATATATGTTTTTTAAATGCTTCTTATGGTCTATAAAAGATTTTTGCTAAGTTTGGTTTAGAAAAATGGGCCATGAAATGGCCTCCAAAATCAAATTCCCCATATATGTTACCATTAACTACTGGACGCAGATGAATGGGACTTTATGTAAAAGGGTGTTTAGCTAAAAGTTAACAACACTCATTGACATTAAGTTTTATAGCCTAAGCTATGCATATTAATATAAAAGAAACGTAGGGAAAATTACATGTGAATCGATTGAGTTGTCTTCGTAAAAATGCTATTTTAAAAATATCATCAGCAAGTTAGGCGGTACGAACTTCGCCGGGTCAGCCAGCTATCCGTAAAATACAATGGAGTACACTTTAACGATTCTGCATAAGTACTAACAACAAAGAATATGTTATCTTTAAATAATTTCTTTTTTTTTTAAACATACGTTCTTCTAGGCATAAAACAGAATGAGCGTTGTATTTATTTATAATGTGTCCACATAACTCAATTTTTTACGGTTGATTTTGCTAGGTAGACAGGGCTGCCAAGTTGAAATCAATAAATTAACGGCCTTCCCAAAATACAAGTTTGTTTTACCTTAAAAGTATAAAATCTTAACTTTTGTTTTAGTAGGCAATGCACTATTTGCTTAGTCACCAAATTTATTTTGTGGAAAAATCGATGACCTTTTTTTTCTTGCTAATTAATATGAAAATATTTTTTCTACAAGGCCTGCGGCTTTGACTGCTATAAACTGGCAGCCATATAAGTGGGAGCCCATATCACTTTAGAATATGTGTGCTAAATATACTTTATAAATAACTCATGTTACCGACAAAAACAAAATTGAATATATAATTGCTATATTGTTTTTTGAAAAGTCATGGACATACAGTTTGTGTTTGTTGTTGGTTTTATTAAACAAGTGACCTTTGGTGTGAAAATCAAGAGGAATGCATATTTTGGCTGGCCATCTAAAATTGAAAAAAAAAAATTTTTAAGTGTAGTAAAACAACAAACTATTTCTAATTAGTTGTCCACAGCTGTATTGCATGTATGCTCAGATTTACGACTTAGTTTATAGCTCTCAGTTCATTTTTTTTTTCATTTCAATTTTAAAAAGGAACGTTATCCACTTCAGTTTCTTAATATCAAGCATACAACATTACAATTACGCATCCTTCGATCGCGGCTTAGGGCTTACATCCTGTAGTATATTCAACACCGGTTTCGCTAGCCGCAGTGCTTTTACATTAAAATATGTTTATAAAATTTACCTCGATGATTTTGCAAAAAAAATACCGAAACGTATCCCGATGGTTAACCATTTTTTTGGAGCAATTTGGGTTGGAGCCTCACTTTTAAATATTACGCAGTTTGTTTAGAAAAATGGGCGAATTGGAATTGATTATTTGAAAATGAGGATCCATATTAAAGAGGATAGACAAAACATGAAAATAGCCTTCAGAAAGAAACTATATCAGAGGACGGTATTAACTTATCTACAATGATAAAATTAAATGTCTACTTTCGCCTGTAGCAGCATGACCATGTTTATATTTGGCCATCCGCTACACATACACAACATATATGTATATAGCAACGTTGAGTGTTTAATCATCAGCAAGTTATTATGATTTACTCGTACATAACTTTACTTATAATATTCATTTCGATCTGTTTTATCACTATGTCCATAACCTAATTACAAATATTTACTGATAAATAAAAATGGATTACTGCCGGTTCCATTTTCTCTGATTTACAAATGACAGCCAAAAAAAATTGGTTACTGTCAATGAATTACGGCGGTTTTGTGCCCACGCCTAGCGGGCCCATGTGCTAGGATGGCAATACACACTTAGTGAAACTTCCTTACAATAGCAGAAGTTGATATCCACCTCCACATCATTGGCAAATATCCGACAATTTTACTTTTGAGAAACATATTGAAAAACGCATACTTGGACAAAGTGGATACAGTAAATTAAACGGCAACCTTAAGAAATCAAAGAAAGCCACCCAAATTGATTATTCAGCTTTATGGTCTTGCATTTCCCTAGCCATCAAAACTTACATATTTTCGGTAAAAGTGAACACATAAAAAGTATTTTAAAGTTTCGAAAAAACTCAACTATAAAAGCTTCTAATATTTGCTAAGTGCTTGCTTATCTTGCTTAAATTGCACTCCAGTTTATTTTCACAATAAATACTTAAATTATATATTTCGTAAATTTTTTAATAGGTTTATCCAGAACTTTTAATTAATATAATAAGTACAGGAAGGGAAAAAAAATTTTTAGTCCGAGAATACACATCAAAAATTTTTCAATAGTGTGAGAAAAAAAAAGTTGCACTTTTGGCTCATTACACATTGAGGTCAACTTCTGTGGCTTCTTTTGATCAGTGTATTTTTATTTCTACACTCATGTTGTTCTTGTTTGCATCTTGGAATAGGCTTTTCGTTTATCGCTGACTTTTTTTTTTGCTAACGAGATTAAAGAATTATGGTGTAGTTTTTTCTATTGTTGTTTTTATTGCTTTTGTTTTAAGTGGCTCTTGCTTCCAAAACTATGCCCATCGATGCTCTAAACGCAGAGATTGAAATTGGAAAATAAAAATAATCAAAATAAACTTAGTGCTTACAATTCAGCTTGCAACAACAGCTGATAGTTCGACACTTTTCATGAGTTAACAGAAAAAATTCTTCAGACTAAAACCTGTAGCTTCATACAAAGAGAAATCACAAAGAATCCTGGATATCTGATGTTGTCAAAGTTTTCATAAAAATATTGGTTTTTAAATAGTGCAAGCTACTCGTATAGTGGATATAGAATTTTCCATCAAAATAGAGATGGTTTTCGCACTATTTTCAGGTGAGGAATTCGAATGCGTGAGAATGGTTTCCTCATCTTCTTTTTTCTTTAGAAAACTTTGAATATTGACCGGAAATCGATTGAAAAACACCGATTTGGGATTTTAAAATTGCAATATGTCTCCTGGTTTTCGCTGCCGCACCCGTCTAACATCAGATCTCAAGTATTTTTGTCCGCTTGGAATAATTTTATAAGCCGCATATCGTAATATTATTTCACAACCAAGATATCTGAATTTTTCTAACTCGTATTACGCATGCTGCTTCGTTTTGACCCGCCAATTCAGCTTGCAACGAAAGCGCCACTGCAAAAAGTTTAATATCAAAAGAAGAGTTTTTGCTTGCTTTCTTTGTTTAACTTTTTTGCTTGAGTTCTTAACATCTCTATGCAAGAAGGTATACATATAGGGCTTGTCGAACTCTTACTAATTGGCTTAGAAGTTACTGATGACTCTTCTTAGCAGAAGACGAAACTAGTATAACTAGCTTTAGCCCATTTGCGTTAATTCTTCTTACAGTAGAATCCGCATTATTAAAGAAAAAGGTCACCTTGAATCCGTTTTATTTAGAAAAACCAATCCGAAAAGGATCCATACATGACATCCGTTTCGGATCCGACAAAGCGGACGATCCTTATGTTTTTTCCAGAGGAATTTCATCCGACAACGGATCCGAAACGGAATTCGTAACGGATAAATAGTCCGCAAGAACGGATTTAAAACGGGTCCGTTTAGCACATTGGGTTTTGACATTTTGATAGCAACAACGTTTAATTGTGAAGCAATTACAATAAGAGACGGTAGTGGTAGTATATACCATCCTCGCCAATTGCGTTTGATTTTATGGAAAGGAAGCTTTTAAGGCATCATTTTGTAAACCATTAAACACCACTTCGCGCCGTGTTGTTGAAATTCGCAATTTAAAAAACGGAACCCTTCGCTGAGCGTTGACTAACGCAATGACGTAGTGGAAACTCCGTAATATGCCATTTTGTAAAACGCGTGTCGTGTTTTTCGTCGTGACACGACGTTTTCGTGTTAGGAAATCTGAATTCGTGCGTGCTCACGCGTGTTTCGTGTTGAATAAATTGACACGACCCACTACGATAAACATTTTGTCAAACACCAATAGCTTGTCAACGCTACAAAGAAAACTGAACAATCTGTTTGCGTAGTGTATTTTGTACTTAACCCTTCTCTGCGTGACACCTGGGAACCCCTACACAAATTGTATGAAATCCTAAAATTTTGTGGCTCAACTGTACAAAATAATGACATGTTTTGAACTGATCAGCTAAAACTTCTCATATAAAAATATAATGTCAGGAGTTCTCGTGAAGTTTCAGAACTGTAGAGCGCATCCAAACGCAAAAAGTTTTGATTTGAAAATGAAATGAGTACCCATTCTGTGTCACACACAAAAGGGTTAAAAGGAAAAAAATCGAAAAACACACTAAAGATTATTGAGCGCAAGTCTGGACAAATTAATTTTTCTTAAAAAAAATGTGAGTGTAGATTTAAATATAGAAAGTACACATTAATAAACTTGTAAACGTATAACAAACATTTTTGACCATACGAATTTACATTCGTAAATTTTCATGTGTAAATTTACACATGTACTGTCAATTTCTTCACTTGTTATTGAGCTGCCGTTCTTAGATGCTGTTGAGAAGCAAGCCGAAGCAACGAATGAAATATTTGAAGTTAAAAAAATAAGGAGAGGAATGTTTGCCTTAGACTAAAGCTTTTTTTCTTATTTTTAATTGAACTGTTTTTATTGTTATTTTACCTTCCACATTTGGAGTCAGCGACGTCAATTCAGTATTAAACAAAACGAACAGCTGATGTCGTTACCAGATTACAAAAATTTTCACAAATGTACAAAAATTATCTTCATTTTATTTTACATCTGACAACGCTAAACCGTAGCTGGTTGACTGGTTGGTTCAACGTAACAACGATACATAGCTAACGCAATTACTTGATAATTTATAAAACACTGATATTAAAATCAAGTGATGCGCTGCGTTCGCGTTACGTTCCACCAACGTGATCTACAAAATAGGGCTTTAAATTACTTACTTCTTTTTCTATTACAAAATTCATATTATTTTGGTCAGCATTTGACTGTAAAAAATATAGCCCAAGAGCCTGTTGTAGAAAAGTAAAGTGTATAAGTTTACATGATCAGATGTGCAGGAATGATTGTAATGTACTTTGGTAAATTTAACCTACCTGGGTTGCTTTGCGGAAGCCTCGACAAGGCAACTAGAATAATTTTTTGAGGCTCATCGAGGTCTATCATTTGGATAATATTTCAAGCTAGAATCTTACACCACACACATTTTTTATGAAAAGTAGACCCAAAGAATCGTGGTAGCTCATGTTTGGTATGGGACTCGCCAAGTCAACCCTACATATTATATTTAGGCTTCTCCAGCATTACCATTTGACACACATTTTGAGCTAGAATTTTAAGCCACAAGCTTTTTTCTAAAAAAAGGTGACCCTTTATACATATTATATTTAGGCTCTTCGAGCTCTATCATTTGACACATTTCAAGCTGTAATCTTATACACTTTTTGTTAAAAAAGAAATTGGCCAAAAGTAGGTTTTTTTCGGTCACCGGGACCGGCTTCGGACCGCAACACTAGAAGGTTAGTTTCACCAATGTACATTACCATCTTTCCTTTACATCACATCCTGTAATCTTATAAACTAGACTAGCCGGCTCTCCACCTATTTACTATGAGTTCATAACATTTACATTCAGATTGCATTTAGTTTTAGATTTAGCACCAATTGCTATTGATTTTAAATTATGCCATAAAGTTTTTGAGGGTAACCTGGATTTTAGTTTCGAATAAAAATAAGGCTATTTTGGCACTCGAGTAATAAGGGTGTAAAGATTTGAAAGGATTCCCAACTTATGTATGCCGTATTGCGTTTGCAGCGGCTACACGACTTATTTCGAATTTTTAAAGCATATAAATTGTTTATTATGTACTTATGTAAGTATAACTTGACTTGTAAACCAGGACTGATTTTATTTCGAATTTTTAAAACTTTAATAGGTACAAATTTATCATAGATATATGCTGTCTTGGAGGATAAATAAGTTAATTTTTGACGTATACTTGCAAGATACCAAACACCATTCCAAGTGCAAATACTTGCTTCATTGCATAATTGATCAAAATTTATTAACTTAAAGTCCCTGTTAGAACTCCAAGCTATCATTGTTTTTGTTACATAGAATTTTATATAATATAAATAACATATCATGATCTGAGGTACTAGCAAGAGTTCACTGCTCAAAATGTTGTATATTTGAATTAGTTTGCTAGATATACAATTAGGGGCATCTTTGTCATTAATACGGGCTCATGTTGTGGTGCTATTTCTGAAATTTTTTTAAATTCAGGTTCAAAATCACATAATTTACACTGATTATATACATACACATATGACCAAGCAGTTTTTAATAAAAGAGGTTAGCTACTACGCCTTCTTAGCAATTTTATCTTGAAGCTTTGAACCAAGTAAAAAGCCTATATAAATACATATAAATGAAGAAATTGGCAATTATTTCATTTATTTTTTTGTATATTATTTCATATTGTTTGCGAATTATTTCATTGCTTTACCTTTGGTCTTATATAATATATTTGGTCATTACTTCAGTGGGGGCACCCACTATATCATATCCTTAGACTTTTATTTATTTTTTTTGATACTTCAAAACTTTTATTGACTTTTCGATTCTACTTATCGAATTATTCGGTACTATTCGATACCTTATATTTTATCAAAACTTGTAGATTCTTATTAGTTTTTCAATACTATTCGGTACACTTAGACTTGAATTGACATACTAGAATTATTCGATACCTTTTCGGCATTTTTTCAGTTTCATCGAATCTTTTCGATAGTACCACAGAAGAATCTCGCGTATTAGGATATGAACTTATACACTTTATTCCGCCTATTTCTAAGTACGCCTAATTTGATACTTCCCACAAAATTGAACTAAGACACTTTTTTGCCATGCATGTGTACGTAGCACGGGGAATTCACCGAATATTCTCTTACAGATGATTCGCATTTCATTCTTGTAGAACGGGGAATCACCCGAGCGAAATGCATCGAAATGAAGGTTTTTAGTCAGTTGTTCATCAAAATGGCATCAAAAAGTTTGCAGAAAACGTTTACTGTCGCCGAAAAAGAAAACACATCTACAATTTCTGATATAAAGAAAAAACAAAGAAGTTTGTTATAGTTTTTATAGCGCATTGGTAAGTTTTTGGTAGTTGTTATAGTGCATTGGTAATTTTAGAACGCTGTTTTTTTAGCCTTTCATACCTTTTCTTTAATAATTTTAATATGTTTTTAGTAGTCCGGATCTCCGCATACCCGGATTGCGACCTGTTTTAATGGATCCGGATTAGCAAGTTTCTATTACATTTGAAACCTGTCGTTACAGTGGTCAAGACTTTTTCACATACATCAAAAACCGCTTTGGAAAGAAAATCACTAAATTTAGATAATTTTTAAATTTTTAACGAAAGTCCTTAAAGGAAGATGTTCAATTGACCTAAACAATTCCACAAATTGAACTTAACTTATTTTCATGGTATAAAATACTCGAATCTCTTGCTCTCTTTGCTTTGCATTAGAACAAATGCCAAAAACATATGTTTGTACGTCAGAATTAATGGGAGGAGTTAAGAAACATGGAGTAATATGGGATGATGGTTTGAATATTTCTGATTTAAATGTGTAGCTTAAATGTATGTACTCGTATGTGCTCTGGCTGGTATGATTTAGATGCTGGGTGTTTATTGGTGGTATCAACTTCGACTCGTGTACACCAAAAAGCAAAAATGTAATGTTCTAAGTTAAAAAGAACGAATCAGAGAGAGCAACGGTAAAAAGTTTCGTTAAAGGTCTCATAAGAAGTGGTGGGTATATGTGTATGTGTTAGACTGAATGTGTACCAGTAACATTGCGACGTGAATGTAAGGTGGAAGGTATTGTTTTTACTCGGCGCGCATTTGACCACAATTTTAAGGGTTGATGTGAGTTTTTGACTTTGTGTGCTTTTGAAATACTTTATGACGAATCGTGAACATTTTATCAAAGCATCAACATCGCGGGATCAAGTGCCAAAGACGATCGGCAAATCAATTATTTTTTTTTTCGGAGTGAATTAAAAATCAAGGGGCTTATATATAAACACTAATCTAATTAAACTTTCGTTTGCAATATAATGAAAATATGTACTAGTTTTGTGTGTGAAGTTTGTGCTTGTGCAGCAAAAATAAATTTAAGTAGAAGATGTTAATATCTATAAGCTGCATTAACAAATTTATTGAATACAGTGAGTTTTTGAAAAGTTAAGTGTTTCCTCGAGTTAACTTATGTAATAGGTGTTAATAATTTATTATTATTAGCCTTACATATATGAAATGGACAAAGCAAAATCGACAAACATTGTCAGTTTAGAAAATCAAGGTAAATCTCAATATATTAAATGAAACGCAAGTGAGTAAATATATGTGTATGAGAAGTCAAATTTATTTACCATACATACGTACATACAAATATTTATATTAGAGCGGTTCAACGAGACATTTGTTACAATAGCGTTATATGTCTAGACAAAGCCCTTCAAAAGGATTTTCATTAATATTGAAAACTGGATTAGCGCTACTTGTTTGAAGTTGTCTACTTTTAAAAAAAAAATGATTATAAAAATGCTGCAAGCTCAGATGTTATAAAATTTTCCAACAAAGTTGGAGTGGCTTTTGAGCTATTAGCGGCAGAGCAATTCGAATCCCTAATTAGTTTTTCTTCATCTTCTTTCTTATAATAAATTTGAATATCAACCGGAAAGCAATGAAAAACTACCGCGTTTCTACTTAAAAGTTTTAAAATCGCCACTTAGTTTTTCACCGCCGATCCCGTTGTAATCAGGTTTTAGGAATTTGTATTTATTAAAGAGAATGCCGTAAGCTGCCTATCATTATCTTATTTCAATACCAATATGTATGCATGTATCTAAATTACCAGACCTGGCATTCTTCAAATCGGAGTAGACATACATGAGGAATTCTTAAACTTTTCTGGTTTTAGACAAGCTCAGGTACTGGAAATTTCAAACTAAACGCACATATCTGAAACCATTTTTAATCTATAATTTGGACATTTTTGCACGCGACGAATTTTGGGAACACCCCATCTCCCTCTTGACCGGAAAAAAGGAAACTTGAACAAAATAAAAAAGTCATTCGCTTTTAAAATTAGGTTTGTTAGAGGTCAAAATATTCTGCTCGCGCTGCCGTAAGGCATTGCCCGTTCGGATTCGGCCAGGGATTTTTGCAGGATATTTGAAAAATAAAAATAAATTTTTTTCCAAACTTGAAAGACCCAAAATTCGGTGGGATATTTGAAAATGAAAATTGACTGTATTTAAGTATTAAATTAAATTTAGTTTACAAGATGAGGTGGAAAAGTTTCACCTGAAACAGAAGTTTACTTGAATTTTGGTGGGATACTAAAAAAAATGTTTCCAAAGTTTAGGAAATGTGATAAAAAATCATTTATTTGTCTTGAATAATAGAAAATGATAGAAAAATCAAACAAAATATGAACTCTTAATCGTCATAAATTATACAATTTTTGAAATGATTATGTACAAATTTCATCTGTTTACAATTTCAAAACTGGTTTTGCCTTGACCTAAGTTGTCAAGAGAGCTGTTGGTTTGACCTTATAAAGTACCTGACCGAGCCATCTCTCACATCAGCACCAGCGGTATATTTTGACCTCTATCAAACCTAATGTGCAAGCGACATTTTTATTTTGTTCAAATGGGGTGAATTTCCTTCGACCGGTCAAGGGGAGATTGGATGTTCCCATCCAAAATTCGTGGTGCCCCAGGGCTCATCTTATTTAGAAACGTCCAAATCGTAGATTAAAACGGTTTCAGATATTTATTTATTCAGATAGA
This sequence comes from Meiosimyza decipiens, assembly GCA_963680825.1. Lineage (NCBI taxonomy): Eukaryota > Metazoa > Arthropoda > Insecta > Diptera > Lauxaniidae > Meiosimyza > Meiosimyza decipiens. The sequence goes on from OY804261.1 coordinate 39,184,020, forward strand.
TATGTTTGCATCAGCAATTTACAATTCATTTAATGATTTAGATCAAATTAAAGCTTACAATTTTGAATTACATTAATTACTTTATTTTAAAAAGAAAACTAGATAGAAAAAAAAATAAGCAAAATTAGAGAGAGTAAGAAATTGGTTAGAGTAATGAATGATTATTTTAGATTAAAAAAACTAATCGCGTATAAGAAATCTTTGAACTGCAAACTTAAAGCATCTAAGATTTCGCTCGTATTTAATATCATTTGGTAGAGAATTCCAGAGTTTAACAACACTTTCAACGAACATTCTAAATGTTGTCGTATACATAAGTATACGTAATCATAAGATTATGTAAAATGAAGTTATGTGTCCAGGATGAATATCAAAACGCAACTTATTAAAGAGATATTCAGGACAACGATTATAAATTAATTTATGAAGAAAAAAAGATTTCGCATTTTAAGAAATGATGTAAGGGAAAATCCAAGCATCTTAATTGAGTATTGCGAAATATGTTCGAATTTGTGTTTTGAAAACCCATATCTAGCTGCATTATTTAGTGCTAACTGCAATTTTTGTTGAGACGCACAATCTAAGCTGCTATAAACAATATCACCATATGATAATAGTGACACTAAAAATGTTTTAATTAGATGTAGTTTCGTTTCTTGAGGAACAAAAGCGCTTGTTAGCCACAACTATCTCAGGATAAAATATATTTTACTAACAATGTAATTTGTGTTTGCAACAACTAAGGTTTGAATTGATTTAAACCCCAAACTAGTCACGCAATTCTCAAATTTAATTTTAGTGCTTCCTAAAAGTAATGTTGGAAATGGTACATCAGCGTGTATATAGTGGGAAATTTTAATTGCAACGGTTTTTGAAGCATTTAAATTGTTGCGATCTGCCCACGACGAGATCGCTTGAAGATCTTCGCTCATACGAAAGCACAGGTCTTCAGAGAGTCCTATTGGACGAGAGAGGTATACTTGGGCGTCATCCGCATACAGGTGAATAGATACAGCACTCAACAATATAATTTATAAAAATGCTAAACAATATAGGGCTAAGTATTGATCCCTAAGGTACCCCAGAGTAGTATAGCCTTTTAGGCTCTGAGGAATAGTTTCCTATAATTACTTTTTACCAGCGATTTTGAAGATAGCTTTTAAAAGACAGTGGAATGTCAGAGAAACCGAAATATTTTTCAAGTTTTTGCAATAAAATGTTATGATCAACGGTGTCAAACTCCTTAGACAAGTCTAAGAGTGTTAACACCGTAATTTCACCTCTGTCAAACACAGGCCTTATGTCGTCGATAACTTTAAGCGTAGCTGTGGCACAACCATGTGCGACTCTGTACCCGGATTGGTTTTCAGTGAGTAATCTATTACTTTCAAGGTGATTTGCAATTTGTGTGGTCAATAGCTTCTCAAAGACCTTAGATAATGCAGGTAGAATACTAATAGGACGATAGTTCGATGGCAACGATGGCGAACAATATTTTGCTATATGAATAATATTCGCTCTTTTCCAATCCTCAGGAAAAATGGAGGTCGTGATTGAGTCATTTAACATATGAGTTATAGGAGAAATTATTTGCGAAAGAATATGCTTAAGAAATCTTAAGCTAATGCCATCATTACCTAGGGAATTCGATATAATTGTTAAAAAGTTTTTTAAGACTTCCATCTCAGATACTGTATTAAAGCTAAAAAGATTACCAGATCGAAAAATAAGATTCGTATCAGTTCTAAAACCAGACAAATTCTCTCCTCCAATACCTACTGCTTTTAAGTTATACCAAAGCGTTTTAGTCGGAAGGCTCAATTTTGTCTGGTTGGTAGTACAATTTTTTAGCGCTTCTAGTTAAAAAGTTGGTGCTATTTCTCGCAATTCGAAAGGCTTCCCAATTTTCTGTAGTTGGATATCGTTTCACCTATAGTATAGTTTATTGCGGTCTTTTATTGCGAATAAAACTTCAATTGTAAGCCATGGTTGTTTTTTATTTAGAATTTTTATCCTTTTAATCGGTACATGTTCATCATACAGATACTTTACCAATGAATTAAAATGTTCAAGTTTTTGATTTATATCTGGAAGATAACAAGCCTCTGTCCAATCTATAGTAGAAGCCTCGAAGAGAAGATTGTTCATATTTATCAGTTTAAAGTCTCTGTAACTGTACTGTAAATAATGGAGACTCCTATCGGAAGAAATGTTGCACGATAAAAATAACATATCATGGTCAGAGACCCAGCAATAGGCAATTGCTCAAAGTGAAGCACATTATTGTTGCTAGATACACGGAACACGTCCAATAGACTGGATCTATAGTTTGGAGCAAATCTTGTGGGATTATCGTTTACGACATAAAGGCCAAGTGAAGAAATTTTTTGTAGTAGATTCACAGATCTAGCGTCATCAGTCAGTAAATCAATATTTAAATCACCACAAAGAATATCATTTTCATACTGCAGTGCAAATTCAGCAATTTTCGCAAAAGCACTTTCCAAATCATTTATTTACTTGGATTATAAATACATACATATAACATGGCATTTCATATAGTTATCACCAATTCCAATTGCCAAATAATCTACAGGGTCGCAACTATCTGATGATGATTTCCTATGGTATATAGCTACACCACCACCACGCACACCCGTTTTCCTATCACTTCTAACTAGGCTATACAGGTAGTCCCCGACTTACGACCGTTCGACTTACGACTATTCGCACTTACGACCAATTTTTTTTTTAATTTTTTTCATAGAAAATGCTTAAAATAGTTTCGGGGAGTCCCTAAAATATGTATATGAGAAAAAATTAAAAAAAAAACAGTAGTATGTACAAGGATTCGATTTATTTCAGTACAAATAATACGTTTGATTAAGTGAATAATTTTATATCATCCCAAAAATGGCTGGAACTAGTAGTACAGTATGTATGTAATATTTTTCTTTAGTTATTTTTTATGAAACTCGACTTACGACTTAATCGACTTACGACCGATGGCTAGGAACCTATCTCGGTCGTAAGTCGGGGACTACCTGTAGTTCATTATGGAACAAAGTTTGTCATCCATCTCTTCTTTGAACCAGGTCTCAGTGACACAAATAATTTTTTTTTATTTTTTATTCATCAATATAACAATTAACATAATACAATATTCATATGGCATATTAAAGACAAATAATGTAAAGAATATAATAGTTTTTTTTATTTATTTATTTATTTTTAAACTTAAAATTCCAAATTGAAAGCTTAAAATATTTACAGCTATGGCTACCAAGGCCTTAAACTAAAATATAATAGTTATAATGATAAACTTACTACATTCTGTTGTTACAGAAAACAAGTGACGAATGTAGTAGACTTAAATTTAAAAAATCAACTTAATTAAGTAGTAGTGTGGGGCTTTTTAGCTTTTTAGTTTAATTGATCATATTTTTAATAAGCAATTTTACAAAGATATAATTTTTTTTTTTTTTTAATTTTTAGAATTTTTTTTAGCATGGCTACCAATAAAAAAAGAGAAAAAAATACAAAAAATTAAGAAACTTAAAATATTAAACTTGCAAGAGGTGATCAGAGATTATAATTGAACATGCAGTTAGAAGTTGGTCTGTTTCATTATACTCTAAGTTGAAAAGCCAATGTTTGACCATTTTCAAAAAGACTCTTGTGTTACGTGAATTTCTAATGTTTATGGGCAGGCGATTGAAAAGACGTGGTGCCACAGACACATAGTAACGATAAAAATGTATAATGATATGATAATGATATATCAAATTCTTGAATCTTTTGTACAAAGGAGTATAAAAGTTGGACCTGAGTTTGTATAGAACGGGTGTGCATGCTAGTGGTTCCTGGTCTAAGCTCGTCGCCTAAGTCGGGGTTCGTGCCCTATACATAACTCTTCCGAATTATCATTTATATAAAAAAAAAATCATGCACGTCTGTATAAACTGAAACAAAAGAGAACCAAGCAGCAAACAATATTCTCAAAAAAACTGAAACAAATTGAAGCTCAATAGCTAATTAGATTTGAATCATTTAATGGTACAGATATAAGATAAATAACATTTTGAATGAGAGACAAAAGATGGAATTGCCTCAGGCCTTATCCCTTACCCAACCATGAAATGAGAGACCTATGAATATTCTCTCCCAAACCCAACCAAAAGGGAAACTAGTGAGTTTTCATCGTCATCGCAAGACTTACAAAACAGTCTACAATTTATTCATTTTAATCACTTATCAACTATCAAAAATAAAAAGTATAATAATATAATTGCTTCCATTAGAATGCAGGTATAAACATTAAATATTGAAATCATTAATATTTTATAATATATTAATTCATCACTTAAAGAAATACAAAAAGAAATAAAGAATCTACTAAATTCAAATTTCTATGCCTTTCAAGGTGCAAGCATAGATTTGTTTTTCCTCATTGTACAAAAGAGATGAGAAACGTTTAAAGAAAGAATAATAAAAAAACTAATTGTTGCATTTTAAGAGATTAACCAAAACTGAGTACTCAAATTTACAACAATTGATGCGGAATGCATTGGAACGAAACATAGTAATACGATCGTAGAATCAAATTGAGCAATTAAATATTATAAACAATAAAAAAAAACATGATTTACTTTTACTTTTCTTTTCAAAAGGCAATTTTAGAAATTTTGAGTATAGATTCCATAAAAAAAAATTACCAGTTTTAAAAGAGTATAAATGAGAAAGAAAACTTTACTTACTTTGCTTCTGCATCGTCGACGGTGAGCTCAGCGTAGCGATGTGGAGCAGCTGTGATGTTCCTGTTAAGTCTCTTTGAGTTTTTTAAAAGTTGTTAATTAAATTATCTCCTATATTAATTTTTCTCTATGCTATTCAACTGAAAGTCTTCTTCTCATCTCTTCTTTTTTTTTTTCTTTTAAAACTTAACCATTCTATCTCTTAGATTTAAGCTAAGCTGCAGGTATTCTTTAACCCAGTAAAGTAAATTTAGTTTTATCTGTAAAAATTTTAGATTTTTTAATTTTTTTTTTTTTTTAAATTTTACTTCAACATACAAAAAGAAATTAGCTTAGGTTTTACTTCATTAAGTTTAAATAGAGGAAAAAAATTCAACTCTGCACTTTTAAGACGTTGTTTAAAAATTCATTTAAGATCTTGCATACCAAAGTAATTTCAAATATTTATAAATATATTGCTATAAAAAAAAACTTATTTAGCTTGATTTATATGAACTATTTACATTAAACTTGAAATTATTAAAGTAATTCCAAAGGTTAAATGTGAACGTGAGTGATCACGTAAATTTGCATATATATAAGTTTTTGAATTTAGAATTACTTTCTTTTTTAATTTAAATTTCAATTATTCAATCTTAGATTAATAAGGAAACTTCTCGTATCTTAATGATTAATTTTAAAAACTTTCGTTGTCATTAAAAAAAATGGACTAGACGCAAGTGCCTAAGTAACCGCCATTTTCTAATGGTGAATCTTTAAGGCCTCTCTGTAAGTTCCGCAGAGGAAAAAAAAAAAGAACGAATGTAGATTAGACGTAGGTTAACCTATTTTTTTGTGCTGATATAGTGTTGAATTATGAGCGTAGATATCTCAGAAAATCCATGTTGGGGGTTTCAATACCATATGATGATCAATAAAAAACATGTTGCGCATCTCCAGATCATCAACTGAAGATGCGCCAGAACTTCAGAAATGGATTTTTTCTGGTTTTCGCAATTTGCCGTGTAAATTTTAATGCAGCTTTTCGATGCTGGCTTCGGGCTGGGCAAATGTTTGCTAAAATTACAAGGGATAAATTTTTTATATAAAAATATATATACCCATTTGATCACAATTCACCTCGGAATAATAAAATATGTTATCTTTGCTTTGTGAACTCCTGAATTCCCAATGATCGGAAACTGCTCCTCAAGAAATAATTTAGCAGATTTACTTAAAAAAAAAATTGCAAATGCGGTTTTTCTTCAATCACGTTAAAAGTATTCACTTTGCACTTTATTAACTTTGCACTTTATTAACTTTTCACTTATAGCACCACTCGACGTTGTCTGTTTCGCTGTCCAAATAGAAAGAATGGGAATTGAATTCTGTGTTTTGTCGAAGGTCTGGTACAATACCGCTTAGCTCGAAATCACATCATTTTGGGCTAAACGGTAAACATTAAAACAAGTTTCTGAAAAAAAAAAAATGATCGCAGTTCGGCAAAGACAGTCTCCATACACTCTATATGCGTTCAATGTAGGATAAACAAAACATCTACGAATATATAGGACAAGTGTATTATACTGCAATTTATAACGAGTGTAGTGTGCATAGTTACAAACTAGCGTACACACACTTGAGTTAAAGCACAACAAGAAAAAAACTAGTAGTAAGGAGTGGGCAACTTCGAAAATATTTTTAGCAAGCGCAAAACATAGAATTGTATAACAGTTATGAAACTTATGCTTTGCGATTTCAGAAGTGAATTTCAGTTGCTCATTACAAATGTTGAGAAGCATGATTCTGAATCTGCGCTAGATTTAAATAATTCATTCTTAAATCATAAATATCGAAAGTCCTATTAACTAAGTAACCACCTCATATGTAGAATAATTTCAGAACTTTAAAAAAACATAAGTACTTCAATGGAAGAACATTTAAATTACGAAAAAGTGGGAGACTTCTAGCCAGACGACTTTGTCCATAAATTATTCGAACTACGTGTTTCTGAGTATTAAAAATATTGCAGTTTGGAATGGAAGATGACATAATAAATGCACGTAAGCAATTTTTAATTGCAAAATTAATTTAAATGATAAATTTTTCTAGTAGCCGACATCAAATAACTCTTTAAAGTATTTGTATGATTAACCCAGGACATCTTTCGATCAATCAACAAACCAAGATATTTGTAGGTCTCAACCCACTCAATGGGGAAGCATTTAGTTGAACAGCTCCTTTCTTCAAAAAATGTTTGTGAATATACAGCCGATTTGTAGGTATTCTTATATGTTAGATGTTTGACACATCCCGAAAAGTGAAATATAGGATTACAAAAATAACGATCCTTAACTGATATATTAAAGTACATTAACTTTGTTTTATCTCTAAGGACAAGCTTGTGAGTAAAAAACCAGTGTCTCAAGACGCAAAGGTCATGATTGATTGATCCGCAACTAGTCTATGAGATGTAAATGTAAATGCCATATCATCCGCAAAAGCTATTACTTTACTGGAGAATTTTAATGAAAATATAGAGTTGATGTAAATAAGGAACAAGATCGGACCTAGCACTGAGCCTTGTGGAACACCACTATTTATATTTAGGCAATCACTAGTTTAACTCTTTGAGTCCTATTAGATAGGTAGGATACGAACCAGGAATATATAGAGCCTCTAAAGCCACATTTATAAAGCTTATCTTAAAGTATTTGATGGTCAACAGTGTCAAATGCTTTTGTTATGTCAATGAACAAGGATTCGGTAGATTTTTTTTGAATTAAACCAGAGTAAATATTGTTGCAGAAATTTATAAGAGCGTCTTCAGTTGACAATCCTGTACGAAAGCCAAATTGGCAGTCACTAAACAATTTGAATTTATTTAAAAACCTCAGCATTCTATTTGTAATGGCTTTTTCAAACATTTTTGAGAAAACTGAAAGTAGTTCTATAGTTATTAAGGAGAGACTTATCTCCTTTTTTAAACAGAGGGATGACCTCAGCTTTTTTTAGATCCACTGGAAAAGGGCCCTTAAAAATACTTCTATCAAATAAATCACATAAGACATCAACTACATTGAAAGCAATATTTTTTATAAGAATACTGGAGAAATTGTTTTCAGTACACGAGTTGGAATTTTTTAAACTCTTAATTATTCTATACAATTCTAACGACTATATAGGCTCGAAAAAAAAACTTCCAAAAAATTGTTCACTGACTAATCAGTCACAGGCTAAGTTGAGATTGCCAATATTCGAAACAACATCACAGCCTATTTTCACAAAAAATTCATTGAACGCATTAGCTTTCACATTCGAGTCAGATATGACAGTTCCATCAACATTTAGATCAACAGACTGATCACTATGGTAGTTTTTACTTGGTAAGTTGTTGACAATTTGCCACTCTTTTTTAGCATTACCTGGGCATTTGCAAACTCATTAGAGTAAAAGTTGTTTCTTCAAATTTCAGATTCACGCAATATCTCCTTACAAAGCAACTTATATTGAGACTTCAGATAAGTATTTCCTGGCTGTTTTAGACATTTTTTTATACAAAAAAAAAAAAAATCATCAACTTCCTGGAACATGCACTGACATGGCTATTCAAAGTGTTATTGAAAATTGTGAAAGCTGCAGAAGGATCAGGCTCATTATAGACGCTTATCCAAGATTCATTGAGAAGACAATTATTTCAACTAGCAAAGTCTATTTTAGTGCAATATGAATTACAAGGCACTTGCCTGTTTTTCGACTTTTTAAACCACGAAAAGAAAGGAATGTCATACAATGATCGGTTATATCGAACTGCGCCACGGAACTATAAAAGTTTGTATCATTTGAACGACCTATCCTCACGAAAATGTGATCAATGCAAGTCGCAGATGTTTCCGTAATCCTCGTAGGTAGATTTATGCACGATTCAAAGCCGAAGGAAGAAAGAATCGTAACATATTTCTCAGTGAAATCAGATTCAATTAACAAATTTAAATTCAAATCACCTAGTAACCCTACACTATCAGATTTTTCATGCAACAACAAACCCAGCAAAACCTTTAACCGTTACAAAACTTGGTATTCGGCCGATAAAGTTCTCGTATTTTACCGGTTAATTTTCTTAGAGCGTCGGGATAAAATTAACCACTTTTTCCTATCCGTGTGAGTATGCGTGCGATATCAAAGTCACTTATATTTGTCTTTGTCAAACAAATGTAGTTGTCTCTTTCACTATCGAATTCTTTTCTACGACATTTATCTAGGCGAAAAAAAAATCAATTCAAAAGCCGACAAATTTATTATTTTTAAAAGAATTGCTATTTTTACAACGACATATGTATTTACAAAATATAATTTTGATTTTTCTAATAGCAAGTCTACGGAAGAGTGGGAAAATCGCTGAGGCAGTCGTGAGATTAAGAGCTGCATTTCAGCAGTGCAAGCTCTAACATATATTATGTGGCTTAGTATTTATCTGTGAAATATCAAAATATTACTAATCGATGTTAGATATGATTGCAAAATTATTTCTTACCAATGTGAATGATTTTCCTTTTGATTCAATAAAAATAGTGAGAATCGTGAATTTTTTTTTATTTTTTGTATTTGGTTGACGTTTTGCTTTCTATAAAGTTTTAAAAATGAAAAGCAATATTGAAAATCTATCAAATCGTATGCTTAACTCTTTCTTGTTGACAAAGGGGAATAAGTAATTTTAATGTGTTAGCAAATTTATAAATTTTTTTGATAGTAACTGTTATACGGGACAGTTCATAATTCAATATGGTTAATCATGTTTTGCTGGGAAGTATTCAGCTCATTTAAAAAAGTTATATTAGAAGATCTATGAAATCTGTATACACAGTAAAAAACATAGATCGTAGTGTCAATTTTACACTTAAGTTTCATCACATCATCGCTACATAAATGATAAGTATCAGAAGCATGTCCATGAATTGCAGGATTCAAATTGTTCCATTTGATCTTACTTGGACTTTGTTATTCCAAAAGCATATGCAATGCTGTCTTTTATAGGCGTAATAGTGACTCGTTCAGTGATCCATACACTCCTAAAGTTTTGTTTTCTAGCCTTGTTAGATCAAGGTTAGAATTTGCGTCAATTGTATGGTTTCTTTTTTACGAAATACATAAATTTAGAATTGAAAAGGTACAGCAATCCTTTACTAAGTTTGCGATGCGATGCTTAAACTTTGAAAATGGTTCCCCTTCATAAAATACTCGATGCCTTTTGTCTTCACAATTTTTACATGACATTGTGTCTTACACAATTGATTGCCGTGATTTACATTTACTTCATGATTCATTTTAATGTTCCAGCAAGAACTCTAAGGAATCAAATTCCTTTTCATCTTGCAAGTCCTCGCACTAATTATGATGAAAATGCGCCTATTTTTAGAGCTACAAATTGTTTAACGAAGTTTGTGCTACGAATCATATAGATTTCTCGGCTACCAAAACTGTAGCTAAGCGTATTTTAAATAATTTTTTTTTTGCATTGATGTAACTTTTTTTTATTCTGGTCTGTGAGAATATATTTGATCATAGATTTATTTAAAATAAATAAATAAATTTTTACTAATGACAAAAATCCCATCAGCTGATTTTCTAAATACACAAAAGCTTATCTACAAGTAATACTTTTATTCGCGACAGCGCTGTCTTTAGGCATAGGCTATATAGGCTGCAGCCTGGCGGCTCGCGCCACAAGAAAGCCCGCGCCGTAAAAAAATTTTAAGTTGAACAAAAACAGCTGCTTCGATTTCTCGCAAACTGCTTCAATATCGCAGGCGTGTTAACCCTGGCACCGTTCTCTCATTTGACTTGCTTTAGCTCCCATTCGCCACTTCTTATTAAACCAAACTTTTTGAAATGTCGCTCGGATCTGGTTTCGGTGATATAGCCATCGGAATTTGCGGATATAGCTTTTGTTAAAATCATTATAAGTTGGAAGCCCGTGAATGGATGTCAAAAAAAAGATAGATTAATTTCCTACAATAACAGGCCCCAAATCTTTGAAATGTGACCTTCAGTTTTTGAGATAAGACAAATTTTCTGCAATTTTAACAGATTTGTTTTTTTAAAAAAAATGTGTGGATAATCTAAAACATGTTTAAAATGTGTAGAAAACCTATTGTTTCCCTTTAAAATTATGTATTATTTGTTTTAAAATTTTTCATATTCACATGCAGTGCTGGTTTTTTCATAAAGAAATTCTGAATTTATACTATACTTATCGTTATAAAATTGTTAAATTTATATTAAAAATCGGCCGCGCGATTAAAGGAGGCGTCCAACATATACATACATATATACAGCCGATAAATCAAATATTTACCATACATTTTAATACCAAAATTCCTCAAAATGATTTTTCTTTTTTCGATAAAAAATAGTTAAAGTGATGAAAAAAACTATACAAATGGTTCATAATTGTAAAGCAAAAGCATGAGGATTCCTTAGCATGCTAAAAATAATTCAAGTTATTAACACATATTTTGAAAAATACTTTGTCAAAATTTCAGAAAAATCTTCGTCTTCAAAACTATGGGATACATTTTTAAGATAAATGAACCATTATTGTGGGACAATGCGTTATCTTTCTTATGATATTCATATTTTTGACATCCATTCAGAGCTCCCAACTGATATGATTTTAACAAAAGCTATATCTACAACTTCCGATGGTTATATCTTTGCAACCATATCCGACCGACATTTTATTTCATTTAACCCCTTTTAACCCCTTATTACCCCGAAAACAAAAATTGAGCAAAAGATGCTGAAATAAACCACAAAATTATTTATGTTTTAAAATAGATAAAATGGCATCAAAATTTATATGTGCCTTTTTTGAATTTCAATTTTTCATTTCCAAATTTTGGAGCTGTAATAACAAGCTTTGCTCTTTAAAAATTTTAATTTTTCATAAACAATTTTACTTGAAAACAGCACTTTAAAGTTGGTTAGTCTGGATTTGTGATTTAAAGAGCATTAATGATTTTTGTGACAGAAACCATGTATAAGGTTTGATACGCCTGATCCAAAACAAACAAGAAACTATTTATTTTTTACGCGTGATCATATTTAATGACGGGTATGGAGAAAAGGATAAGCTGAATCTTTACATCACACGACGCGTTAATGTTTACGACCATTCACGCTAGTTCTATATATGTGACCAGAGCTCCTGTACTACACTTCAAAAATATGGTTATGAGTGCAGGCACAAAATAATTATGTGTTTCCTCGATATTGCTGGAATGAGCTATTGACTTTTAATTAAAATTTTATAGCACTAAAAGAAAGAGTGTATTTTTATACACTGAGAAAACAATTCAATTATATAAACCATAATTTAGTAATAATTAGCATAGAGTGTATTTGTTATAGGCGAATTTAATATTTGATACATGTTAAAATGTCATATATTAGAGTGAATTGAATATTATTGGATCAATTATATTATATACATATATGGTAATAATTACCAAATCATATTTTTGTTGAAACAAATATTATTTTGTAGCAATCATTCGTTTGTTGATAATCACCAAATCATATTTTTGACAAAAAAATACTTTCTTTTCGCATAAAAAAATGCATTCATTAATATCGATTTGTGCTAAAAACCAATGACCAAAAACGATGTTTCCAATATCGTTACATCATTATATAGGATGTCATTTGTATTTATACAATCATAAATACCTAAGTTTCGTACCAATCAGAATATACTTAAGTAGTGTTTTACTTGAATATGTTGCGAATTGCAAAGATTTCATGTTTAAGAGAAGTGAAATCAAATAAAAATAGGATTAACAAATGTGTGTTCAACCCAAACAAGTTTTTTCAATCGACTCAAACTAATGTAACGTTAAGGATATGGTAATAACTACCAAAAGTTGTTGATAGTTAACAAATATTTTAAAAATCTATGAACCAAATATATTTATTTAAGGGAAGCATACTCTTTTCTTAGTGCTTTATGATTTTTTACTTTTGGCAGCCATTTTTTCGAGTTTTAGGAAAGTGGGATAACTTCAGCAATATTTTTTTCTCAGTAAGCATGATGCAAATTCGGACTTGGATCTATCCAATAATATGTATTTTCACTTATCATACATACTGACATTGACAGTTGTTGTGGGCTGTCTCGAATGACAATTTTAGAGATAACAGCCCTTGCAAGTTTTGTAAATTTTTGACGATTATCTAAGTTTAAAATCCATTAAAGAAGACTTCATCATTCAGATATTTTTAAAAGAAAATGGGAAATACTTACGAGTGCTACCAAATTTTCCTATCCCATCAAGCATTGAAAAAAATTTAGTAGTTTTTATTAATGTGTTTATTTGAAAAATTTCGTTTTTTTTTTAAATTTATTGCCTATATTTTAGCATTGGGCTTAAAAATAATTTTCCAAAAATACCAGCTTTCTAGCTCAAACCTGTAAATGGCGTAAACAGAGTTTGCTTGTTTTGCACGAGCACGAAACCAATGAGTCTGGTCGCTAAAATAGAATTGGTGGTCTTTTCTTTTGTGGCGGTGTGAAGTATGTAGCTATGGAGGTCTGCCTTTTATATTTTCCTCCTTAACTCACAGGTTATAGTAAAAGTGGTGGATAAAAGTTCGTATGAAACCTTTCTTTTTTGGCTAGGTATTTAATAAATTTCGCAAGGGGGTGCTGCACCACATGTTCAGCCTAAGAACCCGCACACACCTAGACACGGCGCTGATTAGCGATAAGAAGTCCATTTTTACCAAAAATAGTATAAACAAAAATCAAAATCAGTTAAAACAAAACAAACGTTGGAAGAAAAAGCACTAATTTAGATTTTTCCTGTCGATACATATAATTTCCATGGAAAGTGATCCAAAGAATTTCATGCAATCTCACCAACTTTGATCAAATTTCTTGAATGCGTTCTCCTAAGATAGGAAGTAAAATCCTTCAATAATTTTTAAGAACTTTAAAAAATTATTCGCATATATTCAATTTTGAATATATTGGTCTTTATTTAAAAGAAACTTGGATTCTTTTCAAGATATCAGCACGATTCGTGTCTGAATCACTCGTCACAAAAAATACTATAGTATAAGAACATAAATTTTTAAAACCTTTTTTGGAAAATCAAAACAATTTTAAATCAATTTTTGAAAATATACCATCTTTAATTTTTAAAACTTTTTTGGTGTTCAAAATGTCCGATGAAAAAATATTTTAGGATTGAATTCAAGTTCCCTTCGTGAAACGATAAGCAAGTAAATTTACAAATATGAAGATTAGCGAGGGTTTCATGAAATTTTGAAATATTATTTCAGGATTTTTTTTTTTCAACAGCTAAGAGAATACACATAAGAAATTTGAAAGAAATTGGAGAGATTGCACGAAATTTTATAGATCAATTTCCATGGAATTGCTCCATATATGTATTTTTGTATATATGATATTTATGTAATGCACATCAATTGTTATATTTTATTTTTATGGCTTCTTGTTCTAAACAAAGAAATATGTGATCTTATTATTATCCATATCCATATTAATAAAATTTTTTTTTCTTTTTTTATACTTAAATCCTTGAATTAATTTCTTAAAAATTACCTAATGATAAAAAGGAAATATAACGTGACTATGCAATCCGCGTTTTTGATTTTCTGCTGGGTGCGGTCCGCGGATTCATTGGGAATAAGAAATCTTATTTTAATAGTGTTTTCGGTGAAAGTGATAACCTTTTTTTTTTAGTAAATACTTGGAGATTTCCTTCTCGAAAACGAAGAGGCTAAAATTGTGCGCGATAAGGAGAGCGTCGATGATTTTGTTAGTGCTAACAGTACCAGACCGTATGACTAAATTTCTTTGCTGCTTTACGGACGACGTTAAAGCACGAATACTATACGTCACCGAAGAAGGGGTATATGCCTAGTAAATTCAAAGAGAGAAAAGTTTCGAATTTTCCGAAGCAATATATGGTTTGGCAGGCCTCACGCACCTGTGGTCTCAGAAGTAGCTTCGTTGCTACGCAAGGCACAATCATTTCCAAAATTTATATCGTCATATGAAATCAAAAAAGCCTTAAGTTACACAAAACTCAAATTTTTGATTGATTTTGTTTCTGCAAAATTTAACACTCCCACAATTTAAAACAACGTTCTGGAGCTCTAAGCATAACCTAACAAATTGTTGAAAAGTTATTGTTTACTTTTCATTTTAGAAAGATTATTTCATTTTTCCAATGTAACTTAGGGCTTTTTTGATTTCATGTGACGATATAAACGAGTGCCTTGAAAAAGGGACGGTCCACATTATATTAGTGGATAGTTTATTTGCATCAAATTTATAATTATTTAAGATTGATAATGCAGTGAGTTTCGACACCAACAACATCCACCATTCGACAGTTTTGAAAATAGCTTGTGATAGTCATTGTGGGCTAAAAGTATGTAATTTAAATGCAAGAAGTCCTAACATTCCAAAGTTACAAAACCTAAACCATTTCTTTGATAACAGAGGCATTGAAATCATTTGGCTAGCGGAGACCTTGTTCAAAGCAGATGTGACTGACGACCTTTATGCCCTTAATGACTATCTGCTGATAAAAAATGATAGGAAAACTGGTTCAAAACCTATTTATATAGAGAAATTCTTAAAACGGAAGGTTATAAGTAGCTCATGTACTTCAGATCGGGTTGAATTTTCAATGACTGAAGTTGGTGCTGGTCTGCAAAAATGCTTTATTGTATGCTTTATAACCCTTCTGGAATTTTAATTTTTTCCGTAAATTTTCAAATTTTGTTTGAAAATATGAAAACATCATAATTTGTGGAGATTTTAACATTGATCTGTTGAATAATGATACGCGCGCAATTAATCTTCGTGAAAGCTTTAGCTCCTTAGGTATAACTATTGTAAATGACTTGCCAAACTCGTTTTGCACCTAATTGTAGTCCTAGTCTTATAGATTTGTTATGTGTCTCAGATTTATCAACTGTATTACATTATGAGCAATTTTCTCTGTCTGGTATCTCAAATCATGACATGTTATTTTTATGTTATGACTTTCATTTTCGTGGCCCAGTTGCTCCTACTCACTTTTGTTACAGAGATTTCTAAAGAGTTGACATACACGGAGAAAACACGAGCTCAAATTTCAGCAAAAATTAATAGAAGAATACAAAAATTAAAGGCTGAGATGGAATTTTACTCTTTTACAGTAATTAATATGAAATCATTATGAAAAATTCTATTCTAGTTTGTAATTTATTTAATTTTACATTTTTATTAAGTGCATATTAAAACATTATTTTCTTCATTTTATTTATCACCTTAAACTTGGAAATTATGCAATGAATTTATTAAGTTTTGATAAATTGCGACATTTGAATTTTTACTAAAGCTCTCATCAATGTGAGCATAGTTGTTATTGTAATCTATGATTCCCGCTTCATAATTTATAAAAAGTAGCTATAGAAAAATTATTTTACAGAAAATAATATTTATAAACTCTTATGTTATAAAGTATAAATGAATTAATTCATATCCATGCATATTACTATTTTGAATCAAGATAAGTAATTTTTATTATATTGAATTTCATTTCTCTTTTATTTTTTAATGGAACTCTGTGAGAATGTGTTTCGTTTCTATGGTACGAAACATAAACCAAATAGAAATGTAAGCGATTAGCTGGGCTGTGTTCGACCTTTACTCAAAACATTAGATTCAGAGATTCATTTCTCTGAAATATATCTTGTGTAGTTATTTCTTGGAAGTTCAGTCCGTTATTACATTAAAAAGAAATGGTATAATAATCAGCATAGACGAACTGATTAGTCTACGATGTTCAGCTTAGTCAGTTACTTGAGAAGTGTCGACGTGATCACATCAGTGCAGTTAAGTCAAAAAGAAAGTGAATAAGTGAAAGACTTTATGAGTACAGCAGAATTTTTTTTTTTTTTTTTTTATTATTATCATATTCACATTTTACAAATTTTTTGATATTATTACAAATAAATTTTTAAACCTAGTTTTACAATTTTTTATAATATGGTACATATATTCTAATTTATGTGAATAGCAGAAGCATTTTTTGCTCATAAACAAAACAGAGCAGTTTTAAATGCCACTTTATTGATATACATTTACATTTTGAGGTAATTACGAATTGAAAGTGGGGTGGTAGTTTAACAGTATGAAAATCAAGGCAAAAATTAACAATAAAAAAATAAATGATTAAAAAAAAATGGTAAAGAGAAAGTGGTAAATACAAACATACTTGGAGGGCTTTCAGTTTACAAAAAAAGGAGGGATAAAAAATATAAAAAAATTTAAATGAATCTCAACTCAAAAAAGAAAATGAAATGCTTTAAGAAATCAGGAAATTTAGTGCAAGTAACTGACTTATGGAACATATTGCAACACTGCTTCAATTTCATAAAAGTTTTTATCAAAAAGCCATAGCTTTACCTCTTTCAGAAAAGTTGAAAGTGTTCTCAATGATTTAATGCTTTCCGGAAGTTTATTGAAAAGCCTACAGGATAGTATGGAGTAGCTATTACGATAATTTGTTGTTCGAAATGTAGGAACATGGACCATCAGACTCAGGTTTGCTCTTAAATTGTAATTATCAGAATTCCTGCTGTTAAGATATCCACTTCTGATGAAGACTATTTTTAAAACTTTCAAATAGAAAAGATGCCTAAGAGGAAGCAATCTTAGGAGTCTGAAAAGTACCATAGAATAATGCCGACGGCTTTTACCACAGATTTTTCTAACTACACACTTTTGCAAAGTGAGAAGTTGCCGCAATTTATTTTGATAAGCTCCACCATAACAACTAACTCCATATTGAAGTTTAGATTGAAAAATTCCATAATAGAATAATTTTAACGTTTTAATTGAGCAAAACCTTTTTAAAGAGTAAAAGTTTCGCAGCGTCGAAAGAAAATATGTTTTCAGATGCTGAATATGCTCGGACCAATTCATATTATCATCAATTATTATACCCAAGTATTTAAATTGACGAACTATTTCAATGCGAAAACAACTAACATCACAAGGAAAATTAAAATCATAACAGATGGCATTTGAATGAGACAAACTATTATTAATATATTTAAATCTCTCACAAGTTGAAGAGTGAAACACAAAATCAATATCGGGCAGAGACTTGGCAACAAGACTAGGAAAAATCATTTTAGTTTTACTACTGACAATCATATGATGAGCTGTGAACCAATTTCTTAAAACTTCGAGGTCATTATTTATATCAACTGCTAGCCTTAAAGGACTTGCAGCAGTGTACACTTCTTTTGTTTAAAAATAGAGTTAATATACAGATCCTTGAGGCACACCCAATGTAATACGTACTGAATTACTGAGCTCTTCAGCTATCTTAACCTTTTGCGAGCGATTCATCAAATAACTTTTAAACCACTCATGGGTAAATCCCCTTATACCAGCATTACAAATTTCTTCCAGAAGCAATTCATGATCGACCATATCAAATGCCTTTGTGATATTGACAAATAATCCTGTTCCACATAGTTTTTTGTCATCAAGTGCTTTGTTTATAGTGGAGCAAAAATCCAGCAACGCGTCTTCAGTAGACATATTTTGCCTAAATCCAAACTGCATGGGACTAAAAAATGCATTCTTGTTTAAAAATTTTAAAATACGTAGCTTGACAGCCTTTTAAAAAATTTTTGAAATAGTCGATAGCAACGAAATCGGTCGGTAATTACTTTTTTCTTTTGCATACCCTTTTTTGAATAAAGGTAAAACTATTGCACATTTTAGTCCATCAGGAAAAGTTCCAGATAAAATACTTTTATTGAAAATATGAGATAGAATATCACTTATATTAAAAGCAATGTTTTTTAACAAGTAATTGGAGATCCCATCAACTCTGCATGAATTGGACCCAAAAAGTGATTTAATGATTTTAAAAACTTCCCATGAAGAAATCCTTTCAAAGAAGAAACTTTCCCCAATCTGCTCATCCCTCCCAATATCAGATTGATTAATATTATACCGTACTGGTGGCATTGCAATGGCTGAAAAAAAATCATTAAAAGTGTTTGCCACAATAAAACTGTTAGTTACTGCGCATGAGTCACAATTTAGTACTAAGGGTACATCTGCCAAGGTTTTCTTATTCAATATATTATTTAGTAGTTTCCATTCACTTTTTAGATTGCCATTGCACTTTTCAAACTCATTGCGATAGAATTGCTCACGACATTCTCTAATATCCGTTTTTAACATTTTACTCAGTTTTTCGTAGCGACTATTTAATGCAGTATTTTGTGGACGCTTGGACAATTTTAGTCCTAGTTTATTTTTTAAATTGATTTTCGACAATAATTCATGATTTATCCACGGCTTCAGCTTAAATTCTGCCTTTCTAGGTTTGACAATAAAGGTAAATTGTGAAATATAGTTTTGAAGACACACAATAAATTTATCGTAAGCTTTTGAAACATCATTCTCGCAATAAATCTCTTCCCAACATTCAGAACGGAGTCGATTATTGAGTCCAATGAAATTTATTTTGGTCCGTTCTTTAAACGATTGTGGTTTTTCACTTAATTCGCCTTTTAGACTGCTCAAAACTAAACCTGTCATGTTGTGATCTGTGATCTTTAAATCAATGTTGGCACTTACGCACAAATTGGCTGGAATGTTGCTAAAACGACCTAATGATCTAAGCAAGAACCAGAAGAAGGTCTTGTAGATTCATTTATAAATGAAAGAAACCCATTTTCAGCCATTAGCGCTAAATAATAGTCTGTAATTTCACTACTTTCCAAAATATCTAAATTAAAGTCACCAATTAGCACGACGTTTGAACCTTTTTTTTTGCCTTGGAATTCTGAAAACTCCTCAAGAAATAAATGAATAACTTGCGAATGTATTCTATAAAAGCAAATCAGAGTGAAAGCCATGTTGTCAATCTTGCAGTTTAATTTTATAACATCAGCAGTTACAAAATTACAATTGTAGATTTCACAATCATATTCAGTTCTAAAAAAAACTCCTACACCACCTGCAGAATAACTATCATTAGGAACAGCATGAAAATTGTACCCTGGAATATCAAAATCGTCAATCTCACAAGAGAAAATCCAAATTTCTGAAAGAAATATAAAGTCAGCCTTTGTCTTAAATGTTGCAAGATGAGCAACCAGTGTATCAAAATTCCTTCTTATGCTTCTTATATTTTGATGCACCATAAAAACTGATTTCCTATTATCAAAGCAAGGGTTAAAGAGAAGTTCATTTTCGTTTCTTATGTGGTCAATACTAAGGTTCTTGATTAGATCATCGATTTCATGATCCATATTGAGTGTTATTACACTATCTTTTTTTTTTTTTACTACTACTAAAGTTTAAGCAGATCATCAGAAGATTTAATCACTAGAACCTCAGCATTTTCCACTTTTCTCATTAAAATTCTGGAATTTTTAATCCATAAATACTTATATTTTTTCTCTGCCTTTATCTTTTTCGCTTCCATAAACAAGGCCCTATCATGTTTAGTCAAACTCTCATTAATATAAATATTTCTCTTTTGGTTTTCACCAAATAGAGAAGAGTTCAGATTCTTTTTACCATTTCTCTTACCACTCAAAATTTGATTTTTTACGAGGTGACTACGTAATTTAACGCAAAGAATACCGCCAGTAGACTTCTTAATCTTATTAATACCCACTGCATTCCCATTTAACTTCTCTGGATGAGTATTAATTACGAAACACTTCTTAATATCATTTTCAGTAATGTTGACATTAAAAGCTTCTCCACACTGAAGGCGTCCGCGTCCAATACTTCACACAGGGCGCGATATTTTTGTTTGAGCGATTCAGTCTGTTTTCTTAATTCTTCTTATGTATCATATGTTATTATATGTTTTTTGTAAGTCTTTTAAAATTTCATAATAAACGGCCACCTTATGCCGTTTTTTTGCAAGTGAAAAAAAAAAATTTTCATATTGTTACTTCATGCAAAAAAAAAAACATAATTGTAGATTCATATTGTTGCTTTTTATTGAATTTATTGCAATAAAATTATACTTAATTGTCATATTGACTTCTTTCCTAATCTCGTTCCATGCTCACTCATTTTGCTTATTAGATAGCACAGCGTCAACGCGAAATTCTGTAATTTTGTACAACTTGAACGCTGAACGCTGCGTCCCAAAAATAACGCCGGCGTTCAATCGCGTTCAGTGTGAAGGGAATGATTCAACATTGTGTAATACAACATCATTTTGGGACACTGACGCGGACGCGGACGCCTTCAGTGTGGAGAAGCTTTAAGAGCGCTAGAACATATCTTTTGAGTAAGCTCAAATGCATTATCATCATTAACGTTAGGAACACCGATGATCTCAATCATATTTCTTTTTTCTTTTTTTTCATAATTATTGAGCTTAAATTCAAGAAAATTACAACGCTCTTTGAGTTCTTTGTTTTCATTTCGCAGCTGATTAACGGAGTTAACAAAATCAGCATGCATAACTTTCATCTCATTTTTTAATGAGATGATCTCTTCGTAGAGTAGTCGATTGTTGTTAGTGCACGTGATATTTTGTTGATTTGTTGCTGTGTTATGTCGCTCTATTGTGGATGGAAGTTGATGTTGTTTTGGTGTTGTTGTTTTTACTTCAGTGAATTGTGTTTTTTTGTTTTGTTTCTAAATTTTGGCGGTTTTCTACTTTACTTTGTTTTTCTATTAAACTTGGCAATGCTACTGTTTGCTGCTGCAGTAACTTTCGCCGAAGGGCATTGCACTTCTCACAACGAAATTTAACGTTGTTTGCAGTCATAAAATCGAAATCGTCTTTATTATAATTAACGCACGCACAATGAAACGAATTAGCGCAATCCGAACAAGTAACTTTAGAGTTATCACTCCTTTCAATTTTTTGCTTGCAGACAAGGCAATTCATTTTTAGTTTATAGATTTTTTAATTATTTTGCTAGAGCTAAAGAAAAACACGTCCGTACCCCACGACACTTCAAATCAACTTTTTTTTTATTGAGTGCGTGGAATTTATGTCACCTCATCGATGCACTTGAAGTTTATTTAAGTATATATTTCATACGAAATCTATAAATGTAGATGTCTTCGAAATTTAGCGTTAATATATTTTAAATGTGTAGGTGCAAATTAATTAATTTATCTATAAGACTGAAGCACTCCTTTCATGAAATTATTGTTCAAACAATTTTTTTTATTATAAACTTATTTATATATTATTAAGATGTATAACATTGATAAGAATATTAAATAAATAATGTTGGAAGATAATGTGTCTTTCATTCAATATACATGTATAGTATGTATGCATGTACATATAAGTTTTAGGAAATATTTTTTTTCGTATCATGTAATTTTTAATATATTATTAGTAAATTTAACTCTACAGAGTCAAAGCTCTATTGTAGAGTATAATAACCCCACTTATGATTTAATTTAATATAGAATTTAAAAATTACATAGCTGATGTAATAAGTTCTGAAAATCAATTTCAGTTATTTATTATGTCATCATAAAAATTTTTTAATGTATGTACTTTTGAGAAATATTACATCATTTAATGAAAAAATAGTACAGTCCTTTTAAAATACAATAAATTATTGCAGTAATTTAGTATGTGAAGTATGAGATATTAATATCTACTTTGTAAATACTTAAAACTTGCATTCGAAAGATTGATGATATCAAAGATGCAATTTTTATATTATGCCTAGCAATTTTTGTTAGAAACTCGAACCGTTTCTAGATTACTAAAAATCCTACTAATATTTCTGTAATTTTAGTTAATATTTGCAAGAGTTTCGAGCTCTTGTTTTTTCCGTGTAGCTGCATTGTTTAGTGAAGGTATGCTGCTATCGTGAAATTATTGCTGGTTCTATGCAAATTTCGATGAGAAACTTAATTTTTTTAAGTAACTTGTTAATTACCTTTTTGATAAAAATATTCCTATTAAAAGCCCTAAAATCAAAAATAAAGAAAAGTTATGGTTCACAAATGAAGATTTGTAGGCAATTACGAATCGTAGCAAAAAGCACACCCTGTGGAAACGTAATCCAACGAGCAACAACTGGGAAGTATTCCGAGTAGCTAAAAATCGCGCCACTGTTATAACACGTGATTCCAAAATAAAAAAACGTTTTTTCAATCAAAACTTGATTCTGAATTGCCTTCAAAAGTACTATGGAGAAACTTAATGAACTTAGGCAGTGGAAGTAAAAAGAAAACTGAATGTAACTTAGATGTGGACTTCATGAATAACTATTTTGTCTAATCGCATGCGTCTGTAGATGACTCTAATTTTGTCCCAAACCTTAGTTGTCATCATCGACTTGGTCGAGAAATTTATTTTAATAATGCTACAGAGCATGATATAACTCAAAGCATTTGCATTTCTTAAACTAATTCATGTTGTTATTACTAGTTCCTTAACGCTCATAATATATTTTTGTTTAAAAATTCGTCATTTCCTGAGAAATTGAAAATGGCAAACATAAGCCCTGTTGGTAAAAAATTCCATTGTATCTGCTCGTCATTTTCGTCCAATAAGTATGTTGTCATCACTTTCCAAAATACTTGAGAAATTTATGTCTGCACCAATAGTAGAACATCTTAGTAACAACAAACTATCAACCGAAAATCAGTCTGGGTTCAGTGCTGGGCATAGCTGTTCAACAGCAATGTTGAAAGTTTTTGAAGACATCCGGCGCTCATATGACAGAGGAGATCTTCCAGTTTTAGCTTTATTGGATTTCTCACAGGCTCTTGGAATCGTCAACCATAATGTTCTCTTGCAAAAGCTCAGTTAATACTTTGCTTTCAGCCAAATTGTCAATAGCTACTTATCTAACCGACTGCAACGAGTTTTATCCAAGGATAAAGTGTCAAGTTTAAGACCAATATTATCTGGAATACCACAAGGCTCTATCTTAGGTCCGATCTTCTTCTGTA
The DNA here is from genome assembly GCA_963680825.1 of Meiosimyza decipiens. NCBI lineage: Eukaryota > Metazoa > Arthropoda > Insecta > Diptera > Lauxaniidae > Meiosimyza > Meiosimyza decipiens. Next base: position 39,207,765 of record OY804261.1, read on the forward strand.
TTTTTATTAATGATATTGTGTACTGTTGTAAAAATGTTAGTACCCTTCTGTGTGCAGACGACGCACAAGTGTATCTATCGCGTCCCATAATTCTTTCTGAAAATCTTATTTACAGAATGGAAAAGGATCTTCGATATTTGTTTGGGCCCAACAAAACTATTTGAATCTAAACACATTTAAAACACGCTCTTTGCTTATATCACATCACACATAGGATATGAGTAATGTCTTAACGCTGATTATAGCAGGTACTAAAATAAAATTTAGTAAGACAGTCACAAGTCTAGACATCAAGCTCAATTCAAATTCGACATGTGCTGACCATACGAATTTTACTGTCAGTAAAATAAACTACGTATTAAGGAAACTTCATTTCTCAAGAAACAAAATTGAACCTGGGGCGAACTTTGGTAATACCACATATGTATGCATATCATACGGTATGTTAGTTTTTGGTAACCCAGATAGTGCTTCCAGGCAAAAGTTGCAGTTGGCACTTTATTACTCAGCTAGGTTTAATTTTCTAAGAGGAAATATGACCACATATCGCAATATTCGCATAAAAATCTTATTTGCAGCCTTAATAATTTTTTAAACGTACGAAAATTTATATTTTTACATAAATTAATAATTATCTATACCCAAACTTCTTATTTACTAAATTATGTTTTGCACAATCTATCCGCACCTGCAATATTATTGTACCTAATTTTAATTTTCGGTATGTTTTGTGTTGGTGTCATCAAATTATGGAGCTCATTACCAAATATTATTAAGTCTGAAAGTCATCCAACTTGCTTTAAACTAGCTGTAGTTAGGTTTTTATTTACTAACCCAACTTAAAATATTGTAATATTATTCATTCTTTGTATTTTTACTTTTGTAATTATTTAAGTAGCATTTAAATTCATTTTATTATACCCTACAGTGTATGGCCTACACCGTGGGTATATTCACTTTGTCATTCCGTTTGTAACGCATAGAAGGAGGCGTGGCAGGCATGGAAAAGTGTATAAAGATCAGCGTCACCACCTGAGTCGATATACACTGGCTCACAAAATTATCCGTACGACCAATATTTCTTGTGTTTCTCATCAAAAAATCAATAAAGTCCAAATTTTTTGTATAATTTTATTAATGGGTAGTTTAAAAAGCAATAAAAAAACAAAAAACTTCATTTCAACAGTACACTTTAAAGAAATAATAAAACATTCAATATTTTCTCTTTTGACAAACTCACAAAAGTATACGTACTTTTCTTACAAGCTAAATAAAAATAAATAATTAATACGAAGTGTGACCTCCATTTGTCTCTATTACTTCAGCCAGTCTAGTGGGCATCGATGCAACTAGTTTTCGTGTAAAATCAGCAGGAATTTTGGCCCATTCTTCAACTAAAACACTTTTAAGGGTTCTGAGTGACGTCATGTTTCTTTTTTTACTTGTCGCTTGAGATGGACCCACAAATGTTCAATAACATTTAGGTCAGGAGACTGCGGAGGGTGTTCCATATTATTGGAAACGTTATAGAGCAACCATTCTCGGATCAAACCCGACTTATGCTTTGGGTCGTTGTCTTGCAAGAATATTGACCTGCCAGTTAAATTTAGTTCCGCAACGCTAGGAACGTAACTATCCTTCAAAATGTTCAAATACATAAAGCGATCCATAATCCCGTCAATAAATCTTAGTCTTCCGACCCCGCTTGCCGCCATGCAGCCCCATACCATGACTGATTGACCTCCGTGTTTCAGAGTTGGAACAAGATTTTTTGCGTTCAGCGATGTATTGCATTTTCGCCACACTCTGGGTCGACCGTCGCTTCCAAAAACGTTAAATTTACATTTATCAGTAAAAATAACACGCTTGGATCTTCTTCATGAGCGTTAATATACTTTTGTGCATACGCAAAATGGCACTTATAAATGGTTTTCTCCTTGCTACTCTGGAAAATAATTCATGTTTTTTCAAGCAGCGACGATATGTTTCTGCATTCAAGGTGATTCCAAGATCAGTTTCTACGCTAGCCGCCAATGTTACAGCAGTTTGCCTAGGATTTTCAATCACTGATCGAACGATATGTCTCTGCGCTCTCTCGTCAAGCTTAGAGGGACGACCCGTTCTGGGCTTGCTTTTGCATGATCCGGTTCTTTTAAAGTTTTCAATTATTGTTTGCACTGTAGATTTGGCTAACCCCAGTGTTTCACCGATTTCTCTAAGGGGCTTGCGTTTTTTTTTGTAATTTCACTGCAAGTTCACGCACTTCTACTGAAATTTCTTTAACTTTCGGCATTTTTATCACTTAAACGAAATCAGAACACCTTTAAGTTTCGAATAACAAGTGTAACGAACAACAGAAACATAAAGCAAAAGAAAATGCAAAAAATTCCATTGAAAAAATAACGGATCTTGCAGTTTTGCTTCATAGTACGTATATTTATGTGAGTTGACGAAAACAAAAAATGGGGGTTTTTTGGCTTTTTTTCCAAAGCGCATTTAAACATTGAGTTTTTTTCTTTATTATACTGTTTAATGGATCATCCATAATTAATAAATATGAAAAAATTTTGAGTAGATCGAATTCTAATATAAGAAGCACACGAAATATTGGTCGTACGGATAATTTTGTGAGCCAGTGTAGCTACATATGTCCGTTTGTCTGTCTGTCTGTGCATCTGTCTGCCTGTTTGTTTGTAGAAATCACGTTTACGGGAAAACTAAGTGTTGAGGAATCAACATATTTTAATTAATTAAATATTTAAAATTAGTTAAGTTAAAGTAGCATTGTGTGACAAAATTGGTGTAGCACAGTGCATTAAGTTGCCAAACAAGCGAGTATTTAAGCTAAATATGTTACTGCTTGCCAAGCATAAACAAAATATTTTGCTACTGCTTTCTTATTACTGCTATGTAAGCAAATATTAGTTGCGTTTTATTCGCCATACGCTGCTAGCTATCTATAGCCAGCATCGATAAATGTATGGAAAAGCAAAATCAAAATCGTAGACTTAGCGACTAAAATTATAGTTGCTAAGTAAACAAAGAAGTTTCATCAATGCCAGTGCTACCCAGTAAATTTGTGTTTTGTCTATTGTGATTTTGTATTCTGTCAATTTTGTCAATTATGAAGTTTGAAATGAAAATAATGTTTGAATTTTGCGGAAAAAAAACTTTTTTTTTAAATGTCTGAAGGCGAAGGGAAGTAAGTTAAAAATAATAAATAAACATAAACATAAAGTTTCAATTTTAGTTTAAATTTTAGTATGGTCCGTTATGGAAGTAAAAGGGCTGCTGAAGTGCTATTTGGCACGCAGGGACGAGTTTATCCATGTTAGGAAAAAGCGAAATACATATGCGCATGTACTGGAATACACGATTGCCCAGGAATTTACAGTAGGTGTCCACCTTCAGAGAACTCTAGTGAACAAATGTTAGCGAATTGTTTACTTCATCTTTTTATGTTTGTTTCACTTAAATTGGCAAAAATATTTTCTATATGTATGTTTTACCATATTAGAGTCCAACAACAACAGCAAGCGGCTTGGAGGGCAAAATGCGTACACTATTAAGTGCCTACAAAACCGCTAAAGACAACGCGAAAAAAACTGGCGCTTCTCCATGTATTGCTCTATATATGGAAGAAATGGATGAAATATTTGGTAATAGTCCGTTAGTGGCCAATAAGCACACGTTGCACATGGGAAGAGGACCAACCACATCGCTTCCGTGCTTAGAAACGTTGATGGAGCTCTTAACTTCATCAGTACCTCCCTCCCCGTCATCACCGGCAACAGACTCAACCATAGAAACAATTGAAGCATAGTGATGCTACAGCCCACGGAAGATTCCCTACAGCTCTACCACTACAACATCTATCCACAACACAACCTCCACTGCCAAGATCTCCACCATCAAATAAAACACTGCCTTCACTTCCACCATCAGCAACAGTCGCGCGACTAACGTCACCAGAAAACAACCCATCAACTTCGCGGAAAAGAAAAACCCCCCGAGAAGTATACTATGAGGCCAGGTTACGCTTAAGAAAATCTATTGCTGAGCAGAAAATGGCACAGAAGGAGTTCCACAAGACCTTAGTAGAGTTAGTGGACAAAAACGACAAGGAAAAAAATAAGACTGCTAAAAGAGTTCCTAAGCCAGTGAAAAATTTTAATATAAGTATTAAGTTTTTGTTTTGTTTTTGAATTATCAAATTATATTTTTTTATTTTCATTTTAGACAAAATGAATACAACTGTATATGTAATGAATTTCTTTTTAATTGAATTTTTAGTTTATTTTTCATCTACATGCATTACACAAAAACGTTTAGTATTTTTAAAATTAGAAAAATCTTTTGGTTCGTATACCAGAAAAAATAAAAGCTGAAATGAAATCAAAAAACATTTTTATGTTAAATTTTGTTGTTGCAAATATCGAAAGAGCACATCACGGCGATTTCCATTAGGGGTCTCGTTAGCCTCTGTTTGACCCTGATCCTGTCGACTTACTTCTGACTCTTCAGGAAAGTCGTTTCTTGGTTCTTCAATGTTTAAGTCATCAAACATGATGCAAGTGTTATGCAGGACGCAAGCACTGACTATAATATTTACTATAGAACACAAATTTGCTTGCTCAGTAAAATGTAACATCCTCCTGAATCGCGTCTGTAGTAAACCGAAAGCATTTTCCACTACAATTCGAGCAGATGAATGGAGTTTGTTAAACTTTTTTTGTTGTTCCGTTAGGTTACCATAATCTTTAAAAGCAGGCACTAACCAGCTTGTAGATGGATAAGCTGAGTCACCCAATATAAATGAATTGTTCGGGAATAAAGCTCAACCCGTCTGAATTCTGTTGTATAGATCGGATCTGCGAAGAACCTGGCTATCATGTAGCGACCCTGGTTCGCCACAAGTTACATCGATGAACCTTTTACCCGCATCAACAGCTCCCTGCAGAACTAAGCTATAGCTATGCTTCCTATCAAAGTAGCTTTCCTTATTAGCTTCGGGAGCTTTTATTCGAATGTGAGTACAGTCTATGGCCCCTATTACACCAGGTATATTTTTTTTTGACTGAAATTTTGCTCTTGTTTCTTCCGCAGCTGTACCCTGTGGCCATTAGATGTATTCGTTATTGGTTCAACACTACCAAAATATCTTTCTGTAAAAAATTGAAAGTTTTTTAATTAAAATTAAAACTTTTAATGTAACTACGGACCTAATAAAAAGTGGACAGTTTTGCGCCGTAGTCTCATATGGGATTTAAAATCTTTCTCGCTGTAAGCATCACTAACTTCAACGAAATTTGTACATTTATTATGCTCTTCTTGTGAAGACTCCTCAGAGCTCTACTCCTCTGAGCTCGAACTGGAGGACAGCTGACACATTCGCACTTTCCATCAAAATATTTCCCGGATCAACCAAGAGCGATAAAATCTGAAACCGATGTACATACATATATGCTTTTGTCAAATACTCAGAATGAATTATGTGAGTAACTTTGTCTTACCAAATCTTGTCGTGCAATTCATTTTCTTTTTCATTTTTATAATTAAATTCAGTTAATTCTTCAGAACAGCAAAAACATAAAACACAAATAAACGTCAGATATCTACCAGTGCTGCCCAGTCAGTTCTAAGGCAACTTAGCAACTTGTCGTTTTATTCGTACATAGATAGCGACTTGGCGAATAAAACGCACCTCTTGATATAGAGCATTCTTTGTTGGTAGAATTAATTACTGAATTAGCAATCTTAGGATAAGTACTAATTGTATAAAAGGTGTCGTAAAATCAATAAAACTACCATTGACCATTAAAATTAGCTTGCATACAAAACTTGCCCCCACCAGTGGTAAGCAGTTTTGGTTAAGAAGAATAAAAATGGATAAAACAAGTTTTAAGGCTTCTATAGTCGGTCAGGGGTCTTAAAACAATTTATTTCACTAAGCAAGCTACTTCAATGAAATTTAGCACACAGGTCACACCTTCTTGCAAGCTGCTAGCATATAAAAATGGGCGAAATCGGTTTACGGCCACGCTTACCGCCCATACTCTATGTAAATATGTACACCCAAGTCCATTTTGAAAAAAGTTGTTTCGATTTTGATGAAACTTGGTGATATGGTGCAAAATTAACATAAGGCTAGGTTTTAAATTCGCAAAGGCTCTTAAAGGGGCGTGGTACAGTCCAAAATTTTAACTTTTATAACGCCATAGCTTGTAAACCGTGCAAGATATTCTGATGAAATTTGGTACACGGATATAGATCTTGTGTGTCTTAAATTGTGATTAAAGTGGGCGGAATTTTAAAAGTGGGCGTGACACTTTTAACAAATGAAAATTTGGATTTCGTATAACTCCAAATTGGCAAATACGGTTGTAGTCATCAATACAAGCTACGTCAATATACTGGAAAATTTTGCTGAAGGGCGTGGCACAGCCCACAATATTTATAAACGTTACAAAAAGTGAACTAACAACGCAATCGCTATGAAATTTAATATGGCAGATGTACTTGCTAAAGGGTATCTTGTTACGAAACTTTGGCAAAATAGTACTGGTGGGCGTGGCATCTTCCATATAAGCTATAGATAGTGAGAAATGAGAGTAATCTTTATAAAGTTTGTTGTATGGATGCCAGTTATTAAAAGCTATGAAATTAAATAGATTTCGACGGGAAAGCATCAGTGGGCGTAGCACCTCCCATACAAGTTATATACTTAAGTGGCACATTTATCGAAATATATGAGCAATCGAACTGAAATTTGGTGTAAGCTGTTTGTTTATGGAAAGCTATTTCTGGATCAAAATTGGACTCGATTGTACCAGTGGCTGTGTCACCGCCCAAAATTTTAAGGCATATCTCGCGTGGGCGTGGCATATTTAAACTTTTTCATTTCTTTTCGATTTTTTCAACATTTTCCACATTCTTTTGACTTTTTCAACTGTTTAACTTTACCCAATATATTTCACATGTAGGTTTTCCACTTTTTAACCTCTCTCAACTTTATTTGTTTGACTTTGAATTGTTTCAACATTTTTCAACTTTGTTTGAGTTTTTTAATAACTCAATTTCTTTTAGCTTTCTGCAATGGTTTCCATATCTTTTAGACTTTTTCAGTTTTTTGCAACTATTTCAACACTTTTCAAGTTTTTTGCACCTCTTTATTTATATTTGAAGAGTACTTTCAGTGCAGTGTAAGGCATGTGAATTTCGACCTGGCAGAAGATATCACATCCTCTAGTTTATCTTAAGCTTTTTTTATATTTTAAAGTTTTTATTTTTATCTTTTTTTCCTTCCACAAGTTATGAATTGTTTACAGTTAATAACTTTTTCATTATGTCTCTTTTGTTAATTTTAAGGTTGTACATATTTTCATTATTCCCATTATTTATACAATTGACGTACTATTAAGAGCCTTCGAGTCTTATTTGTTCAAAAGAAATTTCAATAGATCTTATCTAATCTAATCTAATTTTTAAACCTGATATATTTCCCTTCTTACATGCATGTGAGCAGTTTCCTTTGAAACTGGTGTAAGTCCATTTTGACAAAAAATAGTTAATGATAAAAATGAATACAGTTTATTATGAATTTTTAATTTATGAACTTTTTCGAAAAAATCTGTCATTGCTTTTATCATTATAAATTTTCGTAGTTAATGAAACAACAAATATAATTACTTTGAAAATGGTGTACGTCCACTTTCCTCAAAGACATATTACTATTTAGATCAAAATTGTACTACATAATTTCTTTGGTAAACTTTCACGATACGAGAACGATACCATAGTTCAAATTTTCGTTGTGGCGCCAAGCTTATCGTCCCGTACTAGAATTGTTTGATCTGTATCGTTATCTTCTCGTTCTCGTCTCATTATCACCGATATTTCTTGGTAATATTCGTTCATATTTCTATATTTAATATAAGCTAAACCAGTAGCTTTACCCGCACACTGCCCGTTGTTGCAACCCACTTACATGCTACACAGTCTTTACTGCAGACAATTGGGACCATGTACCGAATTTTACAAATTGGTAAAGTATTGCATATATACGGGTTTGGTTGTATGGGAGAAGCTGAGACCAATTATCCAATGCCGTACGAATGGCTCGATCGCTGTCAAGAGTAAAAAAAACAAAAGTAAAACATCCTTGTTTTTACAATAGGGGCCATCCATAAATTACGTGACCAATTTGAGGGAATGGGGGGGGTCATGAAAAATACTACGAAAAGTAACGACGGGGGGCGGGGGGTTTCGCGAAATACTACCTGACTTCAAATTGTAAAAATATAAATTAGTTTTCAAATTCAACGTCCAGATTAAGTAGTAAATTTAGAAGCTCCACGTATCATTCAAGCGTATAGAGTATTTTCACAGCAATATATATTTAATGTATACAAACTTAAAATGCATAAGAACGAGATAGCAATAGTCCCTAGCGATCGACGCGTGATCCGGTATGAAAATACTCTAGTATTATATTTAGATTTTAAGTGAGATGGCGTTACCATTTCCACTTTCTCAGGATTCTTTTACGATTCCAGCACCTTCAGATTTCAAGAAGAAACAAAATTTTCCATAATTTGTTTTACGACAAGCTTTAACGTTACGCCCTGATTATTCTCGATATAAGGAAATACCATATGACTTATACCGCCCTTCTATACAAAATAAGATTGATAAAAGAATTTGCAGTAATCGTGGGTTATATTTTGCTTCATTTACAGTTTTGAAAGAGCATATGTAAGTAGATATGTTATTACCAAAAAAAATAATACATTTAATGTCAAAACTTATTACAACCATTTAAACTTAGAAAAGAAATACATAAATCTGAAGATAGCGTTTCTAGAGTTCGACCTTTGAGAATATTGAGTAAGCGATCAGGAGAACGTTTATTTCGAATGACGATCCACCAGAGTGGATCGATATAGAAGATATAGAAGATGCAGAAGCTGTTGAACTAGAAGACGAACAATTAAGTATAGAGAAAAATATTACTTTAATTCCCTCATCTTCTTGGATAGATGAAAGAATTCCTTTCTTGGAAGAAATTTTAATATTGAAAATTATTTATTCATTTTAAATATGTTATATCTATTAAAATATAAAATGTAATGTTTTATGTTTAATATTGTCAATAAACCATGTATTTTATTTTAAAATTCATTAGTAAAAAATATTTTTAAAAATAATGCTGCAACGTAATTAAATAGGGGGAGGGGGGCTTAATAGAGTAAAGTCACGAATCGTCACTATAGAGAGGGTAGGGGTGAAAAAAAGGTTTTTTCGGTCACGTAGTTCATGGATGGCCCCTTAAGGTATCTTTGAAAATGGATACGAAGAACCATTGTCAACAGTTGGTGCTACCATGGTAGAATGTGGTATGAATCCCCACATTTTGTTATTTATATATTAGGGTTTTTTTTGGTTTCTTCTCAGAAAAAAATATAATAACGTCGGTGTATGCGCGTATGTACATCACTGATGGCATTTGCGGTGTATTTGTACTTTTTTCAGTACATTTGCATCCTCAAGATCGTCGTCAGTACATTCGGCCAGTTTTCAGTACATCGCGTACACTTTCCGCATTTTATTTGGCAAATTTTCAGTACGTTTTCTTTACATTTGAAGAATATAAAATAGTTACTTTGTTTAGTAAATCAAATTAATCGTAAGGTGTATTTTTATAATAATTACATTTTCCTTTTTTTTTTTTGAGAAAGTGAAAATAATCGTATCTTGATTTGTAATTTAATTGGAAATAAATCTCATTTTGCTATATTTTTGAGTTGGGAAAATTGAGAACTTTTTTTTCTGAACAATTTTTAGAAAAATTTTGAACATATATGTATATGTAAAATTTGGTGTTCTGGACAAAAAAAGTACATTCGGCCTTAAAAAATTACATTTCAAGTTTCGATTCAGTACATTTCCACATATGTACATGTGTTTATTGAAAATAATTATATTGCAAAATTATTTTACGAAAACGTGTATGGTATCTGTATGCGTGTTCAAGATTCTAAATATTTATCGTGCGATACACAGACCAGACAGACCTTTTTCGTTCTCGTCCTCGGTCGTATGAGAAATAATTTTGTTATTATCGTCTCGATAGTACCAAGACGTTTATTTCATCATTCCAGACCCATCATATTCGAAAAATGTGCAGATATGATTGATTTATTACCATATATCCTACTATACATCATGACTGTTTTCACAAACTTGATTATATTGAAAATAGTTAAAATATATTAACAGTAAGAGATTAAATAATTTTGGTTAAATGGTCAATGTTGAAATAAAGCCTTTTTATTTTGCTTTTTTATTATTGAAGTATTTAATAAAAATTTCATAAAAAGAAACTGGTTTGCTTCAATTGAAATTCCGGAGTCAATATTTTGCATATGTAAAAGATTTTAACTTTTTGCTGACCTTGAAGGTATTAAAAGTATACATTTTTTTAATCACATTTATAAAATGAACTTAAGTCAATTTAATATTATTTAAAATTCAAAACTAGTGTAAGAACATATATCCATATTTATCAAATTATTCAAATGCAAAAATTTAAATACATCCATATAAAATAAAATACGCTTACACAACTTTCAAACGAAACGGCTCATATGTATGTACATAGATCTGTTGAGAGCCAAAGCAAAAAGTGACACAAGTCTAAGCTTAAATCCTTTTTTCTTTTTGTTAAACTATAATTATTTTACTGAGCTTCGTGTTCAGTGCTGTGTGTATTAACACTAAAAAAATTTACATTTATGTCAATATTTATTGTCAATAAAGTTTGTGTACATTAAAGTCAAGCGGATCACTTACCTACACAAAAATTGTTTTGACCGATCAAGACGATATGTAATCCGTATACCAAATTTGGTGCATTTTGGTGGTTTGCTTCCAAAAATTCGGCCAGAATGTCGAATTTTCGATCGTCATATTGGATCCGCCATATAGGATTTTGTCAACCTACTACGCCAGCTTATTGGATCCGCAATTTTGAATTTCAAAAATCACCACTTAGTTTGTGGAAGCCTTTCGCTAGACAATTATTTTAAGACATCGTACGTCTTGATCGGTGAAACCAATTTTTGTGTAAGTAAGTGATCCGCTTGACTTAAAACGTTCTAAAAAAGCCAACACAAACTGTCAAAGAACTCTGGCAGGAACATTGAAAGGGTTCCTTTGTAAAAAAGAAAGAAAGTCAACCCCACCCCACCAGACGCCGAAGAGCATAACGAATAAAATCTTTCTGGATACGTTCAATACGATTCATATGACACGCGTGATAAGTCTTTTGAATGAAAGACACACATTCTAGCTTATAATGTACAAATGAAGAGTAAAGAAGTTTATGCCAGTATGGATCACAGAACTCAGTACTGTATCGTCTGGAAAAATCTAGAATGGCATATGCCTTAGATTTGATATACATATGTAGTTAATTTGGTTTCAAATTGTGCTCTTGGCGTCAAAAATAACACCTAAGTCCTTAATTTTTTTGACTGACTTCAAATATGAGTTTTAAATATGGTAAGTAGTTTGAACAGTAGTGTTACACTTCGAAATTGTTATATGGAAGCGTTTGTTGATATGTATTTATAGATAGATTATTACTACTACACCAAGAATTGACTCTGTCAAGCTCTACTGAAGCATTGGAGTGGATTTTTTGCAACCGTCGTCATACTACAGAAACTAGCAAAGGAATCAGCTTCTAATATCGTTGATAAATAATACAAAAAGTATAGGTCCTAGAATGCTGCCTAAATGGGAGTATCATAAGCAATTTTCCAATCATTAATAAAAACACGCGAAGACCGACATTCAGCAAAATTGCGAAGAGTTCATCAACTTCAGTACCTATAGGTAGAATACTTAAGGCCTTCAATACCTCTACACTCTAAGAGGTATAGAGCTTTAAATTGAAATAAAACACAAGAAAATCGTTTTAATGTCCATCAATTTGACTTTATTGGAAGGATAATTTTATGCCATTAATGTTTAAATATGATTTCGGGCATGTGGCCGCCGCGGCTGGCTCGAATAAAGCCAATTCTACAGGTCCAATTTTGAACCACTTTTTCGAGCATATGGGGCCGTATGTCGGCAATAACGCCACGAATGTTGGCTTCCAAGTCCCCTAACGTTTCTGGTTTGTTGGCGTAGACGAGCGACTTCACATATCCCCAAAGAAAATAATCCAATGGTGTCAAATCACACGATCTTGGTGGCCAATTGACAGGTCCATTCCGCGAAGTTATGCGCTCATCGAATGTTTCCTTCAATAAATCGATTGTGACGTGCGCTGTGTGGCATGTAGCGCCGTCTTGTTGGAACCACAACTCATCCACATTCATGCCATCCAATTCGGGAACAAAATAGTCGGTTATCATGGCTCTATACCGGTCTCCATTAACGGTAACTGACTCTCCAGCATTATTTCGGAAGAAGTATGGCCCAATGACTCCACCAGCCCATAGAGCACACCAAACAGTCAGTTTTTGTGGATGTAATGGCGTCTCAAGGGTCTCATGTGGATTCTCTTCACTCCAAATGCGGCAATTTTGCTTGTTGACGTAGCTATTCAACCAAAAATGAGCCTCATCACTGAACAAAATTTTGCGATGAAAATCAGCATCGAGATCAATCTCATTTTCGGCCCATACACCAAAATCACGACGCATTGCATGGTCTCGCGGCTTTAATTCTTGCACAAGCTGGATCTTGTAAGGTCGCAAGCCAAGATTTTTGCGCAAAATCTTCCATAAAGTTGATGGACAAAGCTCCAATTGCTGTGCACGGTGGCGAATCGATTCATTCGGGTCCTCTTCAACATTTTGCTCTACAGCGGCAATTGTTTCTTCGGTGCGCACTGTTCGACGTCTCTGCGGATGCGTATTATCACATAGAGTAAACGTAGTGTGAAAACGATCCATGGTTAACCGAATTAATTGCTCTGATGGACGATTATGTCGACCACAAAATGGACGGAGCTTGCGGTAAACTTCGCGAACTGAACCATTATTTTCGAAATAAATTTGCACGATTTGCAAGCGTTGTTCTTTTGTCAACCTATTCATGATGAAATGGCAAACCAAACTGAACATAAATGACATTAGAGTTGCCAGATTTGACCATAAAATGCCAGTTTTATCTCTATTCGAAAAACAAACCTCTAAAAAAAACACCCTTTAGTAGGCAACCGGTTACCTATGATAATTCTAGTAAAATCGCATGAGTTGTGGGAAAAAATTTTTAAGCTATAAAAAGCGTGAACTGAAATACAGATTTGGTGTAAGAATCACGCACAAAAAATGTTTTTTTTTCGCTAAATAGTTTGTAATTCCCAGTGCAGTGTGTATTATTACACTATCAAAATAGTGATTCAAACCTACCAAAAATAGTTTTGAAACAAAATTTATGTTTTAATTCTGCACAAATTTTTCTTTATTTCTTTATAAATTTAGTTAAAAAATTTCAGCATTTAAAAAAAAAAATTTGGATGTATATACAAATGTAAAAATAATATTAAACATATTGCAGAAAAATTACATATTAAAAAAAAACATAAATTTATTTTAATTTTAATGCAACTTAATTCGCTTAGTAAAATAAATAAATAAGAAATTAACAAAAACATATAAAAAAATTCTTGATATATTGAATGTATATATAATGTATATATGTATGTATCATACAAACTAGTCTGAGCTTCTTGATGACTTGTTGAAAGAGTAAAAGTAATGTTCTTAAACTTTTTTCTACCTTTTGATTTACTTTTAAACTGCTGATATTTTTGTTTTGACAATATAGTGGTTTCAGCTTTTGATATGACTCTAGCGAAAATGAGACGATGAATATCAATCATCGCACTAAAAAACATAAAACATAATTAACTAATTTATTAGAATTAATCTTAATACATTACAGTATCTTTTATTTAAATCAATTCGCAAAATTTAATGAAAAGCACCACAACTGAACTGATCACGCAGGTTAACAACTACAACTGATCGTGATGTGACAAGTCTTTGCTAACATATAATTTTTACACACAATAGCATAAAATACGCATATTGTGTAATACAAAAATATCCGCTGTGAAGTACAACTACAATTAATGCACGAAAAACTGTGAAGATTCATGCAAAAAAAAAATTTAAATCCCCGAATATAAGGGAAAAACAACAATAAAACATTAAAGATATGTGTATTCGCTATTCAAATTTTTTTATACACAAAATTATGTGTATACTAACTACTATTGTAATAGTTACTTTACTTATTTAAAGTTTTATTTTTTAGAGTGTAGTCATATCATTAGAATCTGGGTTTAAAGACCCAAAATCAAGTGATGATTCTAAATTACAAGAAGAGCTTAACCAGAATCAGTCTCAAATGTTAAATTAGAGCTGAAGAGCTCAAGCGAAGAGGTTCTTTTGCGGAATGTACTAATTTATTATTAAATAATAATGAAGCAGGAATACTGCAGTTCGATTTCTTCGGACCGCTCCCGAACAAAATTTCTGAGTACGGCCCTGTCTTCAGGTATTCGCTTCCAAATGTGTCACCAAATTTACGCTGTATGTACAATTATTCATTAATGTCACGTTCATTTAGCTGAATGGTCCATTCCTTTATCTTATTTCTTCGCGTTATCATTAAGTTTACCTATCTTTAATTCTTTTGGCAATCTATTGAATATTTCATACCTCGTGGAACAGAAGGGTGTTCTGTAATTTTTTTTTTTTTTTTTGAAAAGTTGTTGCTACACATTTGTGTGTCTGCATTTATTTAAATTTGTGCTTATGGTTGCCTTAGGGGAGCGACAATTACTTGACAAATTAACAAAGCCACAAGTCAATTGTGTTTTTAAATCTACAAATATTTTTTCACCAAAATTGTGTTCCATCCAAAACGAGTTCGGCGTCATTATAGTTGAATTTCCGGTACTAAAAGTCCCCCCCCCCAGATTTTACTATACCAGCTAAACATAAAGTAGTTAACCGCATAATTACAAATGGCCCTCTTCCGTCTGCACGCTGCAGCAAACTTGATTCTATGTAAAAAGTTCGTTATAGCTAAGCTTGAATTCCAGCAAATGGGCAGCTTAGGAATTTGTTTACCGTCAAGTTCACCTGTGGCTACTATACTACATTTGGTCTCGAAACGTGACTCTTTTGATTATAGACCTAGTTGGGATTACAGAACTCTTAATACAGTCACTGTATTCGACAAACATCCCATTTCAAATGCTCATGTTTGTTCTGCTAACCTTTACGATTGCGAAATGTTTTCAAAAGTCGACATGGTGCTTGCATAAAATCAAATTCCTGTAGCAAAGGAAGATACTTATAAAACTACGGTTATAACTCCTTTCGGCATTTCGAATTTCTCGGAATGGTCTTTGGCGTCATAAATGGCGCACAAACATTTCAGCGTTTTATAGAGAGCATTCTAGGGGATCTTTCCTTTTGTAGGGTTGGGGAGAAGTCTTATAAAAAAAAAACCGGCGGGTTGTACTCTGGGAGTGCCGGCAGAAGTGAAAACTTGAAATAATATTTTGTAATTTTTTTTTTTCATGATGTTTTGTAATGTTTATGGAATAATTTTCCACGAATTGTTTTGGGTATCAATATAAAGTGCTATCATGTTTTTGGTAAATTACAATATTTATTTATTGCGCTATCTTACACAATTATTATTTTAATAATTTTACATAAAATAAAAAAATTACATTTCAGTAATACCACAATTACTTTACTTTACTAAAATAAGCTAAGTACACTCGGAAAAATCAATTTTCATCCATAATTTCAACAACTCTTGCATCATCACTGCCAGCGTTATTGCCTATTTCTAAAACTGATACGATTGGTTTATGGTAGCTAAAGTAGGATACGAACAGTTTTGATTCGAATTTATTTAAATATCTTGTAAAGACCGCATCAATAGTAGCTTTGTATTTTGTTGTGCTAAGATTGCGATCATTTGACATGTTTAAACCAAATTCATTTCCGAAAAAGTCAATTGATGGAATATTTTTATCATCTGCAAAGTTTATATTGAAATCCCCACTCAAAATCATTGGTAAATCATCGAATCTTTCCCCAATTTTTCATTGCTATTGCTTTTGATATTTTAGTAACAACCACGGTTGCCACTTTGGTCCAATTGGACCAAAAGTGGTCCTTTTTTTTGCGTTTGGTCCGCTGGTCCTTTTTTTTTTGATTTGGTCCTTTTTGAGAAATATTAAAAATAACATTCGTATATATAAATGTAGTGTATATGCATGTAGTGTTGGCTCCTAGTTATTCTAATAAAACGGCCTTCATTCACTTCATTCATTCATTTTAATAAATTATTATATTTACAGCCCTGGTTGGCTACAATCTCGCCGTTTCAGTCGCCGAGATAAAATTGGCTTTTCGGTTCCATACTTTTTGTCTATACATGTATAGCGTTTGGCGTCAGTTTCTTATAGTTGTATCTAGAAATGTCAAAATTTGGAGACAGGCATTTTGATATAGCCAAAATGGAAAAGTGCACGTAAATAAAAAATGTTTACAATTTTATCAAAAAAATGTATTTGAAATGTTTTTTCAGTACAATAATCACCACCAAAAGGCAATTTGAATGAAAAATTGATATTTTCGAAAAAAATCCATAATTTCAAAATGGGTGTCGTGCTTGATGTTTGTATTGGCTTTCTAAGAGTCTTTTATTTTTTAGTAACGTACATAAATCTTCTTTGTTGGACAAAAATTGGAAATGAGCATACAAAAGCTTAATGGCAAAATTTATATTAATAAATGTTGAGGAGAAATGTCAAATTTAGACACAAATGTATAGTAAATCCAGAAATGTCAATATTTTTGTTATCCACAAAGTGTGGAAGCTAATTATATGGGGACAGTAAATTGAAAGAAACCATGAAACCGAAATTAAAATATTCGAAATTTGTTTTTATAAATACGTTTGTTGCTTGTTACTTAAGGATTTCGTGCTAAAGACATTTACTATGGAGGTTCGGCTACCTTTCTTGTATTCACAACTGGAAGTTAACTTTAAATTAATTGTGTGTAATTTTATGCAAAACGATTTTGTCAAAAATACTAACTGCTTAAACCACTTTGATATATACGAAAAAGCCAAGTATAATAATTTTCAGATTCACAGCGAGTAATAATTAAAACAAATATTTTCAATTTTTACATTGAGCTTTTAAGACAAATACAACAAAGATTTGATTTTAGAAAGGAAGACGTGAAAAACTTACGTATTATAACTCCTCAAAAGGTTTTTTTGCTCATTTAATTCCATGTGATGTCGATATAATTGTAACACAATGGAAACTTTTAAGACTTTCTAGCAGTGACCTCAGAAGTGATATGGATGTTTGCTTTTTTTGGGAAAAAGTAAGCTAATTTAAAAATGGAATTGATGAAAAATGCTTTAAAGAATAGACTGATTTTGCATTTGATTTAATGTGCCTTCCTTTTACGATTTGCTCTGTGAAGTTTTAAGCAATTTTTGCTATATATTTTTTTTCAATATGTTACTTCTTTGAGTTGTTAAATAAAACGAAATATTTAAATAAAAGATGGTCCTTTTATTTCCATTTTGGTCCTTTTTTTCTAAAATGTTGGTCCCAAAAAAAATTTCGGTGTGGCAACTGTGGTAACAACAACGCTTGATTGGAAAACAATAACAAATAGAGAGAGAGAGAGAGAGTAGTAGGCATGTAGATTTTTTTTCTCTTCGCTATGGCGAGGATTTTGCCATGGATGAGCACTTCAATTTGCTGTAGCTGTTCTAGATCGCGTCAACTAAGCCTTACCTTCGAGGAATAAATATATAGATAAATTATTATGCGGTGACGGTGACGGTAGCGCGAGTTTACACTTTTTTCCTCAGCCGCGAAAAGAAAGAAGTTTTCACTTCAAAAATTTGACTTGTATATGCGCAGTTTTATTTTTGTTGGCAAAGATGCCGCACTGTGTTAGAGAAATTAAAGGAAACAGGCTAATGATCCGAGTTGTGTTCAGTTAAAGTCTGATTTTATTAATTGAAATCTAAACTATTTATACAAAATAAACTGGTTTTTTCTTATCATAATTTTTAACAGCATTTCCAATCTCCACCCTCCGTTCCGTTACTTTGCCATGATTGGCGATCGCTCTCAATTTTGGCTGAGTTAGAATTTTGTTTCGCTCTAACTAATTTGTTTCTGAGTTAGCCTTGAAAACTATAAGGGTGAAATTTAAGTGTGACTGTCACTCGGTTGTGCAGTCTATTGCGGTGGTCAATGACGTAGCCTTGAATGCACAGTCATGTTGTTGCTTTTGTTTGTGCTGGTGGCTTCAGCGCCCAGCAGGCAATTGAACAAGGCCTTCCGCGGAGAAGGCCTGCTAGCACTACTGCGATTGTAAGAGACCTTCTCAAAACTAAATTTTCATGCAAATAAAAATTTTTTTTTTTTTTGTTATGATTTTTGTTTTTATTTACAATCTGTTAATATTAACATTAAGTAAATTTTATAAGTAGTGAAATTTTAATTAGCAGAATAGTTACACTCCATTGAGTGGATACTCATGAAATGCTATTGTACCTTACCATAGCAGGCGTGCTATTATGCCTTCCCACAGAAGCAGTGCTATAAGGCCTTCCCACAGCAGCAGTGCTATAAGGCCTGATATTAGAAGGCAAAGAAGAGGACTTCATGTATTTTTTCATTTCATGCCTTGCAATGTTTTATGATTCTACATTACTTTTATGTCATTACATTGTACTTATACGACATCAAAAGTAGATAAATGGTTAGAAGAAAGGAACGGTGTGCATGTTGCTAGGTTGGTCTTCTGTTTCATGTTATGTCAAAGTGGTAGAGTGCTGTGTATTCAATGTCAAATTATAAATTATGAAAACGTCACAAAAAATAAACATTAAAAATATGAACGCAACGGAGGTTGACGCAGATAAAAAACATTTAACTAAGAGTCCCACCTCATATTAAGATTTAATTTTTTCAAAGTACTTATGTGACCCCTGCTACGGTAAGCGCTCTTAGAAGGGCTCTTGACGCAAGCGATACAGGAAGAGTATTTCTATCAGGCCTGCTAAAGAAGGCCTGTTTTATCGGGACGTTTCATATAAAAAAGAAAGTAAGTTTGAAAGGAAGTGGAAAGGCCTTAATCTTACCAACTAAGGCTTTCTAGAAGGCCTGCAAGCTCCTGCCCTTGCCTACTGGGCAAGGGCAGGCAATGAATTCGACTTGCAGTTGTTTGTTTAGTTTGTTATTAAAAGTGTCATTTGAATCTATTTGGTTTATTTTTGATTTCCGTAAATCTACTATCTACTCTACTATGTATAAAAAAATTAATTTTGGAATATGTTAGTCTCGCAAAGGCTAAAGCCATTCGGCTTGACCGATTTGAATCATTTTTTTTTTGTTGGGTTCGTCATTCTTCAAGAAAGGTTAAAAGCAAAAAAAAAATTGCAAAAATTTGAAACAAAACTCGGAAATTGCAAAAAACCGAAAATTTTTCAATTTTCCTTTTAATTTTTCAAACTCAGCTTTATTTATTTTTATGTCAATAGTTAAGTACTTTGTTATTTATTTTGTTGATTGAACAAATTGCACATTTACTGGCAAAGCATAGGGATAGGGATAGGGATGGGGTTAGGGATAGGGATAGGGATAGGGATAGGGATAGGGATAGGGATAGGGATAGGGATAGGGATAGGGATAGGGATAGGGATAGGGATACGGATAGGGACAGAGATAGGGATAGGGATAGGGATAGGGACAGAGATAGGGATAGGGATAGGGATGGGGATAGAGATAGGGATAGGGATAGGGATAGGGATAGGGATAGGGATAGGGATAGGGATAGGGATAGGGATAGGGATAGGGATAGGGATAGGGATAGGGATAGGGATAGGGATAGGGATGGGGATAGGGATAGGGATAGGGATAGGGATAGGGATAGGGATAGGGATAGGGATAGGGATAGGGATAGGGATAGGGATAGAGATGGGGATAGGGACAGAGGTAGGGATAGGGATAGGGACAGAGATAGGGATAGGGATAGGGACAGAGATAGGGATAGGGATAGGGATAGGGATGGGGATGGAGATAGGGATAGGGATAGGGATGGGGATAGGGATAGGGATAGGGATAGGGATAGGGATAGGGATAGGGGTAGGGATAGGGATAGGGATAGGGATAGGGATAGGGATAGGGATAGGGATAGGGATAGGGATAGGGATAGGGATAGGGATAGGGATAGGGATAGGGATAGGGATAGGGATAGGGATAGGGATAGGGATAGGGATAGGGATAGGGATAGGGATAGGGATAGGGATAGGGATAGGGATAGGGATAGGGATAGGGATAGGGATAGGGATAGGGATAGGGAAAGGGATAGGGATAGGGATAGGGATAGGGATAGGGATGGGGTTAGGGATGGGGTTAGGGATAGGGATGGGGTTAGGGATAAGGATAGGGATAGAGATAGATATTTATATTTATATAGAGATGGGGATGGGGATACTTATGGAGATATGGTTAGAGTTGAGGTATCGATGGGGATAGTGGTGGAGATAGGGACATTAACAGAAAGTGCAGAACAATGTCTGTTGGGTACACTAGTCAAAAATAAAAATTATGATTTTAAATTTGAGTACTTTTAATTTTCTGTGAAATAATGGGTTGACTTATGTTGCTTTTAGATTTAGTGAAATTTGGTAGGAGCGTTTTATTTATTAGGTTCCCTTTGCAAGTTCACTACTACGGGTTAAGCATAAATGTAGTTAAATGCATATTAGGCGTAAGCCAACTTAATTTTCTTGGTTATACTATTTGCAAACGTGGTTTGATTCCGGCTCTCATGCGAATGCAAGCCTTCGATGAGCTTCCTGTCCCCAGCTCAATCAAACAATTACAGCGTTTTCTTGGTATGATTATCTTTTAGAATTATTTCATACCAAACATGGCAATAAAAGCTAAACCATTGTACGCGCTCTTCAAAACCAAAAAGAAAAATCTTATTTTCAATGGTCTAACGAGTGCAAAGACGCATTTATTATCCTTAAAAAATATTTTTGTCAGAAAACAATGCTTTTTCATTGGAGGTGTCTTACAGCAACATAATAATTTGTTGGAACCGTTAGGTTTTTGCTCTACACGCTTAAGCCCAGCAGAAACAAAATGCTCAGTGTTTGACCGCTAACTACTTGCTATTTTTAAAAGAGTCAAACACTTTCACTATTTCGCGGAAGGTGGCCAATTTATCGTCTTTACCGATTACAAACCTCTTACGAAAGCAATAGGCTCTGTAACCAGAAAAAGCCCTCGGCAAACGCGACATGTCGAGTACATCTCTGAGTTCACGACTGATATACGCTATATTGAAGGCAGAAAAATTATTGTAGCCGACACTTTGTCAAGACCCTACATTGATATTATAAATTTCAATCACATTGATATTCCACATATTTTAAAAGAACGGGAACAAGACAATGATCTGCAAACCCTTTTAGCCGATACAAAATATTCTATAAAGTTTAAACAGCCAATATTCCAATAGATGAGTTAGACATTTGGTGCGCCCTGAAAACTCAATTTTACTAAAATAAACTGAATATTTCTAAAAATTAACAAAAAAAAAAAACCCTAGCAAGTTTCACATACTGTCCAAATGTACCGAAAGTGTGCTGAAAATTCGCCAAATCTACTGAAAATATACTGACGACGGATTTCCAGGTCGCATATGTACCGCAAATGCCATCACTGTCACAAACTTTCGGATCCTAGTGCGAGAACGATGCCTAGCATAGTAGTAAATAGTAAAAAACAAACTATCTCAATTAATTGAGTCAAAGCAGCTTTTATGGCGTCAGAAAAAATAGCCACTCGATCACTGTGTAAACCTTAAGTAACTTTTCATTTCTAAATCATTTTGAAATATATAATACGTACGAAATAACTGAAGTATTTAATTTTCTTGTTTGATTTGAAAAATTTATTCGAATTAATCATTGTGCATTTATTTCAAGTTTTGTATACTTACCTTTTAAGAAAAAAATTTAGTCAAACTTAGGGGTGAGTGATATGGCTCACCTTAACCTTAGCAAAATACAATGTGCAAGCACCCTTCGCATTTATGTGCTGTCACATTAAGAAATGTGATACGAGGACCTGTATTGTCCATAATAAATTTATGTGGCTCAACAAACATCAGGCACAGGACCGTCCATTAATTACGTGAAATGGTTTTTTGAAAATTCGGACTCCCTCCATACCTTCCGTGAAATTTACTTTATAATCTTTAAATAATTAAATTAATTTGACTTTTTCATATATTTTGCTTCATTTTACTAAGTACCTAAGTGTTAACACTGATGTTTTCTATGTACGTACTACAGTTTTTCAGTAAAATAAGAGAAGAAAACTGAGACAGCTTTTAAGGTGCAGTACAACGAATTTTATTAAATTTAGTTCACGTAACAAGAAAATAGGCTGCAACACCATCTTTCCTTAGTTTTCACTCACTCCATGGGCATTCATGTGCTTCCTCTATTGCGATGATTGGATAAATGACGTGTATCCGCTCTAGCCTATCGTCCACGGCGCACAGCAATTTTTCAGCCCGACGGGTGATAACACGCGTTGGGTGAACCACAGGTGCACGCGGAGTTTGCATGCACCACCGACCCGTGTTTTTGCAGCTTCATACGAGATCCAAAGTACATGCCACAAGTCTTGCAGCATCTGCTATGCATACTTCAATTATTCACCGAAAAGAGATGGGCAGTAATAGTTGTACGTAATCTGGGAATAGCCCGCATGTTTGTGATAAGCCGTAAGGTTCCGCTCACTTGGAGAATTGGATAAGGTGGAGGCATAAAGCATCCCCAAGCAAATTTAAATTTCAGATTTATAGAGGCGCATTTCACCTTGTCGGGATGACGCTACACATACGCATTGTAAAATTTTAATACAAATACATATGAATCATAATAAAACTGGCTTGTGCGTTGCAGATATCACTACTGACTGACTGACACGCAGGCATATTAAATGTCATATATTTTCTATGTCCGAGATTCCCCAATGTGAAACAAGCGCCTTACAAGTATCAAGTACCTTGCGGGGAGTTTCTTTGCTCGAGTTAACGAATGAGATGTTAGCTATCCCTACCGAGCTGATACCTCACATATCGGTGTCCAGCTTAAACTAATAAAATTCACGTACTACTTTAAATGCAGCGAAAATTTATGACGATTCCAACGATTCCTAACTGTTAGCAGTTAGCTTTTGTTTAGATTCAGATTCAAAATTACTCTCGTAGTGTTAAGTTCATTTATTAACGTTAATTAAAAAAATATAAAATAAACCCAAAAAAAATATAAAAAATAACAAAAAAAAAGGAAACAAATTATTCTTATAAAAAAAAACAAAGAAAGTAAACTGGCGCCCACCAAAGTTCTCTTGGAATTTGTCAACCTTTGAGAAGCCACAAAGTCTATCTGAGTTTATCAGCCTGGAAGAGCCGCAACATTAACGGATACCGAGGAACCCGAGTCACCGCTAAATGAACAAAAGGGAGTATTCCAAAGATGCGGTGCGGAGGCACAAAATGACAATTTTATTAATGTAAGGTAACATTTTAAAATACTGAATTACTAAATAGTGTTAAAATGCTTGTATTAAGGAAAATAGAGACAAATGATTGTTTCATTAATTTAAATAAGGAAATATATAAAGTGAAAAATTTAATAATCGAAATTGTTTTTTGTAAAGACTGCAACAGCAACTAATTTTTTTGTTAGCCCATTAATAATGAAAAAAATATAGAGTGAATAAAAGTTTAATAATTGAGAAAATAAAACAAATAATTTTAGATTTTTTATATAAAATAAATGTTTAAAGCTAAGTGAAAAACTAGTGTTAAGTAGTGCTAAGATCTTCGTAACATTTTTTTTTCTTTCTCCTAAATTAAGAGAAATTAAAGAGACAAAGATTTGAATCAAATCCATAAACATCACTACTGGCTTAAACAATTAATTAGTGTCTTTCCTAGTTATATCCAACTATGGCTAACCCAAATAATTTGATACGCCCAACTGTTCTAAATATACCAAACCAACCTATTATCCAATAACCTGATGCAAATCCCAATAATGTTCACGATAATGTTGTTAAAAATCTAGTTATGTCGCAAGAGCTTCAGCAAGCAATAGCAAATATAGCACATGCAACCTTCCAAAGAGAAGTTCGACAATTAGTGTCAGCCATAATAAATCCTAATAAGTGAAGTAGGGTAGGCCATCAATGTCGACCAAAGGAAACAATCAGGCGATCTGGATAAAATTCAACACACCAATACCACCTATATTGCCAACGAAACGTCAACAGCCACTTATAAACCATTTCCCATCCTACCCACAACAAACATATTCATACTTCCCACAACAAAACCTTTTTCAAAGAATAAACACACCAATATCCCCAACATATACCCCATCAAAATTACCATTATGCTATACCACGCCAACAACAATTTCCGCAACAAACCAGACCAGACTCATTACAATTACCAACAACCACCGCGTTCTATTGCCAAGTTGAGTTAATACCTCGAATTACATCAATACGAAGTTGCTATAAAAGAGTGGAAAGAGTTAGGCGCTGGGGATCACCGATCTAATCCATACACTCTTAAGCTTCTTTTAAGTCATTTGTCCGTTCTAGGCTCAAATATGCTTCTTTTATTTGGATACCATATCTTGCGTATCATATTTATCGAATTGAACGCATTCAGCAAGTTCTTATGAGGTGTGCTCTGCGGTCTCTGCTTTTTGTTGAACCATACAATTCTCGATGTTTGTTAATAAATTTAAAAACATTGCAAAATAGA
The DNA here is from genome assembly GCA_963680825.1 of Meiosimyza decipiens. NCBI lineage: Eukaryota > Metazoa > Arthropoda > Insecta > Diptera > Lauxaniidae > Meiosimyza > Meiosimyza decipiens. The sequence continues at coordinate 39,232,721 of OY804261.1, forward strand.
AGAGCAATATTATCATTAACCTTTGTCTTACGAGTGTGACACACAGCTTAGTCTAGACTGTCAAAATTCTGTGGAAGCTGTTGTCGAAAAAGTGTCCTCTGAAACTGTTGAAGTTGCTGGGGATAATGCAGAAGATTTGGTCGAACCCAGCTGGGTGAGATACAACCCAGAAAATCTTAAAAAAAAAATTCCAAAAATTGATAAGTTAATAAAAGAAGCGCAACTGTCACTGATAAAGAATAAAATTGAACTATGCAAAAAGCAGACAGAACTCTGTAAAAAAAAATTGAGCTAGCCGATATTGAATTAAAAAAAAGTAGCCAAAGTAATTCTTTATAAAATAAATGAAATGAATTCATAAAAAAATGTTTTATTTTGAATTTTTGCCGATATGATTAAACTATCAACTAAAGGTTTGAAAAATAGCTTGCAATTAAGTGCTGCTGGTAATATTTTGCTTTGTCAGATTCACTTTGCAAAGCTCTGCCACGATTTTCTTCAAAATAGGTTGTTGCATCAAATCCTCTGTTTATTGCGATATCGCTTTCCACTTCAGCTCTAACTTCTGTGAAACTTCAGGTGTTTTTTCTTTTGCATCACAAGCAATGTTGTGAAGAACTGCACAAGCAACAATAACACTTTGCAGCGTATCCAACTTTAGGCTCATACTAATTGCTAAAGTTGGGAATCGTCTCTTAATGACTCCGTATTGACGCTCAACAACGTTTCTGGTTCTAATGATGCTTTCATAGAACAGATTTTCTGACTCGGTCGTTGGGTTGTTAAGAGGCGTTAATCAATATGTTCTTAGAGCATAACCCTTATCACCGACAATATGGTAGTTTTTAAATTCATCACCTTCAAGGGCTACTTTAATCGATGAATTGTTGAAGACCGTGGAATCATGTGTTGATCCTGGCCATCTTGCTATAATGTTCAGGACCTTAAGGTTATTGTCGCTGATGGTTTGAACATTGAGTGAAACGTATCCTTTTCGATTTTGTTATATTTCCTCTAAGCCACCCACTGTAAAATTAAAAAAGAATATTCATGCTGAGTTTTTGCAAATTGAATATTTCTTTACCTGGGCGACGAATTCTCACATGAATGCGATCAATTGCACCGCAACAGCGTGGAAATTTTGTTATTCAAAAAAAGTCAGTGCAGATTTTGCTCTTATCTTCTGCGGCTCTTGGAAATTTGCCTTACAACACGAGATGCAGACATGGGAGAAACGCCAATAAAGTCTCCAGCGGCTTTCAAAATGCTGCCAGTTGCATAAAATCTCAATGTCATTAGCAGCTTATCCCGAGCTGTTAAGCCGTGAGCACTAAAATTTTTATAAGGGTCAGTGAATGCAAGAAAAATATGCATTATTTATTTCGCCTTACCATAGCTTTTTTACTCTTGGTTTGATTTCCTCGTAAATCTTCTTTAAAACAAAGTTTACAGTGTGCTTTGACAAGCGAAAGCGCTGGAAGAACTTTTTTTCATTCCACTTTGTCCAATTATTGGATCGCGCAAAATATTCATTTCTCATCCTTCCGTGATTCCGCATAATATCTACTTCATAAAAGTTTCAACAAAGATCCATTTGAAAGAAAATGTTTTTGATTTAAATATTTGAATAAAACAAGCGTCAAACGTAGTCGAGTTGACTTCGTTAATCGGAGAAATTTCTCCTATTAACTTTAATCGACGATTTGCACGTTAATAGCCGATTACATGACATAAGTTATCGATGTTTGTGACTAATCGGCGGTTAAGACCAAATCAGAGTTTAACCTGCGATTTAATTGGGATAAGTTAACGGGCCTTAGAGTTCTTCGACATTTCGATAAATTTTACGTTGAACGAATTATGCTCTCAATTCTCCCCTTACCAGAGCTATAATAGAATTTAATAATACAGGTAGTCCCCGACTTACGACCGTTCGACTTACGACTATTCGCACTTACGAACAATTTTTTTTCAATTTTTTCATAGAAAATGCTTAAAATGTATATGAGAAAAAATTTAAAAAAAAACAGTAGTATGTAGAAGGATTCGATTTATTTCAGTACAAATAATACGTTTGTTTAAGTGAATAATTTTATATCATCCCAAAAATGGCTGGAACTAGTAGTACAGAATGTATGTATGTAATATTTTTCTTTAGTTATTTTTTATGAAACTCGACTTACGACTTAATCGACTTACGACCGATGACTAGGAACCTATCTCGGTCGAAAGTCGGGGACTACCGGTATGTCGCATTTAATTTAGTTTTTATTTAATATTTTAGTTTCAACATTATTACCTTATAATTATACTTTCTTTTGTTCTTAGTCTGTAGGAATATTTCTGTTCATTGATTAGCAATTTTGAAAATAAATAAAACATTATTAAAAATACTTTGATGCCATAGATGTCTTGTTGTTCACCATAACAATAAGCATCAGCTCGCAAGTTTATCTATTAATATATGAAGTTTTTGAGTTAGGCTTTAGTAACGGAGGGATCTAATCTACTAAAAATATCTTACTGATCTGAATATTTCTGAAATTTAACTTAATGAGAGAATAATATTAGCTCCATAGTTTAACAGTGTTAAATAAATTAGCTTAATGAATAACGCAGTTGTTTTTTTACCACTTCTATTATAAATTGACATATGCAATATAATTATTTTTAAGACTTCCCTGCAGCTATAGTATACTATATAATACATTAAACTTCAATATGGAGTTAGTTGTTATGGTGGAGCTTATCAAAATAAATTGCGACAACTTCTCACTTTGCAAAAGTGTGTAGTTAGAAAAATCAGTGGTAAAAGCCGTCGGCATCATTCTATCGTACTTTTCAGACTCCTAAGATTATTTCCTCTTAGGCATCTTTTCTATTTGAAAGTTTTAAAAATATTCTTCATCAGAAGTGGATATCTTAACAGCAGGAGTTCTGATAATTACAATTTAAGAGCAAACCAGAGTCTGATGGTCCATGTTCCAACATTTCGTACAACAAATTTTCGTAATAGCTACTCCATACTATTCTGTAGACTTTTCAATAAACTTCCGGAAAATATTAAATCATTGAGAACACTTTCAATTTTTCTGAAGGAGGTAAAGCTATGGCTTTTTGATAAAAACCTTTATGAAATTGAGGCACTGTTGCAATATGTTCCTTAAGTCAGTAACTTGCACTAAATTTCCTGACTTCTTACAGCATTTCATTTTCTTTTTTGAGTTGAGATTCATTTAAATTTTTGTATATTTTTTATCTCTCCTATTTTTGGAAACTGAAAGCCCTCCAAGCATGTTTGTATTTACCTTTTTTTTCCATTTTTTTTTAAATCATTTATTTTTTTACTATAAATTTTTACCTTGATTTTCTTATTGTTGAACTACCACCCCACTTTCAATTCGTAATTACCTCAAAATGTAAATGTATATCAATAAAGTGGCATTTAAAACTGCTCTGTTTTGTTTATGAGCAAAAAATGCTTCTGCTATTCACATAAATTAGAATATATGTACCATATTATAAAAAAATGTAAAACTAGGTTTAAAAATTTATTTGTAACAATATGATACAAATTTTGTAAAATGTGAATATGATAATAATAAATAAAAAAAAAATAGAACTCTTCTACTTTAGTACTAAGAATTAAGAACATGTGATCTATAATTAATTTATTTTTTTCTTAAAGCACAAGTTCTTTTAGATATTAAAAAGGGTTTCGACCCATATACTACAGCAAGAGTTAGTGCACTGAGAAAAAAGAACTAGGACCTGGTTAAATCAACTAGGAGACATATCTTTTTGGTGCCAAGGTGAAATCTAGTTAATTTAGTCACAAATCTGATTAAAAATATCAAAATCGAATCAAGTTAATTCAAACCTATATATGGATAAACTCAATTGAGGCTTGTTAATAATGTTAACCATTAATCTATTTAAATTAACTAGGAAATTGCAAAAAATTTAAAACTTATAATCAAGCCACTTTTATTTCATAAGACGTTTAAGGGCTAAATTTTTTAGCTTTCACTTTATAAGTGCATTTTAATATTGAATATTCATATTCACTTTTTCTTAGACAGATCGGAATCCCTAGGGTACTCATTTTATTGGCAGTTTTCGATACTGGATCCATCGATTGAAAACACCACTTTGTACAGACTTTAATTTCCCCTACATGTAAATTATTAAATCAAATGAAATACGCCTTTAATATTATTTTCGAATTTCATTTATTTATTATTCCGAGTCTGCCCGTTTCCTCACCAGAACTAACTTAACCCAAAGAATTTAAAACTAAGCTAGCCCTAAATGCAAATGCAATACAATAATGCTGACGCTGCGCCTTGTGTGTGGTGTCGTATGGCCATAATTTGTTTATGAACTTGCTTCTGAGTTGCGACATTAATCTGCCAAGGCTGCAGTTTATTCAATATCGCAACACTTTGGCAACTTAGTTGCTTATCGGGTTAACTTGTATTTGGCCCGAAATTCCTTTATCAGCGCCACACACTGGCTCCAGAGAGCCAGCCTGGCAACATTCACAGATCTTTACTATGTATCTATATTTGATGTCGTATATATACAGTTCTGAAAGCAAAAAATTAATATCGAATATAAAACATTATTTGGATTTCATACGTTTCATTCAAACGCAAATAAAATAGTTCGCATTCCACTGAAGGCAATAAATTATGGCTTAGCCGAAAAATATGCAACATTTTCATTACAATCAAATTTAAATGTTAATGTTGTGTACTTGTTAAAAATATAAAGTGTTTCGGTTTTTTGTCGTAATCTCGCAAACAGTACTTTTTAGTTTTTATTTGTTAGATAATTAATTTTATTCCTGAATAATAAAAAGTTGTAAGAAACGGGTCATACAAAAAATTGGTACAAATGACGTTCCTGCGATTCTTCGGATGGCAATATAAATAATTATTTCAGATAACTAAACAGTTAACCTCATATGGCGATAAGCCCAGCATACAACAATTTACTGTTTTCAGAATTATAAAAGGTATAAATGACATATACATACATACAAGATAATTTAAAATTTTTTTTTTAAGATGTCTGTCATTGCAAATTCCAAAGCCCCACCAACTCTGCTGTAATTTTAATTCATACAATATTGGAATAATTAAAACAAATATTTTCAAGTTTTCTGAACAATAATAAAATAGATTTAAGTCATAATATAATAAAATTTTTTGTCTTATCCCAGTGTTGATCAGTAAATCAATGCATGCTTTCTGAAGTATTGCATGAAACACTTTATGAAGAAACCTTTACGACATTTTTTGAAGCGTCGTTTGATGAGACACAGATGCGAGACTTGCAAAACAACCATTTGAAACACTTCAGTAGGCACTAAAAAGTTACTTATTCAAGTATCGTTTCCAATCCGTCATCACTTCACTCACCGCTCGCGCACCTTCTTATCCCTGAATTCAAACCCGGAAGATTTTAGGAAATCGAAGAAAGCAATCTCTATTCCTATTAAACTATGACGAGTTTTGACACAGAAGATATTTAGTTGGGAAACATTTTGGAGCAAGTTAACATTAGCGATGCACGGTGGGTTATTCGATACGAATAATTCAATATTTAACATATATAAGTTTTTGGTATCTGGTGAAAAAAGATAAAGTTCTGCATCACCATCTGAAGAATTTTTGAAAAAAATTGTACCGATATTCCGCAATGCATTCTGAAATTTGTCATTTCTTTACTATTTGACTGTGGGCTGAGACAAACGTATTTATTAAACAATTTTAAGCTGTTTTTTATTTAACAATAAAAACTTTAAATTTTGAAGTAATTTTTTATTATTTTTTTGTTAGAAGTGTTTAGAAATACTTTAATATTGTTTCAATTTTAATAAAGTTGTGGCTTAACTGCGCCCTTTTGAAATATTTCCCCTTTTTTTGGTGATCTGACATGTCAAATATATATGAAAGTGAAAAAAAGTTTGTGAAGAACTTTTAAATTTTAAGTTTTAAGGGACCAATGGAAGTCACATGAACCAAAATCAAGTAAAAATTTTGATGGTTTCAATTTTCTTAACCCGTCGTCAATGAGGTTCGGAAATGTAATACGGCTAATGAGGTGGGTGTGCCAGACCCAAAAAATTTTTAAGTTTGTAATTTCAAATGTGGCTTTTAAATTTTTTTATATTTATTTTGAAAATTTAGATTCTGTACTAAACTAATTAAAAAAAATAACCATCTAATAATAAAACTGTTGGATTAAATTAATTCAAAAAGTTCTTAGCGCTCTTTTTAAGGCCAAGTAAAAGTAACAGTTTGGCAAAAATTCAGTTTACTGAATACAATTGAACATTTTTAATAAAGTTTTTCTTCTTCTACATAAAAAAAAAAACAATTAAACATTTTTAATAAAGATTTACTTCTTCTACATAAAAAAACGCACAAAATAATAATTTTATAAGATTATTTTTAAGTGAGAATACACAAATTAATTAAGCTTCTCATAGATTTTTTCGCAGTACAATTTGCATGTTTCATGGCAGTCGGCGCAGGAATATTTTGTTTCCCGTTTTTTTTTGGCTTGAGCACTCAAAATATCATCTTCTGAATGCCTTTTTTTGTAGTTCCTCTAAAATGTCTCAGAGCTTCTACGTATTCCCTTTCGAAGATTCCTTTAAACGCGGTCAATGGGTGGGTGTGGCATAACCCAACAGTGTTCACCTCTCTTCAGCTACTGAGAGCACGGGGCAGACATTCGTGTCAGGAGAAAGTTGTCTCTTATCTCTTTTAGTAACGCGGTAAATGAGGTGGGGTGTGACATACCCCATCAGTGTTTACCTGACCTTCTTCAACGTATTACGCTCGACAAAGCGTGTTCGATTTGCCAGTTGTAGGATGTTTTATCTTCAGCTACTGAGAGCACGGGGTCAGATATTCGTGCGAGGTGAAAGTTGTCAATGTTTTTAATCACGTGGGGTTTGCCACACTTCACTTCATTGACAACGGGATCAACCGACAAATCACCTAAATATCCTAATTCTTCAAACAACTGTCATACTGAACCAAATTTTTTTTAGCTTTTGTCCTTCAGACGATTCCTCGATGCAAAATCACCGACACCCTTGACACCAATCTACATTATAGCGGTTCAAAAAAAAAATTTCTTTGTTTTTTTTTTCCGCACGATGTGCCAACGGATTCCAATAGACTAATATGTCTACACAAATCCCCTCAAGAGAATTTTCATTAACATTGAAAACTGGATTAGCGCTCCTGTATTAAGTTTAAAAAGTATTGATTTTAAAATTGGTGCAAGTTAAAGAGCTTATCAAATTTTCCAACAAAGTGGTGGTGGCTTCTGGGCTAATATCAATAGAGGAATTCGATCCGTGATTAGTTTTTCTTCTTTTTGATTCTTATAAGAAAATTTAAAAATACCGATTTTCTACTTCAAAGATGCGGTGGTATATCAGTTTTAATGTATTTTTATTTGCTTTAAAGAATGCCGTAAACCGCATATCCATATCTTATTTCAAAACCTTGATATCTGTATTTTTCTAAATTAAGAGACCTGGCATAATTTGAAATTTTTCAAAATCGTAGAAAAATACAATGTACAAATGAACCGAAAACGCCATCACTGGTACTGAATCGAGACTTGAAATGTAAGTATTAGATGGTGAATGTACTTTTTCGCACTAAAAGTCAAAACGTTACTTAAAAATTTTGTAGCTTTTGTTTATGCGAATATTTCAGCTAAATTTACTTTAAAAAACATAGCAAAAATTTACGAAAATGCGCCAAATATACATTTTCTGGAATGTACTGACCCCGATGTCTTACGATCCATATGTACTAAAAAACCGAAATAGAAATGTGAATATAAATGAATATATAAAAAAATTTCATCACTGTTAACTTACATTCCTTCTTTATAAAATGATTTGAATAACACAACTTAAATGGACTAACATTTAAACTTGCTACAGAATCTTGATGTTCTATGAAACAAAGTTAAACATAAATATCTGTCCGTACTGCTGGTTTTAAATATGGAAAAGATATTAAATTTATAGCTAAATTCAAATAAAACGACTCTACAACTGATGTTCGCATAAAAATGTATACTTATTTTTCCAATCGTTAATTATCATAATAAATATGTGTGATATTGTTGGGGAAGACATCCTAGCAGGCAATTGAGCGAGGCCTACTAACACTGCTGCGAAGGCGTTAACAAATACGTTAGCATTGATACATTTGTAAGCGCTTATAAAAGCCATTCTCAAAATTAGATGTTCACGCAAATAAAAAATATTCTTGGAAAACATTTCCAATTCGGAAAAATATAAACCAGGGGTGCCCGAAAGTTCCTTATGGAAGTGCAAACACCAATACATATAAACTTTATTAAAAAAGAAATATAGAATTCAATATGTACACAGAAAAAAAATAACGAATTATATTTTTTTAAAATTTATCTGCAATGAAAAAACAAAATTATTATGCTAAATTTCCCTTCATTCTTCCATGACCATTCCAATGAAATAACAGCCTTAAGATTATGAGTGAAAAAAAATCACTTTCCCACTTCCCTTCTAAAGATTTGTAATTCATTTCTTAAAGTTAGAATAATTTTAATTTGAAACTTAAGTCAAACACAAATTTTTCCAAGTGCTCTCAATCCACAGTTGCAAACTTTTTTCGACGAAATCAATCGTTAGACAACAACAAAATTTACGTTGAAGATCATTGTCGCCAATGTATAACAACAAAGCATGCACATGTGTTGTTGCTTTGCAAAATTGTTTGTGTATTTCGTATTGCTATTTGTGTTTATGCATAAGAATTCACAGCCTATGCCTAAGGGCATTTACAAAAACAATTGTGCACCGAGTGCATAGGGCTTGGGTACCCCTGATATAAACCATGACAGTGTAGAGTATACATACATATGTGTATGTGTTGATAACTGAGGTTTGTTTGGTTGTTGTGTAGTTATTGATTACTGGTGTTTGCTGGGTTGTATATACGTACATATACGTACGTTTGTAAAGAGATATCTATTATTTTTGAATTCATTCGTAATTTATTAAAAAGAAATAGACATTTTAAAAGCCAATAAAGCCAAATAAAATTGTCTGAGGTATCTTTATTGTGTTTAAGGATCAGAAGAGGGATACCATAAAATAAACAATTGAAGAAATTTTTGAAAACACGGATACTTAGCTTGCCAATTTGCGTCGACGACAAAGCTTTCCGAAGACAACAAGCGCACAAAGTTATTTTCCAGGATATAGAGCAAGCCATAATCAAGTTTAGCGGAAAAGACCGCAAGTATTCTGTCATTGATTTCTTCCGGAACCTGTAGCAGATTTTTCAGCAGAAACCTGCCATTAAGATATTGCCTGGTGTTGCGGTCGGTAATGTGCCAAGTGCCGACCACTGTTTCCATTGTTCCCGTTTTGTCTGCCGCCGCCCCACTTGTCTAGATTGTTAGAAAACCGGCCATGATCGCAAGTCATACTCTAATCCAAAATATGTACATTCAAAAGCTTAAAGTTGCCATAATTTTGTTGCTATGACAGATCCCGCAGGAGATGACAATGGTGTCGATGATGTTATATCCGCCCTTGAGGCTATAAATTACGTGACTGTTGCCTTTTATGATAATAAGTGTAACTGTAGTAAGATCACGACTCTTTCATCTCGTTTTGATACCGGCAGAGCTGTAAGCTTGATGCATAAATCCGCTCATTTACCCGAAATCTGAAGAGGGTGTTATTCTAGAGGTTGAGTTATTTGCTCATGTGCTAAAAGAAAATAGATTCGTTCTTTGACCCGGGGGGACAAGAATTTCGTGGGCGCTTTTTTTTTACGTAAGGGCTGTTTTTCAGCGGCTTATTTTTGAAAAACTCTAGGATTTGATTTAACAAGAAAAAGTTATTGTGCATAAGGACGTCATCGAGGTGGCTTCTGAAACCTTAGAAGAAGATATGCCCATTCTATCCGAAGCTTAAAGCGCACGTTTAGTTTTCTATTGATGAGAAATGTAAGGAAGCGTTCAATATATGGAAAGAGAAATTTATGATTACACCTGTTTAAAAATATTTGATAATACTAAGGAGACCAAACTGCACACAACGCCCAAACGATGGGGTGTTTCAACCGGTATATTATTTTTAGAGCACTGCACCGCTTCAAACCGCAAACACAAACATCCGTGCGTTACATGCACACACGACGTCAGTTCATCATAGAGAACGAAGAGTAAAACACAGTACGAACAGGTACGAAACAAAAACTGCATCAGTATACGATTCATTTGTAAACGCAAGCAGCTAGTAAAACGGAATAAAAGTAGTCGGTCACTTATGACCTGCAGCGAATTCACGAATAATGAATATAATGATAGGTATGAATATTGCTCAACTTTACGTTTATTAACCAGGCAAAAAAAGGAATAACAAAAAAAAATTCCAAAATACTTTTAACTCAATGCGCTAAATGGGTTTTTATTCGGAAATTTGCGACAACACATTGATAAAGAAGAATAATGAAAGACAATTGCGGTATTTTTGTCATTCTTCGATTACTTTATCTAGTTCTCGGTCACCGAATATCAACAAAGCGGTCTCAATGATGGCCGAAAATCGAGAAGCAATGGATGTCAATCGAAGCGACTGCGATACCATAATCGGTTGGTTGTTTACCTTCTTCGTTCACAAAGAACACATACAGCATGTACAGCAACACAATCAACAAACATAATACGTTCATTATTCCGAAGCAACTTCACTGGAAGAGTCAAAGATGTATAATTTTGAATTGAAAGCTCTAGCCATAGTACTCCAGTAGGTAACGGCAGGCGCTAGCAGGCCTTTCCTTGCTAAATATAAGGCCTTGCCACCTCCTTTCAAACGTAAGGACTGTTCCAGAAAAAACTTGCGCTTTTTATATTTTGTATTATACTCAACTCGGTAATCTTATAGGTCTAAAAAGACACAATATTTGTTCTATACAAATTTAGGTTTTACATACATATATGATGTATAACACTTGAAGATAGCACTTCTAACGACAAAGATGTCTAGCAAGCAACAAAAAGTCCGCCAACTAAATTTGTCCACATACCTTCAAAATCAAAAATTAAAAGATTCTATATAAAAAATAGTTGTTGCATCAGAAAGAACTGTCTTTACGGTTATTTCTAATTGTAAGAAGGGTCTGCCTGTTTCACGAAAAAGGGTTTAGGCAAAAAACCAGAATTTTCTAGCCCAAAGAAAGCAACGAAGCTGAAGGGCCTTTTTAAGCAAAATCCCAACATCTCAAAGCGAGATATCGCGGCTAGAGCAGATACATCAAAATCTACTGTGCAAAAGATAAAGGAGAAAAGTAAGCTAATGACATACAGAGCTCAAAAAGTACCAGACCGTTCTGATGAAAAGCAGTTAATGGCTCCGATGCGAGCTCGAAAATTGTATGAATGGTACCTGACTAAATTTGATTGCTGTGCTATGGAAGACGAAACTTACGTTAAAGCAGATTTTAACCAGCTACCTGGGCACGAATAGTATGCATTACCAAAAAAAGGCATGTGTCTAGTATATTTAAAGAAACAAAAATTTCGAAATTTCCGAAGCAATATACGGTTTGGCAGGCCATATGCACTTGTGGTCTCAGAAGCAGATTTTTTGTTACGCAAGGCACAATCAATTCCAAAGTTTATGTAGACGAGTGAATCGAAAAACGTCTTCTACCATTTATTCGTGCACATGAGGGTGCCGTGATGTAATGTCCTGATTTATCAAACTCTCGTTACTCTAAAGCTACGATGGAATGGTATGCAAGTAAAAAGATCAGTTTTGTTCCAAAAATAGCAAATCCGCCCAACTGCCCAGAGCTTCGCCCAACTGAAAGATATTGGGCTCTAATGAAATAATATTTTTGACGGAGTGGTATGACTGCAAAAAATCCACAAGACTTCAGACTTAAGTGGAAAAAATCGTACCATACTGTCGATGAAACGATTGGACAAAATATAATGAAGGGCCTTACGAAAAAAGTAAAAAATTTTTATAAAAAAAAATTGTTACTTAGTTTTTAGTTATTTATATTCTGAACAATAGCCATTAATAATAAAAGGTAGGACGGTGGTTCTTGCTATCCAATCAAATATAGATTTAAATATGCAAACTACATGTTTTTTTGAAAAATAATCTGTTGAAATTTCAGAAAAATCGTCATGTTTCGAAATCTATTGGTCTAAGCTGCATGTCAAAATATGGCAACTCATTTAATTATCTTTCTTATGACTTCAATATTTGGGAAATCAATACAGTGGCTCTGAACTTATATTGATTTTTACAAAAGCTGTATCCGGAAATAAATTTTCTTGCTTTTAGCACCCTACTACCCATAAAAAAGGGGCAACGGGAACTAAAGTAAACCTGTCCGTTCTTTTTTGGTTTCACCACGGTAGCAGTTTTATCCTCAAAAAATAAATAATTATTTTGCTATGAAATATAATAATAATTCCAAAACAAGAGTAGCCTTGCCTTTCGATTGTTTTTTTTAAAATGTAAATGTTACCAACGCATTGTGTAAACTCGCTACATGCATAATTTTCTACTCGTTCTTACATACTCGTATGTATGTAAGTATGTACATAAATTGAAGAAATGAAAATGGAATAAATTTAAGCATATGATTCTAATCTCAGCGATTTGATGCAAGCTTCATGCCTTGGTGTACAAGTGAACCAACGGTCTGACATTAAGTTAACACTGAGGGTAAGTAAAGTGCTTTAAAAAATCACTTTAATCAAATTAGGGTGTGATTGGATGGTGGTTATCCTCGGAGTAAGGTCTTCGTTATAAAACTACCCCATTTAAATGGAAAAGTACATACGATCATGTTTATTTTTATGTCGCGTTGAGAGGATTATGTGAGATTAATTGGTTAATATGCCAAAGTGAAGCTTAAGCATGCAAGATTTATGACAAAATAATTTTACAATGCATTACTTCTGTTTAAAATTCACAGGAAAATCAAATTCTACAGAAATTCGTTACTCGCCACAGAATCGTTTGGTGCCGTGGAGCCATCAAGCCACATCAGACCTGTCGTCTGTCACAGATACTAACAAAACAGCAACAACACCACCCCGTTGCAAAAACCAAAATATTGGTTTGATTTGTGTTGTTTGCGGAGACACAAGTTCTGGAAAACACTACGGAATTTTAGCCTGCAATGGCTGTTCAGGATTCTTTAAGCGAAGCGTCAGACGAAAACTCATTTACAGGTTAGTATGCACCCCTTAATGTGTGTGTATTATAATTTAAAAATTTCGTATTCTAATTCAATTTAGTAATTGCAATGTACAGGATTAATTTATGTAATTGAGTAGTTCAAATACAAAAGTGTTAACATGCAATCGAGTACACGTATTTTTGCTATTTTTCTCATCAAAATCGACTGCGGCGTAGGAACATACCACTCTCCCCTTCAAATCTCATTTTGAATTACATACATATTTCGATATACTATCCTTTTTATGCTCCGAAATATCGTTACCTGATATTTGCCAGTTTTCCTACTGTAGATTTGTATGTAGACTTATCTAATAAATTTGAATTTACGAAATTTGAGAAAAAAAAAGACATAGATTTCAGCATTACGCCCAGTTTACCTGAGCTACAGGGTGCTTAAAAAAGTTATCTCAAAACTATCAAAGCTGCAGAGCAAGAACAGCCAATTTCACTTCATTTATTTATCAGCTGCTAACATATGTACGAGTATGTACATATATACTTCTCATGTTATAATTATTGCCTATAAAAGCCAAAAGCAAAAATTTTATTTAAAACTTTTTATGAAAATAACATATTTCTCCAACAACACCAATGCACTCTGGTCCCAAATCAAGTATTTTGGTTCAAAATCGTTAGAGAGCGCAAATCTTGCAGGAAATTAAAAAAAAATAGTTTTTCAAATTAAAGCTAACCGCAAATGCCAACAAATCGTCTTAGCCCCAATTTCGAAAAGAAGAATGTGTTCGTTATTATTTAAAGTAAAACTTTTTTCGTTTTTGGTGTTTAAATTAAAACTAACATTCTCTTTTAAATTCAGGCTTCAAGAATTTGCTAGAATTTTTATAAGCTATTATTTTAAAATAAATTGTTGATTTCCGATAAGATTTGCGCTATTTAACCATATTTTGGACCAAACAATTCTAAAATAATTATTTTTTGGCTTAAAATTTTTCTTTTTATTTGGATCAAAAATTGCTACAGCTAAAATAAATCCTTTGAGGCCTTAAACTTAAATTCGGGCTACGAGAATTTGCCGAACTTTTGGTAAGCTCTCATTTAAAAAATAGCTTATTTATTTCCCACAAGACTTGCGCCTTCCATCCATTTTTGAACCTAAAACATTTAAAGAAAGTTTGTTGTTGGCCTGTAATTTAATATAATAAAAAACGAAATTTTATTCAAAATTTGGGCTCCGAAGGACTGTTTACATTTTAGATAGACATATTTTAAAACCACAAAACTCGATTTGGGACCACGGAGCGATGTAATATCGATTTATTTTTATCTATATTTTGGTGCGTATTGATATTTTTTCTTTTGTTCATGGCTATACTAACGAATAGAATCCAATCTTGGAAAGACACATCTTGAAGCACTGTTTTACTCTTAACACGGTATGATCCGCATATAAGAAACTCCGACCAATAGTTCTTTATATCAGGATATTTTTATAATCGTAGTATGTATATAAGAAACTTCTGCTGTTATAAAAGATTTTTTGTAGGAAAAATTATACTGAGAACAAATTTAATTAATGTATTTCTTTTAAACTTTGCAATTGAACAAAACAATCAAAAATCTTCAAGGCTAAACAGTCATAAACATAAATAAAGCTTATCTAAAATTAAATAGTAAAAATTTCAGAGTTGCTTCATGAGAATTGTAATACTTTCTAGAAAAAAGTATAGCATTCTTAAAATAATTTCTTTCAAGAAGTTTTTTTGTATGATCGTATAGTCTTAGGTGATTGAAAAATATTTCTTTTATCCTACATGCGGTTTTCATATAAGCACTTTTTTTGTTTATGAAAACACTTAAAATATATACACGGTCTTGTTTCTTGTAAACAATAATATGTCTTATAAGCGGGTTTCTTATATGCAGACCCTTAGCCCAAGAGTCCGATTACATTAGCATAAGATTACAGGATAGGAAGTACGTGAAGATGAAGATGCATTTTGGTGAAACTAACCAACTAGAATAGCTTTGCCAGAGAGTGTCATGATGTACGAAAATGAACGAATTTTGGTCGATTTCAATATTTCAATTATAAGTGTATAAGATAACAGCTTGAAATATAGCCCACACGATAGAACTCGAAGAGCCTAAATAGAATATATAAGGTAACATTGTTGAATGCTGTCCTAAACATTGGTAGTCACTCGTTTTTTGGTCAACTTTTGTTAATAAATATTACTATAATCAAAAACGGAACATGTGGGAGACGGTTAGAAAAATTATCTTAGAAAATCAGCTTAGGCGAATCATCTTACTTACAACTCACATATAAAGTGTTCAAACAAAAATATCAAATTGAAAAAAGAAGTAACTGATCACAGCATACTGGATGCTTAAGGAAGTATATAGCTTTGTGTTTATTTAAGTTGTTAAATTTTTGGTTAAATAATTTGGCTCCACTATGCTAGCAGCTCAACTGGCGTATTTTGAAATATAAAAATATGCATCTAATTGGTCAGTTAGTCCGATTAATTGATCAGCAAAAGAACACTTTTTAAAAATTTCAAGGTGATCGGAAAATTTTGGCACCTCATCTGACGAATTTTAAAACAAAAAAATGTGTATCAAATAGATCAGAAATTGTCATAATTGGTAACTTAATCCGATTTATTGGTCACCTAGAGAAAATTTTTTGAAAATTTCAAGGTCATCCGAAAATTTTGGCCCTCATCTAGCGAAAATATGCATCTAAAAGGTCACGTATCGTATCGAGTATTTTTCGATCTATGTCGTTATCGTATCGTTCTAGTCTCGTTATCGCCGATATTTCTCGGTTATTCTCGTTTACATTTATATATTAAATACTAGCTGGAACAGTGGCCTTATCCGCGCCCCCAAGTTAAAGCTGAGTTGTTTGCTAACTTACTAATGAGATATCTTTCTCATTGAGAATTACATCTCATCAATTGATGATGACTTCAGCTTCGGACCTGATAGTATTCCGGCGACAATATTAGTTAACTGCGGCTATGTGCAGAGTCAGCCTCTCCTTTTTTTTTTTGAATAAATCTATTATAGCAAACTGGAAAAAATAATGCATTCATTAGCCCCATTTCCAATATGAAGTGTAAAAAAGATTTTTCAATTTGCAGGCCCGTCGCTAGGTCATCATCAGTACCGAAATGTACTGAGTTACCTTTTCACAAGCTTTGCCGAGCTGTAGCCACATAATTATATCTACTAACATGTTGATAGAACAATTGATAATAGTTATGCGTTGGCAATATTGACACAAGCTGATTGGAAATGATACACTAAACCTCCCCCACCAACGCTGAAAATAGAATTAAATCTAAATCGACGGGTACCCGTCGGCAGTTTACCAGTAGTACACCGCAGTTCTGTTCAATTTCATACGATCAAGTGTAATATAATTTTTGGCAGTGTGTCATCATTGCCACTTTTCTGACCCCGTCCCAAAACATTAAGAGTACTCCTCCGATGAGTATCAAAATATATATATTTATTTAGTTAAGAAGCTCTGGTGCAGCAAGAGAACCAATTACAAGTTGATCCAGATAAAGTATGTTCGCAATATTTCTACGGGAGCACAAAGACTGCATAGTAATAACTTCATGATCCTGAAAAGAAAAAAAGTATACGAGTATATAAGTGGTCGGCAGCTCACAGGACAATTTTGCTCTCATATTTTTTTTATACATACATACAAGTTAATAACATACATAATGAGTAGTTTTACAATTATTAAATCTTAAATAATGCTTAATAGCAACATTTTAACCTGAGAACTCTCCATCGTAAATAACCATTTCTTAATTTTCTTAAGAAATAATGCTCTTGATCTTAATATTCTTATTCCATAAGGCAACTTTTTAAAGACTTTTGGTGCAGTTACAGTATATATGACACGCATTCTCTTTTATTCAGTTGTCGAAAAACCATTGACAATGCAACATCGTGCGCGGATGTAAATAGTTCTTGTTGACTTTTATGCACACAGGAAATGTATTTTACAGTTGTGGCAAATGCCACAACGTATTTTATATCTTAGACGACTCGCAATGCTTATGTGTTGAAAGGTCATTTCTTTGTATATTTACTTTAGACGACATATAGCAAAATAAATATTGTGCTTTAGATTTTAGACTGTCAATGTGTTTCTAATAATTTGTTTATTTTTTTACTTACTGCCGCAACATTCATTTCGAAAAGCACTTTTGCGAAAAATTTCTTTCGGTGCAGCCTCACCTCTCTTACCAACAAATACTTTTTATTTTGCCAACCCAGTGTTTAATTAATCATTAAACCACAATTTAGCATCGAAATGTAAACCTCTAGGTCTTTGACTAAATCGACACGACAAATTTTTTACCTTTAAATTTTTAATAAAACTGTGCAAAATTTTTCTTCCTGGTAAAAATCATATTGTGGCATTTATCAGGATTAAGATGTAAGTTATTCTTAGAACACCAACCTTCAATGAATTTCAAGTCAGTGTGAAAGTATCACCAACCCCTTTCACTTTGTTGTATATTTTTATGTCATCTACATTTACTAACAGATGGGAGTTTTATGTAACATGTGTAACATCCTTAGTTGCTTAAATGAACAGGAGTGGCCCCAGGTGACTTCATTGTGGAACACCTGATGTCGCGCTAGATGGAGAGGGTTTGGTTGTATGGGAGGAGCTTGGACCCATTATCCGACGCCGTAAAAGTGGCTCCATCGCTGTCAAGAGCAAACAAAACAAAAATAAAACATTCTTGTTTTTACATTAAGGTAACTTCAAAAAAGAAGTCGAAGAAGTATTATTTACAGTTGCTGCTGCCACAGTAGAATGTGATGTCAATCCCCACATCTTGTTTTGTTTTTAAATTTTTGCGTTTTTTTTTTGTTTGTTTTCAGAAAGAAAATATTAACGTCGGTGTATGCGGGTATATATGTATGTACATTAAGGTGGTTGTTAGGGAAAAAATTGGGTACGCCCCCTCAATCCGTTCGAAGTAGGATAAAAAATATTAGATTCTTAACCCTTACTGACCCTATTTCAATGTGGAATTTGGCCTCAGACGCCAATTTTAGCTATTTGTTCTTAGGGGATAATAATAAAGACACCCCACAGTGGTCTGGATGAGCTATCTAGCGTCGTTAAAGTCACAATTGATCTAGTTACAGATTTTTGTTAAAAAATATATAATTTTTTAAAAAAATTGTTGGTTGGCTACAAAGTGTGCGAAAAATAAAAATAATTCCAGATTAAACTAAATTAACTTGCTCCAAACATATTGGAATGTGAAGTAGCACATCGAACACCTAGAAAAAATTAAATTCTAAAACATCATATGTTGTACATTTATTACTCGAATGATAATAGTACTAACCGAAATATTGCAATCACTTTCCGAGTCGAAATTATCACCAAGTTCTTCGTCTACAATTGGTGGACCAGATTGTAAAGTGAGAATTTCTACGTCGAAAAAAAGACTTTTTTGGTAATGGTTGAAGTTTTTTGAAGTAATATGATAAATATATCCGATGATAATAGCAATAAATTAAAAAGATCACACATTGTTTTTTCGTGCGACATTTTTCGAGTATTAAACTTCCTGAAGTTTCTGAAATCTTTATTTCGCGCTTCCAAAGCTTCTTCAGACAGGAAGCGAAATACTTTCAATTATATCTGGACCATGTATCAAAATCTTATGTCGGCTTGCAGTCATATAAAACGACGGATACAGCTTCACATAAAGCTTTGCTGTATCCAAAGCATATCGAAATATGTCATTGTTCTTAATACGACATGTATTCCTTTAATTAGTAGTTCGTCAACTTTTGTTATAGACGCGGCTAAGTGTGCTTGCTTGAAAAATCGTCTAGCCCTATTTCCAGTGCTGGTAGTACCACATTCTGGCTGTGGTATGTCTACAACTAAATTCATTTTGAATTCTATTTCGTGAATTATTTTATTTTTACTATTTTCTACCATGATTTTATCAGTTTTGTCACGTATTTGCCATTTCTTTACAGGTGTTCTATATGCAATATGCAAAGTCCAGCCATGCAAAGTTGAAAGGCCATTTTCGTAAAATGCTTCACCTGCACATCAAATGTTTCAGCATTTATCATTGTTAATTTAAATATGTGTTGCACATTTACTGCAATATTTTCAATACTTAGCTTAGTTGGCACTATTTTTGCAATTTGGAGTTTTATTGTTTGTATTTCGTCAATGTGTTTTGTTTTCCTTGGCAAACAAAAGTTTTATAGGTCTGGAAAATCGAGAAGATGAGGGGCGTGGAATCACCAAACCACAGATTCGATTCTAACCAGTTGCATGGGAGCAATGCATATAGCAAAGAGGAATTCGACATAATACTTCAGCAGAAGTATCTGAAATTATAATAAAGTCATCACATCGGTAAAATTTTTTCTTCGTAGTACCCAGTACAAAATATGAGGGTTATAAGTTAAGGCACGTTAAACCACGTTGCATCAAACGTGACAGGAATCTAACTTTTTTTTCATTAAATGATAAACTCTTCGAATTAGCAAAATAAATTTAAAACTTAAAATTTGTCAGTTGAACAAAAATGAAATTGTAGGTTCCACAAAAAGTTAGTCTCAGCTACCGTAGCTGGTTATAAAATAAAGTTAGCTAGTGAATTAATTAAAGGAAAGCCTACATAGTAGGAAACAAAATTTGTTTCAACTAGTGAGTTACTCAGTTAAGAAAAAACCTACATAGTAGGAAGTTAAATTTGTGTCAAACAAAGTTACAATAAAACTAATAAAATATAAACCGGAGTTTTACTGGATCTCACGAAAAATAATCAAAAACTCTACACCCAGCTTACGTATATAGTCACAAATTATAATCAAGATTCTACACCCAGCTTGCATGGTAACGAAAAATAATTGGCGCCCAACGTGGGGCGAGTAACCGCGACCGACCAATAACAACGCAGCTATGAGAAACGCAAGATACCAGAATTAAAAACACATTCATTTATATAGATTTTTGTGTTAAATGAAGGATACTTAAATTTTCTTGATTTTTGTGTGTATCAGCCAAATGAAAACTAAGGTAAATTTAAAGTTACTTACATAGAGCTAAGGTTAGAATCTTCCCAACAGAGAAGATTTCCAATGAAACCGCAACAAAGCGCATTAAATTAATTCAAAATTAGAATTAAATACAGTTGAAGTTAAAATAATTCTTATAAAAAATCCCAATAGGGAAAGTTTCCTATGAAACCGTAACTAAACGTAGAAAATTAAAAGTGAAATAAATTAATTAATTAAAAAATTTTTTTTTGTAGATATGAAATTTCACATTTAAGTAAAGTGAAGATTCAAAAACAAGTTTTGTCTGATCTGAAATGGTCGGTGCCCTTATTTTTTTCGTTTCTTAGGACTATTGATTCATGATTGTGGACGAATTGATAGCTTGAGGAATTTTCGTGTCTCTACCGAGGAGCGACTTCTTAACCAACGACCTCTCCCATCCCCACAACCGGCCATGGACGAAGATTACTTACAAACGCTTTTGAATGTCGCAATAACACATACACAACAACAACACTAGCTCACGAGAAATCACAAAACAGAATTCGCGTGAGTGAGAAAAAGTAAGGAATGAGCATTTGTGATAAAGTCAGTTAAAACAGAAATAGGCACTAACAAAGAAATGCAGTGGGTTTTTCTGTCGTCACAATGGGTAAGCCATCGAATATAAACAAAGAATGCTTGGTCACTTTTGTATTATATTAAATGTGCAAAGGAATTGAAAGGACACGCAGGATGTCACTTTCTACTAATAATATTTGGAAAAAAATTTCCAAACAGAACTATGAAATGTCCATGCTTGCTTCAATTGCTTTGGCTGTTCCAGCTAGCCAAGTATCGATTGAAAGAGCTTTCAGCACATTGTGCACAACACTAACCAAGCAAAGAACAAAACTTAACCAAGATACAATTAGCAATTTATTACTTATAAAATTGAATCATAAATTGTTAGAACATATTTTAAATTAAATTAAGAGAGCTCTTCCTCTCGCAGAAGTAAGAAGAGGTAAAATTGGGAAAGCTTTTCTCCGAAAAAACGATACACAAAAGCGAAAAAATTACATAAAAAATCCAATGTAAAATTAATATCAGAAAGTATCCAGAAGCAATCTAATAAATTTATAATGCTGAGTCGCATTTATGACAACCATTTATTTTCCAGTCTGTACGAACAATAACGTTGTTAATTCAGTATTTGTTTATCAAAACTCATCTTTTTATACCCTACACAGAGGGTATATTCACTTTGTCATTCCGATTGTAACGCATAGAAGGGGGCGTGGCAGGTATGGAAAAGTGTATATATTCCTGATCAGCGTCACCACCTGAGTCGATATAGCTGTGTCCGTCTGTCTGTCTGTGTGTCTGTCTGTTGAAATCAGGTTTACGCAAAAACTAAGTAAGCTAATACAATGAAATTTGGCACACAGCTCACATCTTCTTGCAAGCTGCTAGCATATAAAAATGGGTGAAATCAGTTCACAGGCACGCCTTCCGCCCATACTCTATGTAGATATACCCAATTCCATTTTGAAAAAAAGTTTCTGCGATTTTGATCAAAATTGGTAATTTGGTGAATATGAGAACAACATTAAGATTAGGGTAGGTCTTAAGTTTGCAAAGGCTCTTAAAGAGGCGTGGCACAGCCTTAAATTTTAAGTTTTACAACGCCATTGCTCGTAAACTGTGCAAGATATTGTGATGAAATTTGGTACACGGATACAGATCTTGCGAATTTTGAATTTCGCCTAAAGTGGGCGGAATTGTAGAAGTGGGCGTGGCATTTCTTAACAATTAAAAAATTGGATTTCGTATAACTCCAAATTGGCGCATACAGTTTTCATTAAAATTTTAGAGATGATACTACTGAAAGTAGTCAACAATATAAGCCACGTCAATATACTGAAAAATTTATTTTAAGGGCGTGGCATACCTTACAATATTTATAAACGTTATAAAAAGAGAACTAACAACGCAATCATTATGAAATTTAATATGGCGGATACACTTGCTAAAAGGTGTCTTCTTGCAAAATTTTGGCACAATTGCGCCGGTGGGTGTGGCACCTTCCATTTAAGCGAAATACGTTTAATGCTATAGATAGTGTGCTATGAGAGTAATCTTCATAAAATTTTGTGTAGAGGTGTCGGTTACTATAAGCTTTGAAATTCAATGAAACTTGAGAAGATTACATCAGTGGGCGTGGCACCTCCCTCATTAACATAAAGTTGTAAGTGCTATTTTAAAAGAACTATTGGTGCAATTGATCTGAAATTTGAAGTAAGTGGTTTACTGGGTATTAGGTACATTTGAGTCAAAAGCTTTGAAATACCAACAGTGGGCGTGGCACCTCCCATACAATTAAAATACCTTAAGTGGCATAACTATCGAAATATATGAGCAATCCGAACTGAAATTTGGTGTAAGAGGTTTGTTTGTGGAAGGCTACTTTTGGATCAAAATCTGAGTGGATTGTACCAGTGGGTGTGTCACCTCCCAAAATTTTAAGAATAATTACGGCACATATCGCTAACTATACAAGCTATTATGCTAAAATTTGGTTTGTGCATGTCAATCACGAATATCATTTATTGAAACAAAAGTGGGCGGAATTGGAGAATTGGGCGTGACATATTTCGTGTTTTTATTTCTATTCTAATTTTTTCAACATTTCTCATATTCTTTTGACATTTTCAGTTTTTTCCAACACTTTTCAACATTTTTGAACATGTTTACATTATTTTCGACTTATTCAACCTATTCAACATTTTTTTAACATTTATTTAAAAAGTAATTTTAATGCAGTGTAGGGTATGTGAGTTTCGGCCTGGCCGAAGATAACACCTTTACTAGTTATTTATAACTTCGAGAAATTTGTCTTTGATACCCTGAGGGATTTTGTCTTCTTCTACTAAGTATGATTTAGCATATGTTGATTGAAATGAGTACAAGTAGAATAAAAACATGCGAATCTAAAATAGAAGCGATAGTTAACTATGAAATACCCAAAACCTTACGGAGCTTGAAGTCCTTGTTGGGTCTAGCGGGATATTGTAGGAGGTTTGTGAAGGACTATGCGGCCATCAGAAAACCACTCACCAGACATTTGCGTGGAGAAATCGGACATGTGGGAACACGACAGTCTAGACATGTGAAGATAAGTCTTGACGACGAAGCAATAGCCGCTTTTGAGAAAGTAAAGAACATTTTAGCTTCAAAAGATGTTTTACTCTTATATCCTGATTTCAATAAGTCCTTAGATACGACTGACGCCTCATCTCATGCCATTGGTGCTGTCCTGTCTAAAGGGGGACGTCCAATTACCAGGATCTCCAGAGCCCTCTCTACAAAGGAATATTACGCGACTAATGAGCGCTAACTTTTGGCCATAGTGTGGGCGCTAAAAAATTGAAAGCACTACTTATATGGCATTGGTAAGATAAATATTTTCACCGACCACCAACTACTTAACTTTTTAAAATCGGATAAAAACCCAAATTCGAAGACTAAAGGTTGTAGAGCGTTTATCGAAGAGTATTCCCCGACAGTTTTTTACAAACAAGCTGAAGATAACGTTGTTGACGATGCTCTCTCTAGGTAATTTATAAATATAATCACGCATACCTCATCCTCGTAATCTTTTCAAGCATGTGGTAGTGAGGAATCACTTACGGAAATCATCCTTAATGTGCAGATCCCAATAAATTGTTTCATAAAACAACTGATTATCGTGTAGGGAATTGAATCACTCCACTACAGGTTTAAGGCCAGTCGACATTAATCAATCCATTCCGGAGGAACTAACAAACAGTATAAAGTCTAAGCTAACAGTTAAACAAAGACACGATCTGACTTATCACAATATGAAAAGGACCCATAATTCATATATACCGGGAGAAAAGGCCTATGTGAAGACAAACATTGTGGAAAAAATAGTTCAGGTAGATTTAGGCACTTCTCTTAAGATCTATAACAGAATAGTTCATACAGAATAGTAGATACCGTTAGATTTATCATTGCAGATTCTTAACATAAATCCTTTCCGCACTGTCCTACACCTCGACTATTATCTTGAATTATACCGCCTCCTACTATATCCTAATAACGGATGGAAATGTAGCCATATTTGATGATTACGGAATGTTGGCCCATAAAAATAATCTTACGAATTTCGAAACAATCAGGGATGAAACCCAGGAGCTTGTGAAACTACTTATTTCTGCAGTCGCACATGAAAAATCTTTTAGTTAGTGACCTTGACCAAATCAGCAGACTGGTAAGCTCATTACGCGTCAACAACACTGTACTGCATCGCCAAATAAATAACCTGGCTTATACTGTTAGCATATTATTGAACAGAACAAAAATCCCCACCGACTTGGGTCAATTGTACGACATCTTGGCCAGTAGAAATAGAGCAGTGATTACATAAGAATAGTCCTACCCATAGTCCTGGGTAAATTGAACTTGATAAATCCGATGTTACTGGATACTCATGAAAGTGCACAGAGCTGAGCACAACTGAAACTATACGCATACCCGAAAACATCCGTGCGTTGCATGCACACACGACGTCATCATAGGGAACGAAGAGCAAAACACAGCCGTACCGGTCTCTCTGCAATACGAACAGATACGAAACAAAAACAGCTACAGTATACGATTCATTTGTATACGCAAGCAGCTGGTAAAACGGAATAAAAGTAGTCGGTCACTGTAGCAGAATAATGTTCGGTATGAACAGAATAGAAGAAATTGAGCATTTAGCACGTTCAATCATGGAGATGGAAAACAGCAATTTAACTTTTTATGCTTTTTCAAGTCTGTTGTTCAACTTTATGTTTATTTGTAAGGTAAAAAAATTAAAAATCTAAATAAAAAAATTCCAAAACTCCAAAAGATTTTTAACACAATGCGCTAAAAGTGTTTGCATTCGGCGATTTGCAACAACACATTAATAATTTCAAAGGAGAATAATAAAAACAATTGCGGTATTTTTGAAATTGTCGGTGTAGCTGCTATGTCTTCGATTACTTTATCGAGTTCACTGTCATCGAATAACAACAAAACGGTCTTAATGATGGCCGGATATCAGTGGCGTTTACTCTAAGGTGCGCAGGTGTTCTCCGCACACCCAACCAAAATCCGATGCATCTCTATTAGAAGTTTTCATATTTGTCAATAATTTGACACTGTAGCTACTGGCACGCTGCAGCATACCATATCCATCATATCATAGTTCTCTCCCCTAAGCGTACAATATATGTACGTCATACCATGGTGCAATAACCAACGTGTAGTAATTAGGGAGAGCCAATGCGTACTGAAGTGGAAGCGTGAGAGTAGATCGCCTATTTTCTTTAACGTTGACATTCTTGACATATCAATTGCCCGTTCAGCAAAGTTAAGCGCTTTGATGAATTGCTGCACTTAAGCATAATGGTTTTGAAAACTCTCTGAACGATATGCTGCAAGTATTGAGCAAACAGCTTTAATTCAGATAAATTTAGTCGCTGTTCTTGTTTTTCAATAACAAAAAAGACTTATCGCTGTCAGATTGTAACCCGCTGCACTAATTAGCGTAATTTTTTGTTCGCATCGGAGCTTTGAAAAACTTAATACAAAAACCTCTCAGTAAAAAGTTGTTTAAAGCGATTCAAAAATGTTGAAGTTGCTGAACGGGCCCAACAATCAAAAAAACGATAAGTCAAAAAGAAAACGAAACACAATAAAATCGAATCTATGATAAATGACAATGTGAATCTATTAATGGCCGATATCCAGAAAATTATGAGAGAAGTGTCGTAATTACTACACCTTGGTTATTGCACCATGCGTCATACGACTACAATTGTTCTAGCTCATCGTAGCAGATCAAATATATGAAACGCAACATTATTTGAAGATGTTGAATTCCATCCAACCGACTTGAGTGTGCGCTGCTGATGTCGCACCAAGTCAAAGCAAAAACCTATAGTAAAAAAAAAACTACTACATACACATTCTAATAAAATGCTCATCATAAACAATAAACTGTGTTCGTAAGATATTAGCGCACACGCAACAACCAACGGCCGCTTCTCTGGCAGAGAATCTCTGCCCTCCAACAAAAAAAAAATAAAAATATCACAAAATATAATCAAAGTATTCTACACCCAGCTTACATAATAACGAAAAATAATTTATGTATTCGCATTTAGACATTTGGCTCCAGACTAATTTCTTTGCAAATCTACCATCAGCAAACAAGGCTAGTGCTTCTTCCAGCGTGTACTGAATCGGACTTTAATGTCTGAAATTCGTCACTTTTTGAATTTTAGTCGGTGTTTCTTTTTCCGGATTTATATAGGCTAACACGTGCTGGTACCATCATGTTTTCATAGCTTACGGTCCTCACTAAATTGGAATCTTTGTTAAGTTTTCTTTTGTCGCTGGTTTTGGAGAATCTCTTTTACGGCCTACCCATCTTTGACGCAGTTGGCATGTGGACAATGTGTTCAACTGATGCAATATTCAATAATCCAACCATTATTTGTTGCGCAGTTCGAAAATTTCCAAAGTTATGTAACAATTTTTCCATGTTCGTGAATAGTGCTAACAAAATTGAGCATTGGCGTTTTCCTTGCCTTAGAGTTCGATTTTTGTTAAAACGTAGTTTAAAGTTACAGAGGAGTTCTTGAACGGTGTCTCTTTCATTACGCCAAACATTGAAAAATTCCCGTTTTGAAATAAGCATTCCTATTTTTCAATAGGAAACAAAATGATTAGGCAAAAACTGGCAGCTAGCTTTTACGCAAATTAGTTAGACATGTCTAATATTTACTAACAATTAGCAAAATAGGCCGCTAGTTGGCGAATTTTATTAATAAAAGTCAACCTAAGCTTAAAAACAAAATATTTCTTACAAATACTAGTTCACAAAATTGGCTTATAAGTCCAAAAATAATTGAACAAGCATATCCATAGTTTATAAAAAATAAACTACACCTGAACTTTCAGCAATGCTCAAAAAACTTTGCAATTTTTGTTTTTAATTTTGTAGAACGAATTGTATAAATTCACAAAAAAAAAAACAATATACTTTTCTAAATTTTCATTGTAAACTTACTCGACGACTTTGGCAGCTAAATTAACAAAGAAAAATCAAAGAAGAATTCTAAAAATGGTACCGTTACTTAGAATAGGCATTTTTGTGATAATTTCATTCAAAATTTATTCAATTGATTTTTTGACTTTCGTGACGCTAGATGTACCTGTCAAAGCACGGTGCGCCCTCTCAATTAGTTCGGAATAGAATAAAAAAATCTAGGAGTTTTTTGAAATTTTTATCTCTTACCCTTGCTGATCCTATTTCAATGGGTCAGTTTAGGCATAAGCCACTATTTTTATATTAGTTTTTCTTACGTGGTTTCAATTCTAAAAAAGAATATATTAAAAATTAATGTCGCTGGGATCTAGTTTCCGAGATATAAACATGTAAAGTTTGGGGTAACAGATTTTTCAAAAATCCAATATAACTTGGAGGTTCCTAAACAGATGTTAAATACATTAATGCCATATGA
Source organism: Meiosimyza decipiens (assembly GCA_963680825.1). Taxonomy (NCBI): domain Eukaryota; kingdom Metazoa; phylum Arthropoda; class Insecta; order Diptera; family Lauxaniidae; genus Meiosimyza; species Meiosimyza decipiens. Next base: position 39,260,633 of record OY804261.1, read on the forward strand.
GAGGTAATTTTACGGTCTATAGGATTGGTGCATAAAGTTTGAAATCAGTCCCATATATTTTATGATATCAATGATTTTTAAAAATGCTTACCATATTTTCCAAAGATATTGTAAAGATATGTTATTTTGTTAAGATACTAAGAAGTTTTCTTTCGATTAATATGTTGCTTGTTCATAGTTTTTTTTTCTAAGTGATTGTATACAAAAATAATGAACAAACTAGTGTATTTTTTTTAGGTTACATGTTCATATATTTAATTCACTATTATATGTAAGATCTTGACTTAAGAGTTTGAAAACTATCGGCTTATTTAATTTAAAACATTTCCACAAATGTTAATTTGTTTGCATTCGTAAATACTTTACGACATGCGTCAATAACTTTCACATTGAAATGGGGTAAGTAAGGGTTAAAGATAAAGATTTCCAATGATTCCTTAATTTTTTTATCCTATTTCGAACCAATTTAGGCGTCGCATTTGGTATAAGCGCGTTCAACGCTCTAAATGCTTATCGTACGATAAACACTGCCCCCAGGCCTCACTTAGTGGCCCAAGAGCAAAGCTTAGCCAAAGCTCATTCCATGTTATTGCTTATCACTTCGGGGAACGGCCCTGATACTAGTACGACCACATCATTCGCATACGAAATGACCTTCACCCCATTTTGGTTAAGCTGTTTAAGGACAATATTAATTACAACCAGCCAGAGTAATAGGGAGAGTACTCCGCTTTGAGGTGTACCTCTATTTACCTCCCTTACTACAAGCATGTTGGCTTTAATTATTCTAGTTATCAGCTTGCTATCCAGGTGATGATAAAATCTTGTATTACCAGCCCAGCGAGGGCGCTCTGGATAGCTTCGTTACGCACATTATTAAAAGCTCCTTCAATATCAAGAAAAGCTGTAAGTGTATACTGATGAAAGTGTAATGACCTTTCAATCTTGCCAACAACCTCATGGAGAGCAGTTTCTGTTGATCTTCCTTTGAGGTAGGAATGTTGTGAGATGAATAGGGAGGTGCCGTCCAGTGTTTCTGTGATATAAACGTCTATTATTTTTTCTAGTGTTTTTAGTATAAAGGAGGACAGACCAATTGGTCTGAAGTCTTTAACATAAAATTGAAATTACTCACGTACACAAAAAAGAACTGCCAGTTGACAGTGTTGCCAATCACAATTAATGAACTTAAAAAAACAATATACCAGAAGAAGAAAAATTTTTATAATTTTTTTTTCATTTTACATCACCCTACCGTATATGCACATACCTTTGAGGATGAAATTGAAGCAATTATATGACCTTTTATAATTTTTAATAGACTGGGCTTGTGCAAAAAGCTTATGCAAAGCCTAACTTTTTAATCGTTGGCATTCATTAATTCTTCTGGAACTGTGGGTAATTATGAATCGTATGTTGTTTATTTGAACGAAGCTTGCATTGCGTTGGTTTCTGAAAATTTGTTTTTGAAATAAGACCACACCTGATGCCAGACACAGTTTCGAGTACATGCTATTTGCTTTTAAATAACGTGTCCAACTTCCCAGGATAAAATAGTAGTCCTACTTATAAGCGATGCATTTAGTAATCGACTTGGTCAACGAAAACGAATATCGCATCACATCTTCGATCCTTACATAGAATAAATTCAGTGCCGATTTACAACTTCGTACAGGATGATCCAAAAAGAGGTATCACCTTAAATCAATGGGAAATACAAATTTTTTTGAAATGTGATGATATTAGGCCGGTATGATCCGAAAAAAATTAGTAAATACCTATAAATATTTATAAAGCTTTACCACAAAAAGCGTATTATCCGAAAAAATGTGGTGGTTGAGAGAAAAAAAATGAGATTAAAAAAGCAGCCGATCACTTCCCCTCCAAAAAAAGTTTCATTTTTCACCCAGATAAATTTCTTGTAGCTAAAATTGAAGACTGTCAAAATCGTAGACCACGAGATTACAGACTCACTTTTGACAAGCGAGGAATAGGAAATTTCCTGTCTCAATTATATCTGCTCAGTACTTGCCTCATAAAATATTTTTCATCACCTAATTTTTTTTCACTTGTTTAAAGGTTATGTTAAGAAGGAGCAACATAACAAAAAGCTGGAAGTCAAAACATTTTTTGGTAAATGCTCATTTATTCAATTAAATAGCTGAGCGATTTCTGATTGAAAAGGAATGGTAAAGTTTAATGTCTCCTAAATGGTCAACCAGATAATTCTTTCCGAAATATTGTTTTTCGATGTGAACATTGTTTTCGACTAGTCAGAGAAATTTCAGATTTTATTCTCTCGAATATCTCGATTTGACACTTTTAATTTTTAACCACAAATTCCGGATGATACAGACCTACTATGATGCATTAGCACAAACTTTATCGTTAACAAAGCTCCAAACGAAAAAGGCTAATTGTGTTAAAATGCATGCTCGCGGCTGTCAATTTTAATCTCCATTTCGTGATATCAGGCGTCCAGAAAATTTGTCAAACAACAGAACTATTGATTCACCAGCTATGTGACATGTGGCGCCATCCTTCTGAAAATAAATATCGTCCACGTCCATAACTTCAATTTCAGGCAAAAAATTATGTAATCGACATTGTTCGGTAACGGAACCCGTTCACTTAACTGGTCGCATCAACATCATATTCATAAAAAATATTGCCCAATGACACCGCTAACCTAAAATCCCCACCAAACTGTCACTTGTTGTGGATGCAGAGCTTGTTCCACTATTACTCCAGCTCTAGACGTGACCGCTTTTTTTTTGCTTACGAATTTTTGTGTTAAAAATCATGAACTCTAGTACTTATTTCATGCCTTCAATCAGCTTAAGTGCGTGGTTAGTTGGCTTTAATTCTTGGGTCGACTGGACTTGATAACCAAATGCGGTGCAAAGCGGTTGCGGAGTGCCCGGTTTCTTTGATGGACACGCCTGGGTAACCTGGCCGGACGAATACGAGCTTCAGCCTTCACATTACGAATCGATTAAATTCACTGTAGCTATGCGAGAAGACGCTTGATGACGACACAAAGCAGTATGAACTTTACGAAACGTTTTCGAGATGTTTGTATTATTTTTGTAACGATTTTTTTTGTTTCGATATGTTGTTCGAGTGTTTATCAATCCGTATTTAACCCGACGGGAGTGTGGAGACAAAATGTTACAAAGAGTATGTGGCAGGGTACGATATGCCCACGCACAAAATTGACTGTAAGCTCATTTACCAAATAGATAGCATTAAAGTAAATGTGTTTTATTGTAATATTCAATATGATAATTTAATATTTATAAAACTCCTGTGATAGTTTAATACTTCTTATGTTGTAGTCGAAGTAAAACAAAAGTACTTATTTTTTTAAGCAAAAATATAAAATCATTTTAAAAGCTACTCAAAACGGCAAAGCGTTTGCATAACTAAATAAAGGTCCACACACATAAAACTAACCTCTTAAATTTTACTTATCTTTAAAAAAAGTCATCTCAATGCCAGTTGAGTGTAAACAGTTTAAAAATGATTCAAAATTTAATATGACATCTCTTGTTGGATGACTCTTTGAATCGTTGAAGTTTCTTAAGTGCCGTTAACGTAAATAACTACCCGAGTTCATTCCAGGCTAAACTAGTTCACCAACACGCCGGTAACATATAAAATGGTTTAATTCGCTTAAGTACATTACAACTAAATTTTCCGAAATTATCTGTATTTTACCATCGCTCCGTATAAAATATTTATATTTTTCTAAATTTTTGTTCAAAAATTCACATTAAATTTCTTATAGAAAAAGTTGTATAAGAAGATACTTCCAAGTTGCAATTTCAGTTTTTTAAGATTTTATTTCAATGTTTAAATGAGTGACTTTAAGACCGCAAGTTAACTCATTTTCACAAAACTTCAATGTTTTTGCATACTTTTTTGCTGAGCCCAGTACATTTTAGGCTAATAAAATTACAAGTGCAATATGTAAAATGAAAAAAATGGGCAACTAGTTGCTGATACTAGTTTCAACCGCTGCTACACAGTATCATCAGTAAGCTTTGTAAGCTGACGTTCAAGAATTTGCAATAGAGCCCATGCTGTACGTGTACTTCGAAAACGAAGAATCTATGTATTTATTCCTTGAAGGTAAGGCTTAGTTGACGCGATCTACAGTAGCTACAGCTACAAATGCTATATCAAATTGAAGTGCTCATCGAGCAGAGTTGCGCAAAATTATTGGATCGAGAATCCGTTAACCAGAAACTGTGATATATAAGCGTGGAAAGATTCCCTTTTTTTTCAACTCTTTCAAGCATTGCACTGATTAACTGCAAAAGCCTTGCCATAGCGAGGAGAAAAAATGTACATACCTACTACTCTCTCTCTCTCCCTCTCTAATTGTTATTGTTTTCCAATTAAGCGTTGTTGTTACCACGGTTGCCACTTTGGTCCAATTGGACCAGAAGTGGTCCTTTTTTTTGCGTTTGGTCCGCTGGTCCTTTTTTTTTTGATTTGGTCCTTTTTGAGAAATATTAAAAATAACATTCGTATATATAAATGTAGTGTATATGCATGTAGTGTTGGCTCCTAGTTATTCTAATAAAACGGCCTTCATTCACTTCATTCATTCATTTTAATAAATTATTATATTAACAGCCCTGGTTGGCTACAATCTCGACGTTTCAGTCGCGGAGATAAAATTGGCTTTTCGGTTCCATACTTTTTGTCTATACATGTATAGCGTTTGGCGTCAGTTTCTTATAGTTGTATCTAGAAATGTCAAAATTTGGAGACAGGCATTTTGATATAGCCAAAATGGAAAAGTGCACGTAAATAAAAAATGTTTACAATTTTATCAAAAAAATGTATTTGAAATGTTTTTTCAGTACAATAATCACCACCAAAAGGTAATTTGAATGAAAAATTGATATTTTCGAAAAAAATCCATAATTTCAAAATGGGTGTCGTGCTTGATGTTTGTATTGGCTTTCTAAGAGTCTTTTATTTTTTAATAACGTACATAAATCTACTTTGTTGGGCAAAAATTGGAAATGAGCATACAAAAGCTTAATGGCAAAATTTATATTGATAAATGTTGAGGAGAAATGTCAAGTTTCGACACAAATGTATAGTTAATCCAGAAATGTCAATATTTTTGATATCCACAAAGTGTGGAAGCTAATTATATGGAGACAGTAAATTGAAAGAAACCATGAAACCGAAATTAAAATATTCGAAATTTGTTTTTATAAATACGTTTGTTGCTTGTTACTTAAGGATTTCGTGCTAAAGACATTTACTATGGAGGTTCGGCTACCTTTCTTGTATTCACAACTGGAAGTTAACTTTAAATTGTGTGTAATTTTATGCAAAACGATTTTGTCAAAAATACTAACTGCCTAAACCACTTTGATATATACGAAAAAGCCAAGTATTTACCTATAGCAAATATTTTTATAGGAAGCCAAGCAGAGAACTTTCTCGCAACTGATAAATTTTCAGATTCACAGCGAGTAATAATTAAAACAAATATGTTGAATTTTTACATTGAGCTTTTAAGACAAATACAACAAAGATTTGATTTTAGAAAGGAAGACGTGAAAAACTTACGTATTATAACTCCTCAAAAGGTTTTTTTGCTCATTTAATTCCATGTGATGTCGATATAATTGTAACACAATGGAAACTTTTAAGACTTTCTAGCAGTGATCTCAGAAGTGATATGGATGTTTGCTTTTTTTGGGAAAAAGTAAGCTAATTTAAAAATGGAATTGATGAAAAATGCTTTAAAGAATAGACTGATTTTGCATTTGATTTAATGTGCCTTCCTTTTACGATTTGCTCTGTGAAGTTTTAAGCAATTTTTGCTATATGTTTTTTTTCAATATGTTACTTCTTTGAGTTGTTAAATAAAACGAAATATTTAAATAAAAGATGGTCCTTTTATTTCCATTTTGGTCCTTTTTTTCTAAAATGTTGGTCCCAAAAAAAATTTCGGTGTGGCAACCGTGGTTGTTACTAAAATATGAAAAGCAACAATAGCAATGATTAAGTGTGTGTGTGCGTAATATAAGTGGAGCTTGATATTTGATGAGAAAGAGCAAGGGAAAAGCAACTTCGTGTTACATATGATATTGTTGTATGGAAACTATTATTTTGGATTCATGTTTTTGGAAGATGTGGTGCATTTTTTTTAAGAGATGTTTCGGTTTTTTTATTATTAAAACGAGGTTACGTTACAAGGCATTGTGTCGAACGACGCGTTACGTAACATTGTTTTTGAAGTGAAACTTCTTTAGTGAGAGTGATTTGAAATTAGGTGTGTATACTGAAACGCTTTCTTTGTATATTTATTGAATAACAAAAATGAAAATGTTTTATAAAAATGATAAAAACTTACGGGATTCTAGATTAGCTACATCAATAAATAATACCATAAAATTATCATTATCGTGAAATGATTTCTTATCTTTATCAATTTTTCCAAAGAATGGGTAACTACCAAAGCCCTGCCATAGCGAAGAGAAAAACACTCACTGTTAGGTAAATATGGCCACTTGGGTGATACATAACGTCTGGGGGGGGGGTTTAAAGAAAACGTTACAGCGTGTTACATGGGGAGGGGTCAAAAATCTTCAAAAAATGCATTACGTAATTCTTGAACGCCCCCTAAATCATTGAAATCGAGCATGCATGGGTGATTGTAAGAAACTCTCGCTTTTTGCATGCGGGATATTACTTTAAAGCTTAAACTAAATTTGTCCTTTCCCTTGAAACAAATCTTCTCATATTTACTCTTGAACATTCCACCCAATTTTTAAAAAATTCTAGGTGCATGTTTTAAGAACCCTCGGGTGGATGTTTGTGGGTAAAATGCCTTTGGCGTGGCATGTCACAAAAGACACAATTCAAGGAAAATTCCAAATAAAATTTTCAGAAGGAACACTTGATACAAATATATTTAGGACTCTTAAAGGCTTAGTATAAAACTATAAATTTATAAAACAACAACAAGATTAAAATTGTCCCATGGATTTATGTAAAAATATATTTTTGCTATATAATGGCTCACAAAAATTGTAAGACCGTGTTGGAAGGAGGAAGCTGTGTGAAATATTTATCTTAATTCGTTAAAAAAACAACCTGGCTCTAGGAAAAAATTATTTATTTTTGTTAAACGCATATTCTAATAATTTAGAACCGAGAAAAATAAAGGGACAAATTAGTTAGCCTCTGCCGTGATATATTATGGGTTTAAAATCATAGAGTATGTCATCTTTTTTTCGAAATTGAGTTAAACTAACGTGACTAGATATCTGTCAACAAAACGCGTAGCAGGAAAAAGTTGATGAAACATTGCATTTTGTTCTTAATTTATTCCTTTAAATGATACCATAGAGAAATTAATAGAAAGTATGCCTATTAAAAGCGTATTAAAAGCGTGAGTAAAAACAAAGGGCTATGGGCAAAATATTAAAAATTTGCATTTATATATATTTTTATCACAATGTGCAAAAATGGACGAATTGGATTTTTTAAGCTTTTTTTATTTAACTTTTTTTTACAATAAATGAATAATAAGACACCAATTTTTTGTTAGACTAGCTCTACGGTTAACGATGTTATGACATGGAAGTGACAAACATTCATTCATTTATGCTCGCCACTGTATGTATTTTTCCAAATTACTTATATATATAATAATTAAAAAGCAAAATTAAATACCTAATTTCCAATGAAAACGCGATGCATTAATTAATATAATTGTGTTTGTAGAAAAATGCCACCGGGACCGGGAAAGATCTGGTTAGTGTGTACAAAACACACACCCGATTTTCGGGGGTTATCACTAGTATAAATGAAAAAACGAAGAACTCAGAGAAGCAAAGCTTATCAGACCGAGTAACGGTATCGTAGTTGCTTCGCTTGACATGCACTGCTTCTCGATAATCGGTCATCAGTTTGATTTCTATTTTGCACTTCCATGATTGAACGTGCTAATTGCTCAATTTCTTCTATTCTATTTATACCGAACAATATTCGTATATGCCGTTCAGGTAAAAAGTGACCAACTACTTTTATTCCGTTGTACCGTTTTAACTGTAGCTGTTCTTGTATCTGTTCGTACCGTAAAGAGACCGGTGTGTGCTCTTCGTTTGCTATGACTGACGTCGTGTGTGCATATAACACACGAATGTTTTCGGATATGCGAAAATGCGTACCGTTACAGCGCTTTGATTTGCAAGCATGCTATGTTTTACTTTATGCATTGACCTGTTAAGAATCATTGCAAAATATAAACACAGGTCACCAAAACTCTACAGTTTTTCTTGTATGCATTTCATTTTATTTTGATTGTCTAAATAATTAATACAAATAGTCTCTTCCGGTCCGCATCAGCAACATTGAAAAATAAACTTTAACTATTTCCGAAATTTGTGTCGTGCGAATGACGCAAAACATTAATTTTGTTTAATTTCTTCATTTCTGCTTTATCATGAAAGTCATAGCTTGGGCTAAAAATACTCTGTCTTAAGTTTTACTTTCAAAAGATGCATTGTCGACACATGAGTTTTCCCATACAAATCACATAGAAGAGATACATATGTTTATACAGCGCGATACCTTATTTTTGGCTTAAGATAAATGTGTAGTCACAATAGAAGTGATATCGAAAAAAAAGAGGTAATCGTAAATTTTATTTAAATTTTTTCCAGAGCACCGTGTGGCGACAATTGCGTCTAGATAATGTCAACCGCTCAAAAGCTATACTGAAACATACACTGGTGAATAAGGTAAATATTTAGAGGTAGGCTTAGACTTGCATCTATAGGCGGTAGACATGCCCGTGAACTGACTTAGCGTATAGTTTAATTGCACAAGTAAGCAAAATAAATATCAACCTGCAAACCTTTATCTTGCTTCGTTGATACCAGAATTGCAAAAACAAATACAATCTCTTCTATATGGGCCTTATTCTCATCTAGTTGCAACAAAATTAGTATATCATTTGTCAAAAACCAGCAAAACACCATTGTTTTACCGAAGACCGCTTTGGACACACACACACTATAGCGAAAATCGGGAGTGATGCCGTTTAAGAAATAATTACATAAGTTCATCATAGGCTAAATATCTTCGAATTAACTAGTTTGGCCTAGGAAACCAGGTTTTCCTTAAAACTAGTTCTTCCTTAATACTAGTTTGGTTGGTAACGTATATAGACACAGATATCTTGGCCTGTATTACATACATATTTGAGCAGATCTGTTCAAAAGCGGCTCTTAACTTTTATTTAAATCAGGCCCGTAGACAGAAATTTGGTTCAAGGCGGGCCTCGGGACATAGTTTGAAATCCTCAAAGGAAGAGAAACTGAAAAGAGGCTGACGATGAGCATGCTTATTTAAACTGCTGCAAGTAAATACCTGTTTTTGAGCTGATCTAAGATTTTTCCAGAAATTTGATCTAATCCTATGATGGTGATCTTGAATAGTTCGACACAGGATAGAATTCTGTCATGTCGCTTAATGAATCTTGTTTCATTAAGACGAATAAGCCTCTTCTTGCTCTCTGGTTCATGTTCTTGGGTGAGATTTTCAAGAATTATTTCTATGCAAGCTCGCATTGAAATTCACGTGATATTTTTCAGAAAAGAATTATTTTGTTAGTTGAATGAATAGATTCTCACCAGACGTAAGCAGTTTGGTGTTTACTTCGTGATTTCACTATAAAACTGCATCATTAGAAAAACTTAATGGTCTGAAAATTTCTTTCTCCGCAAAATACCATTATGTGCCGTGGCGCTAACGACCTGTTTTGTGAGTTTTCTAATGTCGAAATTGAGGTCAAATTTTCTGAATTCTGTGGCGGGAATCTTAACTTAGCCACAACATTTCGGTTAGTATTATTGGCTTTAGCTCAATATCTTGAAATTACGGCACATTATTTTCAGCGTGAGATCTTCAGCACTCAAATCCTCTTCATCAAAATATTGCATACATACGCTAAGAAATTCCTTAGTCAGGAAGTTCTGTTTTCTTAAACTACCGCATATTTAACGCACCATGTGTATCAGAGATCTGGAACGAGTCGCTTTCTTGCTACTACTCAAAGGGATAGAGATAGAGACAGAGATAGAGATAGGGATAGGGATGGAGATGAAGACAGATATGGAGCTGAAGATAGTGACATGAACAGGGAGGGCAGAACAACGTTCGCCGGCTAGTCTAATATATAAAATTATGGTGTCACAGTGGTTGTAACAAAACTCCTCCGATACGGCATGACCGATGCTTATGAAATTTTGTGTATATATTCAGTAGGTCTGAGAATACTATACGCAAACTACATATTTTATTAAAAGATAGGAAAGTTTTTATTTTGATTAAGTGAATATTTAGGGTCGCCCTTATTCAAAAATATTCTTAAAGTAGCATTTTCACAAAGTCCACTTAATCGATGCACATGGAATATACTCCAAGTGCCTTTTACGTTCAGAAGCAAAGATAAGGTCATAAAACTTTTATTCAGAAGTGCATATTTAGGGTGGCCCTCATGCAAAAATATTTTTTAAATATCATTTTCACGAAGGCCGGTTAATCGATTCACACCGAATTCACACCACGTAGCTTTCCCGTTAAGAAGCATAGCTTAGGCTTCTTTTATTTAGGGTCCATACATAAAGTGGCCCTCATACAAAAATATTTTTTAAAATTTCAGCTTCTCAAAGGCTGCTTAATTGATTGTCATGGAATTTACACCACGTGGCTTTTTTGTAATGAGGCACAGCTTAGGTCGTAAAAATTTTATTTAGAATGCATAATTAGGGTTGCCCTCACCCAAAAGTATTTTTTAAAGAGAACATTCACGAAGCTGCTTTTTAAATGCTTATTATATTCGATGGAAAGTTTTTGCAAAGTTTGGTTTAGGAATATTTTCGATGACACTCCCTCTAAAATTGAATTCATTATATCTCATCAACTACTGGATGCAGACAATGGGACTTGGTATATAGATATTTACATAAAAGGTAAAGGAAAAAGTATGTTTTAAATAAATCTAGTAAAGATGATATGTTCTGCCATGCCAAAACTCACATAACCTAAACTGCATTGAAAGTACTTTTTAAATAAATGTTAAAAAAATGCTAAGGAGGTTGAATAAGTCGAAAATAATGTAAAAAGGTTCAGAAATGTGGAAAAGTGTTGGAAAAAACTGAAAATGTTGAAAAATTATGAAAACCAATGAAGAAAGTTGAAAGAAATTGAATAAGTCGAAATATATGAAAAATTCTGAAAAATTTGATGAAAAATTCGACAGAATAAAGAAAATGTCGAATGAAAGTGAAGGGGAAATGGGAAATGTTGAAAAAGATAGAATAGAAATGAAAAACACGAAATAAGTCTCGTTCACTTCTCCAATTCCGCTCACTTTTGATTCAATAAATAAATTAAATTTTCGCACAATGCTAATTCGACTGTTGCTATTTCGCCAGCTTTTGATTCATATGTACCTAATACCCAGTAAACCACTTACATCAAATTTCCGATCAATTGCTCCAATAGTTCACTTAAAATAGCACTTACAACTTTATGTTAATGAGGGAGGTGCCACGCTCACTGATGCAATATTTTCAAGTTTCATTTAATTTCAATGCTTATAGTAACCAACACCTCTACACAATTTTATGAAGATTACTCTCATAGCACTCTATCTATAGCAATAAACGTACTTTGCTTATATGGAAGGTGCCACACCCACCGGCACTATTGCGCCAACATTTTGGAAGAAGACACCTTTTAGCAAGTATATCTGCCTTATTAAATTTCAAAAGGATTACGTTGTTAGTTCTCTTTTTATAACGTTTATAAATATTGTAGGCTGTGCCACTCCCTTCAACAAATTTTCCAGTATATTGACAAAGTTTCTATTGATGACTACTTTTAGTGGTATCATCCCTAAAATTTTTATGAAAATCGTATATACCAATTTGGAGTTACACGAAATCCATATTTTCAATTGCTAAAAAGTGCCACGCCCACTTTTACAATTCTACCCAATTTATGCGCAATTCAAGATTTATAAAATCTGTATTCATGTACCAAATTTCATCACAATATCTTGCACGGTTTACGAGCTATGGCGTTGTAAAAGTTAAAATTTAGGGATGTGCCACGCCCCTTTAAAAGCCTTTGAAAATTTCAAACCTAATCTATCTTGAATTTATCCTCATTTTTATGTGCAAGCAGCTTGCAAGAAGGTGTGACCTGTGTGCCAAATTTCATTTAATTAGCTTGCTTAGTTTTCCCGTAAACTTGATTTCAACAGACAGACACATAGACAGACGGATACAGCTATATCGAATCATGTGGTGACGCTGATCAAGTATATATATACTTGTCCATACCTACCACGCCCCTTTCTATGTGTTGCAAACGGAATGACAAAGTGAATATACCCTCTGTGTAGGGTATAAAAATGATATCCATGTTGTTTGACTTGCTGAGCGCCTGCTTCGAACAAAAATTTTTCTGTCTTGCTTTTTGAATTTAAATTGATTATTTAAATCACAAATATTCTTCAATTTCTATATTTTTCAACAAGTTCATGAAAATATCGATAAAGGTAATATTAATTTGCCTTATGAAAATTTGGCTCCGTAGCTGTCAAAATCCAATGTGAAATGTAAACAAACAAATCGAGCTTACACTATTTTTTGACAAATGCGAAGCCAGCTTTAGCCGTCAAATTTTGACAGGACAAATTAATATAACCTTTATTGTTATTTTCATGAACTTGTTGAAAAATATAGAAATTGAAGAATATTTGTGATTAAATAATCAATTTCAATTCAAACTGCAAGACAGAAGAATTTTTGTTCGAAGCAGGCGCTCAGCAAGTCAAACAACATGGATATCATTTTTCTTTTTCAGTTTGAACTGAAAAACATGTGCTCTCGAGCAAGGGATCAATGATGCTTAAGCCCCCAACATAAATGTTTATGAATTTGCACGGACTTATGCCCAAATTTAAATAACACGGCGATAGTGACAGTCTATTTTGACATTTTGATTTAGTTTCTTCTTAATTTTAAAGAAAATTATATTTATTTGTCTTTCAAAATTGAATTTTCGTGTTTTTTTAAATGTCGAATCAATTCTAGAATTAAACTATTCATATTAAATATATTTAGGTATTAACTTGTTTAAACTTATGACTTGTTTCAAGTAAAACAAGAAAATATCAAAATAAAAGTTCATAGTTTCGTTAGATTAAAAGCCCCCTTAGAAATAATTCAAACAAAAGGAATAAAATATTTGCCAATTTTCATTTGAATTTTTCGGCCGAAAAAAAGCAACAACAACACAAATAACGGGATCGGCTGTGAACTACAAAAAAACAACAACAAATACACGCATTTGGTTAGGATTTTTTCAACTAAATTTTTTTAAAGAAAAAAAGCAACAACAACAACGCAAATGACGCGGGATCGGTTGCAAATTTGTTGTTTTGGAGAAGTCAAAATAAAAATCTTGCTTCTGCATTTGCTGGTTGCTTGGTAGCAATTAAAATTAATTTTCTCAAATGCAGCTTCAATGTAAAAGAAATAATTTATTATTTGTAAATTACAATTAAAAAACGGCGGAAGGAATTCAATTATTGAACGATTCTCATCAGGGTTTTCCTCTTTTTTCTAATTACAGCTAATATTGAATTTATTGAATAATATACGAAAGGCTTTCCTCCTTTTTTTAATTTTCAATTTGCTTAGCATTCATTTTCATTTTACTATATTCAAAAATATTTCATATAAATTTAAATAAATAAAATAGAAAATGCTAATAAAATACAAAAAGGCAGAGCAGAGGGAATTCGACGTCATTGTTTAAAACCCAATGCGCAACATAAGCCAAAATCGCATTACCCTGATTCTAAGACCATTGATTTTACTTTGCGTTTAACTACGGTACGTTCCAATTACCGATAAATCTCGGAGTTAAGATCTTTACATTTTACTCGTAGCTGCAATAGATGCCAAGATATAGCATTTTAAGTGTTTTTGATGTATAAAGGTGCCATGGAGTTGCTGCTGCCTTGGTAGAATGTTATATGAATCCTCACATTTTGTTTTGATTTTGTTTTTATATTTTTGCGGTTGTTTTCAGAAAAAAAAGGCTTTAAAAGTTTCTGAGCGTATGTATGAATGTGCAACATTTTTTTGAGCAAAAGTCGAGGAAGTTTTTGTTTGAATTTATAATGCTTCAAAAAAATTTTGGGTTCGATTTGATGTTATCCTCATACTTACCAATGTAGTTTTTATAAAAATAAATGTTTCTAAGACATTGAATTGCCCTACATAATGCTTGTGCTTTATTTAATACTCAATATTGCCAGTATCCTTACAAAGTTTGTAACGTGTATTTCGTAAATTTTTCTAATATTTTCAAGGACTTAGTTCACCACGGCAATTTATAAACTTGTTTCTTAAGCTGACATATCATTACACACATTTTAAAACATTGATTTAAGAAGAAAGGAAAGAATTTATAATGGTAGGAATTATAAAATTTTTACCAAAACCACTGGACCATAAGACACTGTTTAGATCAAAGTTACCTACAATACAAAATTTGCTTTCAGTAAGCACATCACCAGCAAGGTTAATTATATTATCTACATGAACCAAACAAAAATCATCCGAACTATTAGGGGGTTTATAAGAGGAACACAAATTGAATATCGAAAAAGTTTAATAACATTCAAAACGTGGGAAATTTGAGCCACCTTATTTAATATATTTGTCGACGCCGATTCATAGACTGTCAGGTCTGATATCTTAGAATAATGCAGATATCTTGGTTTCGAAATAAGATAATGAAATGCGGCTTCCGGCATTTTTTTAAGCAAATGGAAATACATTGAAAATGATGTACCACAGGATCGGTGGTAAAAATTGATAACTGCTTCGTTAGAAAAAATTAAAAAAGCCAGTGGTTCTGAGTCGACGAATGCGACCCTAAATATTTTATGCATACAATTTCTTTCTCGTTTGACTAAATTAAGAGTAATGAAAGAGAAGTACAAAAATAGAAAAAATCTTACAGCAAGGCTTTGTAGTAATGTTGATAGGTTTGGTAAAATATATATTAATGAAAGTTTCTCGAATGAAAAAAGGAATTTGTGTAACTCTTGTCGCAAATTACAAAAAGAAAAAAGATATAAATTCCTTTGGATTAACAATGGTAAATTTTTAATGCGGAAAACGGAAAACGCTGATGTTGTTGCTATTGATTCTTTTGAGGATCTAAAGAAAGTAATCTAGTTTTTGTATTGTTTATTGATTTACTTATCTAGTTCTACATTTTTATAACGTCAATATGGATACTCAAATCAATCATATGCTATGCAAGAACGTCAATTTTGACAGAATTTCTTCCGTTGAAACTAGTTCCAATAGCTTTTATATTATAAATCAATTTAATCTTGACTCTTTTAAGAACATGCCTGACTTCATATTCCTAACCGAAATATGGATTTTTGTAGGAGAGATATCGCTTTTTTCAATACCTGGTTACAAATTTATTGCTAATTGCAATAGTAGCTATGCTTCCGGAGGTGTAGCCGTTTTTGTAAGGGACAATTATGATTGCGTTAGTGATTCGATTCAATTAGGCAGTGCTGATGTGTTAAAAGTTCATTGCACAATAGATAAAGAACTATATAAATTCTACTGCATTTATAGGTTTCATAAAACTGCGAGTGAGTTATTTTTAAATGCGTTATATGCCTTATTATCTAATGACAGATCTGATAATACTGTTCTAGTTGGAGATATAAATTTGAATCTGTTGGTTGATTCTGATTTTTCTGATAAGTATTTAATGCTACTATCTTCTCTTAGCTTTGAATCGTGAAGTAATGAAGCCACAAGAATTACTGATGTATCTGCTACAAGCATTGATCACATATTTGTGAGAGTAGGTCGTTCTAACATTTCACACAATTCGATAATTCCGATCACTGCAGGACTTTTCTTAATTTTGAAAACATTGAAAAACCTAAAAATGAGTCTACTTTTTATGATTCCTGCTCTATAAAAACAGATTTAAGATCTCTTAATAATTGCTTAGCTTATGAATTCTGGGAAAATGTTTATGCGGAACCGGATCCGACAAACGCGTTTGTTTTATTCAATGATATTTTATTAAACCACATCGGAAATTGCTCAAAAAAGATACAGGTCAGTGACCAGAAGTTAAAAAAATTAAAACCTTGGATATCATTTGAGTTAATAAAAAAAAGTCAGTTGAAAAATAAGCTATTCATAAAAACTACTAAAAATCCTAATTATGTTTCACTTAAAACTAGATACAAAAAATTTGTAAGAAATCACTGCAGAGTGTGAAGCTACTAAAAATAAATTTTATTCGAATGAATTTTTAAAAGCTCAAGGTAACATTAACTAGTAAAGGTGTTATCTTCGGCCAGGCCGAAGCTCACATACCCTACACTGCATTAAAAGTACTTTTTAAATAAATGTTAAAAAAATGTTGAAGAGGTTGAATAAGTCCAAAATAATGTAAAAAAGTTTAAAAATGTTGAAAAGTGTTGGAAAAAACTGAAAATATCAAAAGAATATGGGAAATGTTGAAAAAATTAGAATTGAAATAAAAACACGAAATATGTCACGCCCACTTCTCCAATTCCGCCCACTTTTGGTTCAATAAATGACATTCGTGATTGACATGCACAAACCAAATTTTAGCATAATAGCTTGTATAGTTAGCGATATGTGCCGTAATTATTCTTAAAATTTAGGGAGGTGACACACCCACTGGTACAATCCACTCAGATTTTGATCCAAAAGTAGCCTTCCACAAACAAACCTCTTACACCAAATTTCAGTTCGGATTGCTCATATATTTCGATAGTTATGCCACTTAAGGTATTTTAATTGTATGGGAGGTGCCACGCCCACTGTTGGTATTTCAAAGCTTTTGACTCAAATGTACCTAATACCCAGTAAACCACTTACTTCAAATTTCAGATCAATTGCTCCAATAGTTCACTTAAAATAGCACTTACAACTTTATGTTAATGAGGGAGGTGATACGCCCACTGATGCAATCGTGTCAAGATTCATTGAATTTAAAAGCTTATAGTAATCGACACCTCTACACAAAATTTTATGAAGATTACTCTCATAGCACACTATCTATAGCATTAAACGTATTTTGCTTATATGGGAGGTGCCACACCCACCGGCACTATTGTACCAAAGTTTTGCAAGAAGACACCTTTTAGCGAATATATCTGCCATATTAAATTTCATAGCGATTGCGTTGTTAGTTCTCTTTTTATAACGTTTATAAATATTGTAGGCTGTGCCACGCCCTTCAACAAAACTTTCCTGAATTGTGAATAAACTTGTATTGACGACTGCTTTCAGTGGTATCATCCCAAATTTTTATGAAAATCGTTTGTGCCAATTTGGAGTTATACGAAATCCAAATTTTCAATTACCAAAAAGTGCCACGCCCACTTTTACAATTCCGCCCACTTTATGCGCAATTTAAGATGTATAACATCTGTATTCGTGTACCAAATTTCATCACAATATCTTGCACGGTTTCCGAGCTATGGCGTTATAAAAGTTAAAATTTAGGGCTGTGCCACACCCCTTTAAGAGCCTTTGCAAACTTCAAACCTAGCCTAATCTTAATTTTGTTCTCATCTTCACCAAATCACCAATTTTGAGCAAAATCGCTGCAACTTTTTTTCAAAATAGACTTGGGTATATTTACATAGAGTGTGGGCGGAAGGCGTGGCCGTTAACTGATTTCGCCAATTTTTATATGCTAGCAGCTTGCAAGAAGGTTTGACCTGTGTGCCAAATTTCATTGAATTAGCTTGCTTAGTTTTTGCGTAAACCTGATTTCAACAGACAGACACTCAGACAGACAGACGGACACAGCTATATCGACTCAGGTGGTGACGCTGATCAGGAATATATACACTTTTCCATACCTGCCACGCCCCCTTCTATGCGTTACAAACGGAATGACAAAGTGAATATACCCTTTGTGTAGGGTATAAAAAAGAATGGCATATCGTCAACAATATATCAAATAAAAACTGTTTTAATGAACAATTGGGTAATTTGAATATAGATGACCAGTCAATTTCGTATACTAGAGGGAAAGTAAATGCGTTCAATAAGTTTTTTGCTGAAATAGGTAGCAATGTGGTATCAAATAGTAATCACAATGATTTCTTTTGTAATTATTTGTCCAATGAACCTATACCATAACATAGTTTTTCCTTTAAGCCTATCTCGTCATTACATATATACAGAATAATTAAATCTCTAAAAAATTCGAATTCACATACTGAAAATGGTCTATCTAATCATTTCGTAAAACAAATTGCACTTTTCATTGCTGACGTCCTTTGTGAGTTATTCAATAAAAGTATTTTTGTTGGATTATTTCCAGATGATCTTAAAAAAGCTGAGGTTATTCCTTTATATAAAAAAGGTGATAAAACTAACATGAACAACTATAGGCCTATCTCTATTCTGTCGGTGTTCTCCAAAATTTTCGAAATGTGTGTAAAAAATAGGATGATTAACTTTTTAAACAATACGAAATTTTTTAACGAATGCTAATTCGATTTTCGTAGAGGTAAGTCAACAGAAGAAGCATTGCTAAATTTTTGCAACAACGTCAGCGCTAGCCTGAATCAGGAAAAAGCTTCTGCGGCGTTCTTCATTGATATTACCAAAGCTTTCGATACTGTTGACCACAATATTCTGTTGGGTAAGCTGTTCAAATGCGGTCGTAGAGGCTTTATGTTTAATTGGTTTCAGTCGTATTTTTCAGGGAGAAAGCAAAGAGTTAAAATTGGCAATATTTTTAGTAGTTTCTTGGACATCAAAATAGGTGTACCTCAAGGTTCTGTCCTTGGTCCTATACTATTTCTAATCTTTACTAACTCTATTTTTACACAAAATTTCTCTAGCAAAATTATTGCGTTCGCCGACGATTTCAAGTGAATCGCTGCATAATTTAACTGCAGACATAAATAATGACCTAAGCATACTAAGACACTGGTTTTCAGCTCATAAGCTTGTTTTAAGTGACAAGACAAAACTTATGTACTTCAGTATTTCTGGAACTGAACGCGATTTTGAAAATTTAAAAAATATATAATCGACAGTGGAACTTGCTCCTCATCTTACTTTGCGAAAACATATTATGAGTATCGTGAGTGTCATACTAATTGCTTTGAAATAGATTGGGTTAAATCTTTCAAGTACCTTGGAGTGATAATAGACTGGAAATTATCATGGCTTGAACATACCATTGCCTTAAAAAAGTTTTTAATGGGGGCTACCAGGCAACTTTACCTATTAAGAAAATATTGTAATAAGAAGCTTCTGTCTTGTATTTACTATGGCATTTTCCAGTCCAAACTACAATATGGATTAGTGTGTTGGGGAGGAACTAACTTTTGCAAAATAAGTGCTTTATTAAATGCCCAAAAGCACGCTATACGTATTATAAGCTTTCAAAGTCGTATAATGAGCAGTCTTCCGTTATTTCGTAAAATGAATATATTGCCGCTAAAACATCTTCATTTTTTTAAAGTTTTGAAAATATTTTTTATTCGAAGTGGATATCTCCTTATCAGAAATAGTTCGGAATATGAACTAAAAACGAATAATCGCCACTTAACATGTATACCCAATCATAGCTCTCAGCATTTTTTCCGTTTTTTTCCAACCGTAGTCCCTAGGCTTTTTAATCGCCTTCCGGACTGCATAAGAAGTCTTCGTAATCAAGGTGTTTTCCTTAAGGAGGTGACACAATGGCTATTTGGTCTTGAATATCAAGACGTTTAACGTTTACTGTCGATTGTTGAATAATCGGGCAATCGTGCAATAATCTGCACGGCTTTAATTTTATAAGATTTTTATAAAAGCATTGATGTATATTTTACTTCTTACCAAATCTAAACAAATTGGTTTTTTTTTTCTCTCATTTTTGTATTTATTTACAAAGAAAAATGTTTTCTATTTTTCTCTTTTTTTAAATTTTTACTTTTTTTAGTATGTTTGATCTTGTTTTTAAGGCCCCACACTAAAACTATATTTTAATACTGTTAATTTTGTATCTGAGTATAACTGCATTTGCCACTTGTTCCTATGAACAACAAAATGTAGTTTATTATTGTAACTAAATGTATTCCTACTATGTAGAATTGTTAATAATTAAGCAATATATTTTGAATTGTTATTATATTATACAAGTGGCAATAATAAAAAAATTGGGTTAATAAATAAAAAAAATAAATAAAAAATAATTTGGGGCGATTTTGCATCTTTGAGGTAGGAAATTGGAATTTTTTCATCTATTTCGGAAGAAGAAAAACTAATCACGGATTCGAATTCCTCTATCGATAGCCCGGAAACCACCCCCACTTTGTAGGAAAATTTGATATCCTCTTTACTAGCACCATATCTGAAATCAATTTTTTTAAAACTTCCAACAGGGGGCAGTTCCAGTTTTAAATTGAAATGAAAATCCTTTGGAGGGGCTTTGCCTAGACATACAAGGCTATTGAAATTAGCTGACACACCAAAAAAATTTGTTTGAACCGTTCTAATATGCACATATAAACTATTTTCTAAATACATTTTGGGACTTATTTGCAACAAACTGTTTCTCAATAATGCACTTTGATGAAAATTTTTGGCTAATTTTTGTCGTCTATAAGTAATGAAATTAAAGTGAAAATTGTTCTTAAAATCCATCATAAAAAGAAAATTTCGCTCAATTTAATTTTTGTATATATATTCAAATGTAAGATGCTTGGAGGCAAGCATTGATAAGTTAAAATAAATGTTTTTAAATTAATATATTTCCCATTTGCCGGATTACAACACTCGTGTATTAAATTCTATTTTTATGGTCTCATGAGAACGATTCGTGGCTTTCGTGGATACACTTAGCCAAATGTGACCCAGCTATATTTAGTAAATCACATTACCCTTACATTAAAGGAGAACACATGGGAATACAGCCCTTAGCAAAATCAAGTCTATACCCAAAATTCATCCCCCGTTTAAACAAAAGCGGTCTATTCACACGCTGTGAGCAATTTTTGTGTTGTACATTTTCGACGATTTTTATTTGCTTGCTATTTCTTAATATTGAGTAAAGTTTCTCATAGAAGATTTACGAATATTTATTTGACATTTTAGTGCAATTGTAACAATATTACAGAGTAAAAAGAAAGGAAGAATGAGTGTATAGAAAGCAAGATTGATGAATTAAAATTCTTAAAGGAACAAATATCGAACGTTCAATCCATTTTCTTTGTGGGAGCACTGATAAAATAAAAAATTTATTTTAAACTTTTCCAGTTTTTTATCAATAAAAAATATAATAATAACTAGCAAAATTAAAATCTTCTTTAAAAAATTATTTTATTTGAAAACTAAAATCATTTGGCTGCCGCGGCTCTATTTTTTTAAATTGACCTAGGTTTTCCTTCTGACTGATAGATATGAGCCGAGACGGGGAATTTCGCACACGTAGTTCTCTTCAATCCTCTTAAGTGCATTTCTAGTTGTCTTGTTGTGCTTTTCAAATTCCAATGTGCCAAACGGATCCGTTCCCTCGGATTATTTATCCGAAGCGGAATCCGTTTCGGATCCGTTGTCGGATGAAATTCATCTCAAAAAAACGGAAGGACCGTCCGCTTTGTCGGAACCTTAACTGATCCGAAAAGGACGTCATATACGGATCCTTTACGGATTCGTTTTTCTAAATAAAACGAATTCGAGACGACCTTTTTCTCTAATAATGCGGATTTTACTGTACAAAAAAAATAACGGAATTAAAAAATATTTTTTTTTATTCTTTCCCAAATCTAATTTTTTTTTAAATTTTACTTTATTTTCCATCTATTTCTTTAATGCTATTTAACTTATTTTTGATTTTATTAAGTGAATATGATTAGAAAACATTAAGGAACTTAATTTTTTTTACCTGCCACTGATCACAATTGAACCTGCGCGTCAACAACTATTGGATAAGCAGAGGGAATATACAGGTTCAAACCCCAGCGACGACACATTATTTTTTTGAATTTTTTTATTTTTTTAATTTAAAGATATATAAAAACAAAAAAATGAGTAGAGAACTGTATTTGTTTATTGAAAATATCTTGAAAACTGCCTTTTATATTAATAATAAAAAACGAGTCCGGATCGAATCCGTTTTATTAAAAAAAAAACGCATAAAAAGTGGATTCCGTTTTTTCGAGAGGAATTTCATACGAAAATGAAGCCGAAACGGAATCCGGAACGGATCCGCATTTGACGTCCGTTTCGGATCCGTTACGGATACGACAAAGCGGATTCCGGTTTTTGAGTGGAATTTCAAGCGAAAAAAAATCCGAAACGGAATCCGGAACGGATCCGTTTTATTTGAAAAAACGGATACGTTTTATTTATGAAAAACGAATCCGAAACGGATCCGTATATGACGTCCCTTTCGGTTCCATTACGGATCCGACAAAGTGGATTCCGGTTTTTTGAACGGAATTTCATACGAAAAAGAATCAGAAACGGATCCGTATATGAGGTCCGTTTCGGATCCGTTTATGAGCACATTGGGATAGAACTGAATTGACTTTAACGCTCTCCGCTTTGTATACGTATATGATAATAATGCTACGCATATGAGTACAAGCAATGGTAAATTTAACTTCATAATGGTGTCAGTGATAACATTTCCGGTACAATTGTACTTTTCTCAGTACATTTGTGTCATGAAAGATAAGCATGGAGTAAGCTTTGCTGACCTTTGTTCGTTGTAAAAAAGTTAAAATTTTGCTGAACTTTAAGTAACTATTTCATGTTCATCTCCAAAAAGTACATTCGGTATCTGAAATTAACATTTCAAGTCTCCATTCAGTATATTTCCACAAAACGTATATGTCATCCCTGAATGGTGTACATTTTAGATCAGCTCCTAATCTAGCCATACTTACGTGACCTAGTCCGAAGAAAAAGACCTATTCGGAAAAAAACGAGCGGAGATGAGAGAGTAATTCAAAGATACAAGGTTAAAGGTTCCGATACATAGAAAGCAGCGTATGCATCGCGCGCACCGGTCGCTACGCATCATATGCGACTAACTCGTGTGATGACTTATAGAATGCTGGTTTTGTTTTTTTTGTTTTCTTTCACCTGCAATTCTGAATCCTGCAGAAATATGTAAAAAAATCTGTTTCAATTTTTGTTTTATTGCTCTGTTGTCAAAAGACGCCTTGGCTGAAAAAAAATTAGACACAACTAAAACCAATTTGAGGTCGCTCAGGTCGAATCAGATTTTGGACTACCCTAAGGATGGCCTTAAACCAGGGGTCGGCACAGCAATACTTATGTCTCTTTCTCTATATACTTTTATCGAAAAAACTAAGCCGTGTACATTTTTCAAACAGCCGGCACAACTCTATTTAATCTACAGAAAAGCATCAGAACAAAATTAGTACCGCAGCAATGTTTTAACTCCTCTACAAAAAATTGAGAAAAGCGGCGAAATCAGGTTAAATCAATGACGATTAAGTATTTTTTTTCAATCAAAGATAAGTGGCAGAAAACATTTTTCAACTAAAGCATACATAGAATTCTTCGGGAACTCTCGAATGTCGGAAATTTTTTCATAATCGAGTATATCCTCATTTATTAAAATAAATACTCCTGGGATTGCTATTAGGTAATAGGGTGAAAAAAAATTATTGAAATTTTCAGAGATGGTACTCCTGTATGTTCTGAAAATTTTGAGCCTAAAAAGACTGAAATCAATTCAAATTTTATTCTCTCGGACTCATTCTCAATGTTTCAATTTACATTGCAAATCATAATCTTAGCTTTAAATGCTTGTAAAATCAAATAGGGTGAAAAAACATGAATAAAATATTTAGAGATGGTACCCCTATATGTTCTGAAAATTTTGAGCCTAAAAAGGCTGAAATCGATGATGGTGTATTTGGGAAATTGATATTTTCTTGGATACTCAATTTTTTATCTTTTACCACATGGAAACCGTTCAGGCCTTCATTTATTCAGATTTGCATTTTTTTTGTCATCTACTAGTACACAACTACCAAAAAATAATGTAAAAGCTAATATTAATTGTGTTGGTTTGCATATATTCATCAATGAAATTTTTCGTTTTACTTGCGAGCTTTTTTGAACACAATTTTAAACTTTTTTTTTAAGCAATAACACTTTTTCGAATTTTGTTTATCTTCTACATGATAAACCAATCATAGAAAAAAGTTTCAGCCTATTTAAAAAACATGAGGGTAATGATGGGCCCATTAAAAATGGAATGACCCCTATATCAAATATACCATTTGTTAATTGTCACAAAATTTTGGTATATGCAATTAAATTGTTTTCTCAGTGTAGCAACCCTAGGAGTATTTTTTTAATGAGGATATACTCGAATATAGGTATATTTTGGAGCGTTAACAAAAAATACTAGAACATGGCATTATTTTCAAAATGATTTAGTCATATACTAACAATATACAGAAACAAAAACATTGAAAACTCAACAATTGTAGATTTGGGCAAATATTGATGCACATATATATTAAACTTTTTTAGTAAAAATACATGTAATATATTTAACACATATTCGTTATATTTGCAAAAAGTATGTAATAAACCAGGGGTGCCCATGACCTATGCACTCGGTTTACAATTGTTTTTGTAAAAGCCCTAAGGCATAGGCTGTGCATTCTAAAACACAAACACAGCACTCCGCACTTAGAAATACGAAAAACACACAATTTTGTTTTCTTCGTTTCTTATATTTCTTCTTTCCCTGCAAAGCAACAACATTTTGGTATGCTTTGTTGGTACAAATGGGCGACAGTGATCTTCAACGTAGATTTTGTTGTTGTCTAATCATTGATTTCGTGGAAAAAAGTGTGCAGCTGTTGATTGTGAGCACTTGAAAAAATTCGTGTTTGACTTAAGTTTCAAATTTAAATTATTCTAACTTTAAGAAATGAATTACAGATCTTTAGTGATTTTTGAAGTGAAAACTTCTTATGGCACGTTGTGCACCACCATAAGAAAGCATTCGCGGTTGAGGAAAAAAATAAACTCGCGCTACCGCTACCGTCACTGTCACCACATAATAATCTATCTATATATTTATTCCTCGAAGGTAAGGCTTAGTTGACGCGATCTAGAACAGTTACAGCAACAAATGCTTTATCAAATTGAAGTGCTCATCCAGCAGAGTTGCGGAAAATTATTGGATCCAAAATCCGTTGACCAGAAGTGGAGGTATAAGCGTGGAAAGATTCCCTTTTTTTTCAACTCTTTCAAGCATTGCACTGATAAACTGCAAAAGCCTCACCATAGCGAGGAGAAAAAATCTAATGTACATGCCTATACTACTGTCTCTCTCTCTATTTGCTATGGTTTTCCAATTAATCGTTGTTGTTACTAAAATATTGTATGAAAAGCAATGAATAAGTGTATGGGTGCGTAATATAAGTGGATCTTGATATTTGATGAGAAAGAACAAGGGAAAAACAACTTCGTGTTACATATGTTATTGTTGTATGGAAACTTTTATTTTGGATTCATATTTTTGGAATATGTGATGCATTTTTTTTTCAATAGATGTAATGAGTGTTTTTTGAAAGGCTCTCCATTTTTTTATTGTTAAAACTAAATAATTGACAGCGAGCGCACAAGAGTGTTTGTAAAAAACTCTCGCTTTTTGTGTGCGGGCATTACTTTGAACTAAATTTCACTTCACCTTTCAAACCAATATTCTCATATCAACTCTTGAGCATTCCACCCCATTTTTAAAAAATTTTGACTGCATCCCAATGTGCCAAACGGATCCGTTTCGGATCCGTTCCTGCGGATTATTTATCCGAAACGGATTCCGTTTTGGATCCGATTCGGATCCGTTGTCGGATGAAATTCCTCTCAAAAAACGGAAGGATCGTCCGCGTTTCCGGATCCGAAAAGGAACTCAAAAACGGAAAAAAACCGGAATCCGCTTTTTCGGATTCGTTTTTCTAAATAAAACGGATTCGAGACGACCTTTTTCTTTTATAATGCGAAAAAATTAACGCAATTAAAAAAAATTTTTTTTTATTCTTCCTAAATCTAATTTTTTTTTTTACTTATTTTCCATCTATTTTTTATTTCTTTTTAATGCTATTTCATCAACTTAGTTTTATTAGTAGTAAATCGCATTGAGGAAACTTACTTTTTTTTAACTGCCACCGAACAGAATCGAACCTGCGCGTCCTGCGCCATGACACTGTTTAAATATGCTCATCTTAACCAACTCAGCTACTTCCATTATTTTTATGATATACTTAAATTTAATTACTTCTCTATCAAAATGAAAAAGTGAGGATTTATTTTGAGCAATTGTCGATTGCTAATTCAAATAATATACTTTTAGCCAGCAGAACAGCAGAAAATATGCAAGGCTGTGGCTGATGTTGTTAAGCTACGCATGCAACAACTATTGGATAAGCAGAGGGAAGATACAGGTTCAAACCCCGGCGATGTCAAATTCTTTTTTATTTTTTTAATTTAAAGATATATAAAAAACAAAAAAGGAGTAGAGAACTGTATTTGTTTGTTGAAAATATCTTGAAAACTGCATTTTATATTAATAATAAAAAAAAGCGGACGTCCGTTTCGGATCCGACAAAACGGACGATCATTCCGTTTTTTCGAGAGGAATTTCAGCCGACAACTGATCCGTATATGACGTCCGTTTCGGATCCGTTACGGATACGAAATAGCGGATTCCGGTTTTTTTCCGTTTATGATGTCCGTTTCGGATTCGTTTTTAGTGTCCGTAACGGATCCGAAACGGATATCATAAACGGAAAAAAACCGGATCCGTTTCGGATCCGTTACGGACACTAAAAACGAATCCGAAACGGATCCGTATATGACGTCCGTTTCGGATCCGTTACGGATACGAAAAAGCGGATTCCGGTTTTTTTCCGTTTTTGAGGTCCGTTTCGGATACGTTACGGACACGAAAAACGAATCCGAAACGGGTCCGTATATGACGTCCGTTTCGGATCCGTTACGGATACGAAAAAGCGGATTCCGGTTTTTTTCCGTTTTTGAGGTCGGATTCCGGTTTTTTCCCGTTTTTGAGGTCCGTTTCGGATCCGTTACGAACACGAAAAACGAATCCGAAACGGAACCGTATATGACGTCCGTTTCGGATACGAAAAAGCGAATTCCGGTTTTTTTCCGTTTTTGAGGTCCGTTTCGGATCCGTTACGGATACGAAAAAGCGGATTCCGGTTTTTTTCCGTTTTTGAGGTCCGTTTCGGATCCGTTACGGATCCGCATCCGTTTTTGTGCACATTGGGATGTTTTAAGAACCCTCAGCTGGATACAGTGGGGATTTCAATATAAACTTTGCAGATGATAAAAATATTCCATCAATTGACTTTTTCGGAAATGAATTTGGTTTAAACATGTCAAATGATCGCAGTCTTAGCACAACAAAATACAAAACTACTATTGATGCGGTCTTTATAAGATATTTAAATAAATTCGAATCAAAACTGTTCGTATCCTACTTTAGCTACCATACACCAATCGTATCAGTTTTAGAAATTGGCAATAACGCTGGCAGTGATGATGGTGCAAGAGTTGTTGAAATTATGGATGAAAATTGATTTTTCCGAGTGTACTTAACTTATTTTTGTAAAGTAATTGCAATAATACTGAAATGTAATTTTTTTATTTTATGTAAAATTATTAAAAAAATAATTGTGTAAGATAGTGCAATAAATAAATATTGCAATTCACCAAAAACATGATAGTACTTTATATTGATAAATAAAACAATTCGTGGAAAATGATTCCATAAACATGCACCAATGGATGGAAAGAGGTCAAAAATCTTCAGAGTTGGTTCCGAGTTTCAAAAATGCCCGATTTTGGTACATATTCGACTTGGCGCATAAAATTTTTTTCGAAAATGCATCAAAATCAGGCATTTTTGGAACTCGGAACCACCTCTGATGAAAATCCATTTTCGACCTCTGTTCATCGATGGGTGCATAACATTTTTTTTTCGAAAATAGACCGCAATCGGGCATTTCTTGGACTCGGAACTACCTCTGATGATGGCCAAAATCCATTTTCGACCTCTTTTCATTCAATCTGGTGAATGGTAAAATCTAATTTCGACCTCTCCCTTGTTTTTGTGCATTTTTTACTTGAAAATATTTTTTTTTTTGATTATTTAAGAGCGGAAATTAAGTAAGCGGTATTCATTTACCAGGGGACAATAGAAATAGAAAAAATAGAGAACGCGAAACCATTTACAAAATCATTATCAAAGAACGAAAACACGATTCCTTCGGAAAATTTTCTTGGATTTGCTTCTGATAATGCTTCTAATATGGTACGAAAAATAGCTATGTATGTAGTAGCACTCTAAAGTGAGAAATGTAAACTGTTTTTCACATTGGATTTGTTTGTCAGTCAGTTGATTGCATAAGCAAAGCTGCTTTGAAATGTATTCCTGAAAATGTAGAGGAACTATGCAGAAATGTTTTTAATTATTTTAAAAGTTGCAAACTGCAAAAAGAATTTAAAGAACTCCAGGGTATTTTTGAGGTGCCAGTACACAAACTATTAAGGCTATGTGATAATAGATGGCTTTCATTCGAATCTGTTACGAAAAGAATTGTTGAGCATTGGACTGTTTTGGAAATGGAATTGAAACTTCGGCAGGCAGACATATAAGAATGTGGAATTAAAACTATTAAATATAACGTATTGAAATATTAACAAACCCTATGTGATGAAATATTTTTAAGGAATGATTTAAGTGATATGAATTTGTGCCTTTAAGGGGCTTGGATTCCAAAGTAACTCAATGTGATGAAGAAATAAATTATTTTGATCTAAGTCAGCCAGAAAAAGTACTTAATGAGCTCAAAACCTTAGAGCTGAAAACCAAAGAAAAATCTATTGAAGAATTGTTTCAAACAAATGACATTGAGCTATTTTAGCACAAGGTTGGAAGTTTAAGAAATGATTTGAATGCGCACTTATACGAAAACTTGTAAGCGCTTGTGCTCAAAGAATATTTTCCAAAGTACCAGTTATGCAAATAATCGGACCAATGGACTCAAAATCAAAGTAGACACATGTAACAGCCAATTGGGACTTTTTCACATATGCATACAAATCTGTGCTATGCATAAGTGCTCCGAAAACTTTTCGTTCGGTTTATCGTTTAACTTGGTCAAAAAAACTATGATGCACTGAAAAGAAAACAGGGTTAACGGATAGAGTCACGTAGAGTCACGTTGTTGCAAAAGAGGCCAAAATCGTGTCATTTGGCTTGTGGACAACCGTTAAAATATTTTCCTAATACGATTATAAGTAATTATTTCTCTTAGGAAAGGGTTTGAGTGTTAGAATAACAAAAAGATCCATAAATTGGAGACTATCAGTCACATAATTTTAGAGAAATGATCATTTTTTTAAAAACTTTACGGATTTCCGATTGCTATGTTCCCATATTAGATAGATCACATGTAAGAAGAAAGTGTCGTGGGGTGCGGACGTATTTTTCCTTTGCTCTTAATTTCAATTTAATCTACAAAGTGTTAAGCATGAGTTGCTTGGTTTGCATTCAAAAAATTGACAGAAATTATGTTTCTGAAATTTTCTGTGAAGATTGCAGATGTTTTTTCACTGTTCTTGTGCAAATTTAAGTTCTTTAGATTTAAAATACATATGTAGGTGATAAAAGTGCAGTGCTTTGTGACGTAAATCATTGCACCAACAATCCATAACAATATCAGGGTCAAAAGTTCAGCCACAGCTGATTTCTAGCTATGAAAGAAATGATCAAAGAGAAAAAACACATCAAAATAGAGAACTTTGTGAAGCAACAACAATATCAATATCTGCAGGTAAGCAGCAGAAACATGCAGTAAAGCATTCAAATAAGAGTTCAAGCTGAGCAACAGCTGCAAACTATGACTAGTAAATACCAGCAACAAGGAACAAACAATAATAAATACTACGCAAAGAGAATTCAACGAAAAAGCAAGTGGATTGTCACATAATCGAATTAAAACTACAAGTCAACGTTTACACGAGCAAATTCGGTGCAAGAAATTCTTGTCTATTTTCTTTTGTGAATTTGTTTTGCGTTTACACACGAAAACTAGAATTAGTTTGTAGAAGAAAATTTGAATGCAACATAATATCAGCTAACGAATAGAACGAAAGGGATTTCGCGTGTACGATAAATTCTGTACACCACCCTTTCGTTTTCCCTTCTTGCCTACAAACAGGAAAACTTTCTTTCAAGAGTTTCCTCGTGTAAACGTTGACTAAGCGATGCAATAACAATGCAAGTACTCTATGAGGAAATACTCAGTCTCAAAAAACTTAATGCTGATTTTCTACAAAAAGTTAAGGAGTTGAAAGAAGAAAATAACAAACTTAAACAACAAGTGAATCAGCTAGAAAGCAAACTAAACTGGAAAGCTCAAAAACAAATTGAGAACGAAATTGAGATTATTGGTATACCAATTGGAGAGACAAATTAAATGCATCGTTGTTCGGCGGAGATAAAAAACAAAACATTTGCGTTAATGACCGTCTGACAAAATATACTAAAGATCTGTATAAGTCAGCAAAGAAAGTGAAAGCAGCAATGAAATTCAAATATTTGTGGATATGTAGCTCAAAAATACTCCTTAGAAGAGTCGATAATGGAGAGATTTTTATTACAAGATCTTTTGATGATTTATACACCTTGAAAGTATAATATTTAGTTTTTTTTTTTCTCATGGTAAATATTCTTAAAAATAATAATCATGGTCTTATAATTGAAAGCCTTTCTATAACAACTATAAGGAGTATTTCTGATATCAAATTAAAAATAGGAGTTGATCGTCTAATTGAGAGTAATATGAAATTTTTTATTCTAAGTCATGACTAAATAAAAAAAATTCTTGCCAAAAAAATTAAAGTTTGTAATTAACAAATAAAAATAGGGGTTGATCGTAAAAAAAATAATTTAAGGACCACCCTAAACATTTAGGGGCATGAAAAATAGATGATGTCGGATTCTCCTCCATAGCCGATATGCACGCTAAGATTCACGAAAATAGGTCGAGCCGTTTCGGAGTAGTTCAATTACGCACACCGTGACACGAGAGTTTTATATATACGATATTTAAATAATTAAAATTTTATAACATAACTATTAACTATATCAAAAATAAATTATAATAACAAACATCAATAATATTCTAGATATATATTAAGTTAAGCTTAAGGCCTATGATGCCAAAGCTAAATAACATATTAGCTCCAAATTTTAATTTGTTGTTAATATTTACTAAATAAATAAATACAAACTGTCTGTTCGGGTCTTGATTTAAGTAGAATAAATTCAATCAAAGCATTTGCTATTTTAACGCGGTCCTTGTTTTCCAACGTTTTAACTTTTAAGAAATTGCGAATATCAGAGTTGGAATAAAGACATATTAGGTGCGCAACTAAGTTCTCGCTGTTTGTCAATAGATGGCGCTAGCGGTAAGACCTGGTCGATTTGGTTAATATCGAAACGTTATGAATCTAGCCTAAACATATAGTAAACAAACCGACTTGACACTTAAGATTTTGTGGTTGCTCGAAAATTACTGATTTTGTGCCAAATAATCGTCATTTGTGGGAGGTGTTGATTTTCTTCTTTCAATCGAAGAAAACGGCGGCTGACGCGCATCGAGAGCTCCAAAAAGCTTACAGAGATGGTGTTACGGATTTCTTATGGCTTCTTTTTTTTGAAACATAAGAAAACGAACTGTCAATGCGATTGCGATTCATTGAACAGGCCTAAACTGGAGTTGAACTGTCAACTTTATTTTCAGCCACCTATCGGCTACATTAAAAACTTCAGTTTTGTGTGATGAAACTGAGATAAATTAGCCGATAAAATCGCCCAATTGAAAATTGACACTTGGTTTGACAGCTCAACCAATGGGAATGCGCACCCAAGCGTCCCTGTTAACACGAAAAATCCGTTTTTAAAAAATTTCATAAAATCTTTCTTAATTCTCAATTTCATTGTAAAATACGCACAATTGCCCGGTATTCAGACTTAATCAAACAAAAATTGAACACACTGTAGCCTTAAATTATGATTAATTCAAAAAACCGTTGCAAAAAAAGATTTAGTTTATATAAGCTGTCAGTATTTAAAAAGTCAAAAAGTCAATTGTGAATAGTAGGCACTAATGGGCCAAGGATGCCGACTAATTTTTTTTGTGTAAGTGGCGGACGGACACACGGCATCATGCGACAGTACAACGGGAGTTGCCGAAAATTCTAAAAGCGTGCAGTGGTAGTTGGAAGAAATTTCTGAGTGCCGGTGTAAAGAATTTGAAGAAAAAGTTGTAGTACGACAGGTCGTATAACCAAAAGATGAAAAAACATATATTTCATACAAAACAATAAGTACTGCCTTGAAAACAATAAATTAAAGTGAATTAAAATAGAAATATAATTTACGAATAAAATAGCAAAAATACCACCCTACAAAAATACTTGACATTAAAATAAAAACCAATAACTCAACACAATAAAATACCAGAAACAAACCAACCATATCAGCAAAATATGCCGCAGCAAAGCAACAACAACAATACCAGCAATAACCACACAACAGCAACATCAACACCAGCTCGATGAGGATCCGGCCCAAACGCAAGAAGAGCTTGCTTCAGTATTTGGAGTTACCCTACAAGCCATTTCCAAGCGTTTGCATGCGAGAAAAACGCCCTCAATACGAACAGAGGCACGATAAAGTAGTCCTATTGCATGAAAACGCTAAGCGTTGCTAAACCAGTGAAAACATACTTGGAAACTCTCAAATGGGAAGTCCTTCCCCATCCGCCGATTTCCCTTGGTATTACCCCGTCAGACTACTACTTGTTCCGTTCTATGGCACATGGTCTGGCTGGTCAGCAGTTCAACTCCTATGAAGACCTCAAAAAATTGCTTGATTCATGGATAGCCTCAAGAGACGAATACTTCTACCGTGATGGCATTCGAGCTCTACCAGAAAGATGTGGAAAAGTGGTATCTAGCATGGGCAATACTTTGATTGATTCATCTGTAAATATTTTTTGACATTAAAGTTGCATTTTCTTACAAAAAACAGCGAGAGCTTTGTTGCGCACCTAATACTGAAGATGCGGATAATTCTATTGAAAGTTATCGCACATCAAAAAGGCTATTTTTCTCGAAAAAACTCTTTTTTTTCGAAATATCGACGTTTATGTTTTTTTTTTTTAATATGGAATTGGGTATTTTTGCGATACTCATAATTTCGATTACTTAAAATGGTAATCGTGCTGAAAGAAAAAATTTACCTGCTTTGATGGAAGACATTGACAATGGTCCACCCTGGTGACAAAAATGTTGTCTTGGGAGAATTTTAAGAACGCCTGTTCCCCAACACAGGATACTATCCTGTCTATAATATTTAATAAATCTTTGTCAGAAGGTAATTTTTTAGATTGTTGGAAATTGGCATCTATTACTCCTGTTTTTAAAAGTGGAATAAAAAATGAAATTTCTAACTATAGGCCTATATCTAAGCTTTCTAACGTCTCAAAGGCCTTTGAAAGAATTATAAAGACTAAATTATTCTTTCTAGTCAAGAGGCATATTTGCATTGAACAGCATGGTTTTGTTGCTGGTCGGTCCGCGGTATCTAACTTAACACATTTTCTAAATACTGTATCTCTTCATTTGAGCTTTGTCATCAAGTTGATGTTTTATACACTGACTTCTCTAAGGCTTTTGACAAAGTTTGTCATAATGCTTTAATTGCGAAGTTAGCAAAAATGGGTTATCATTCCTCCTTTTTGTTATGGTTGAAATCCCATTTGCGCGATAGAGTTTGTTTTGTTGAAATAAATAACACTAAGTGCTATCAGTTTGTGGCTTCATCTGGGGTTCCACAAGGTAGTATCCTTGGTCCACTTTTATTTATACTGTTTATTAATGATATAGGTAATTGCTTTCATTCAGCTAAATTTTTGCTCTATGCTGACGATCTTAAGTTTTTTTCAAGTTTATTCAGTATAAGTGATTCTGTTTTATTACAGAATGACATTAATAATGTTTTTATTTGGAGTAAACTTAATTGTCTACCATTAAATATTTCCAAGTGCTTGTCAGTTACTTTCTCTAAGTCAAGTAGTATATCTAACACTACATATTTAATTGATGGCTTACCTTTGCAGATGGTGAATTCAGTTCTTGATCTAGGAGTAATTTTTGACTCGAAGTTTACTTTTGTTGAACATCTGAATTATATTATTCCAAAAGCCTATTCATTACTTGCTTTTGTTCGAAGAAATAGTTCAGAGTTTACTGATCCTCATACTTTTAAGATGTTATATAATACTTTTGTAAGATCAAAATTGGAATTTGCCTCCTTTTTATGGAATCCTTATTTTTCTACCCATTCCTTTAGATTCAAGACGTAAAATTCAGTCTCTGGTTTTTATTCATGACCTTATTTCAGGTTCTCTTGACTGTCCGCAACTATTGCAATATCTCTCCTTTAATGTCCCTGCAAGGTCACTACGACATTTTAGTTTATTTCACCTACAAATTCACAGAACTCAATATGCTCAAAATGAGCCAATAACTAGGGCCTTATCTTTGTATAATACTTTAATTGCTGATAATAACTGTATTGATTTTTGTATGCATAAAATTTGTTTAAAAACTTGCTAAATTCTTTATTCTTAATTTAGCTTTCAATTTAAGTTTTTTCTTGTTATATTTATTTAATTTAATCATTATTATACTTTTACATCTTATCTAGCCTGTAAGAAACTACTCGGAAAAAGAGATCGTTGGAAGGCTCATTGGAACCATAATTAGTTGGACTATATATTACATGCGTCTATTAGATAAACTACTGAGATCTAACAGAAAGCAACGTAGTCATAGTTTCCCAAGTGTACAGTTTTCTCGAAGCAAACCAAGTAAATCTTTTTTGGATGTTCTCAATCTTTAACTTCCAGAAAGATCTTCAAATCAACAGCACTTAAAAGACATTTGCTAAATCTAAAGGAAAGGGTAACATCATTAATGAATAAATTAAAAGTAAAGGACCTAAGTGACTCTCCTGAGGAACACCGGATGATATCTTAATGGGCCTAGAACAATTTTTACCTGTCTTGACAGCTAGTGTCCTATCAGATAGATACGATTGAATCCATTTTAAAAATTGTGAGTGAAAACGCAGTCTTTCCAGTTTAAATTACAAAATAGGATGTCTTACGCTATAAAAGGCCTTAGAAAAATCAGTATATAAAACATCCGCCTGCGAACCTCTTTCAATGGCGTTAATAGCAATATTCAGTGGATCTACTTTTAAAAAACCATGCTGTTGCCAAGCGATAAGACTACGCACTTTAGCAAAATTCAGCTTGTTAAAATTTTACCAAGGATTTTAGGGATAATTGATTGCTTTACTCTAGGCCTGTAATTTTCAACCAAATACTTTTGGTCAGACTTAAATATGTGTGTCACATAGACAGTTTTCCACTCGCTTAGAAAAATACCACTAGAAAGGGATTTGTTGAAAATAAAACTCAATGCGATGTACAAAGTTGGAGCACAATTTTTCAAAAACACAGGAGGAAGCAAATCGAAATTAGCCTTTTTAGAGCAGTCAAGGCTCAATAAAGCTTCTTGTACCTCCTTATCCTGTATTTCCAAACTGCCAATGCTCAAAAGTTGCGGCAAGTCGGAAAAATCATTTACGCCACTAAGAGAATTCGAAGAACTAAAACCAGATCCAAAGAAATCAACAAAAAGTTCAGTAATCCTTTCATAATTGTTATATACCGCACCTCTATACTCCATTGATGAAGGAAAACTAGAAGACTTCCTTTTATTATTTAAAAATATCCAAAAAGATTTCGGATTCGACCTAAGCCCTCTCTCAACGGCGTCAATGTATATCTTGTACAAAAAATTTGACAGAAAGTCAAACTCTCGCCTACGCAAAACAAAAATAGCTTTGTCAGTAGGCAAACCGGTTTTTTTTAAATATAGTGCGTACCTTCTCTTAAACCAGGGATGCTTGGAAGTATCCATTTGTTTTTTTACTGGTATGTATCGTTGTGGCCCTTCGTTTATGATATGCTTAAATTGAATATACATGTCAGTAACATTCATGTGCCGAAACACCAAACTCCAATTAAAAGACCCGAAATAGACGTTAAGTCCGACATAATTGGCGTTTTTGAAATTGTAAGAGAGACTACCCCCAACCTGCGAGTCATCACTAAACGTATAAAAATTTACATTTAAAAAATCGTCTTGTGGTGGACAGAAACATTTGTTAGCAGCATAACACATTTGCAGAGTTCATATTTAAAATCATCATTTATAAAAATGAGATCTAAAGTTCTCATCAGAACATTTTTAATTAAATTTATCTGAAACAGATTTAAAGCATATAAAGCATCACAAAAAGTGTATTCAGTTGAAGCTTTAAACCAAATGGCAAAAATTCCACTCAATATTGCCCAGGTTAAATTCGGCTAGCACGCACGGAGTTTGATTACCATTAAGGGAGCGAACTACGTGATTAATATTAGAAATATGTTTATTATACAAGCGCAAACTACTGCAAGGTGGAATATATTTTAAAATAAATATAATTTAATTTTTATGAAGAGTGAAGTCACTTCTAAGAGAGACTCAAACACAAATTTGTTCAATATCACCTGTACATCGTGGAAGCTGAATTTCTCTACTGGAAAATTTGGAAAATACTGCAATTAACACACCACCCCCTCTGCATACACCAGGTTGTAAGACACAATCCTTGCGGTACACCGTGTAGTTAGAGTCAAACAACTCATTCGATAAAAAATGTGACGTCAGCCAAGTTTCGGTAAGCAAAATTATTCCATAATCGTATGAAGAAGTAGTAGAGTGGAGTGCGCAAGTTTTCGAATGTAAAGTACCTACATACATTGTGGTTGACACTGAGAGTTTCGATCGATTGATGAGTTTCGATTTTGTAAAAAATTTTCTGCTACAGGTAGGGCTTGCGGTGCGAGCTCCGATACCTCTACAGCAAACAAATGATAGGTTGCGATGACTTTAAAGCAGGGGTCAGCAAAAATTAAAGTGAGAGTGTTTGGGGAGAGGAGAGAGGCTGCACCGCAAGAAATTTGTAAGCAATTATTGATTTTGTTGGAATGATGCGGCAGAAAGTGGAAACTAAAAAAGATTAGGAAAGACGTTTACAGTTGTTGAAAAATCATAAACAAAGCAACATCGAACGCGGTCATAGCACTAAATCCATGCAATTTCAAATTGCTACATAAAAAATTCATTCAATTGGGACAGCACACATATTATTTAGATAGTAAATTTGGTCACAGTTTTTTAAAAATACCCCATCCAAAAATGGGGGACGTGTTATTAAGCTTTTATTATTTTCAACACTACTATCATCATCAGTTACAGCTACCCATAACTTAATTTTGTCTAAAAATACTTTTCTTTTTCCATTAAAAGTTTATCCCTCTCCACCCCTACAAATTCATTAAATTCATAATGAAAAGTTTCGTAAAGTCTTTTTCTGCAAAATTTATTACTACGTTTTAACGACATATTACAAATTAAATATTGCATGTCGTCCAAAGCATTTTGAATCATAAAATACGTTTTATCATTTGCCATAACTATATTAGAAATTCTCTATGTGCATAACAAGCGAAAAGAATCACGCAGCGCTTGATGTTGCTTTGTCAACTGAATGAAAGAGCATAAGAAAATGTGTAATATTTGGTCGCACAATTGTGCTATGCGTGCAATACTAGCAGAAATGTGTGAGTATTAGTGAGCATGTGTGAGTTTACACTGAAGAATTTTATTTAGTAGATCTTAGATTTTTCAAAGCTTTTACACTTTTTGAAATTATTAGACACTTTTGTATGATCAATATTTTTGATTATTAAAAGATTTTCTGACTTTGGTGGTTAAAATAATTTTATTAATAATATTTACTATTATTCAAAAAAAGGAAAAAATAAAAACTGAAAGTCGTAACTCTTACACACTGTATTAAAAATACTTATTTACTAAAAAAAAGTCCTATATACTATCTTAAAATTACTTATTGTCTAACAAAAAAATTATTAAAGCAAAAGTAAGAAGTTTATTTTGCAAACTAAAGAAAAAAATAGATCAAAGTTTATAAGCTAACGGAATACAATATTCATACAGTGTACGCATGTGACAAGAAAATACAGCACAAAGAAACGTAGTATTGCTTGTTCAACAGTTGCATACGAACTGATCTGATATTTATTATTCTCTTCAGCAATAGAAGGTGAAGAGTTCAACAGTGACTCATCGTTGCTAGAAATTAGGGAAACACCACCAGCTGTTGCATTTAAAGTTTTCTCTTTTTTTTGC
Organism: Meiosimyza decipiens; assembly: GCA_963680825.1. Taxonomy (NCBI): domain Eukaryota; kingdom Metazoa; phylum Arthropoda; class Insecta; order Diptera; family Lauxaniidae; genus Meiosimyza; species Meiosimyza decipiens. The sequence goes on from OY804261.1 coordinate 39,299,221, forward strand.
AATTTCTCTTGCATTACTCTCATGATGTTTCATGTCACAAATACAATTAAGCTTCTCAGCGAGGACTTTTGACTTAGATTCAGATAATTTATTAAGACTGTGCAATTCTACTTTTACAGCATTTGAATTGAATTTTTTCAATACGGCTTTCACGGTATTTCACACTTCAGCTTGACTTAGAGCCAAATTTGCAGGCACATCGAAGCACTTTATGCAATAATATCCTAAATGGCGATTACGTTCAAGTAGTTTAAGATCATAGTCCATCAGTTTCACTTCACAGCAACTTCCATGGACCATTTTTCCGCAGAAGCCTTTGCATGGATCCATAAGAGCTTCATTCCGTGAAAAAATTTTTTTACATTTTCCGCATCCTCCTATAAAAATTTTTAACTCAACTATACCCGTTAGTGATCATGTGAAATACTTGGGCTTACACATAGATAGAAGACTAACCTGGAAATACCATGTAAGAGCGAAAAGGGAGCAAATGAATTTAAAATTGAGAAGCCTTTATTGGCTTCTGCGCCAGAAATCAGTATTGTCATTTGAAAATAAATTGCTTTTATACAAAGCCATTATGAAACCCATTTGGACTTATGCCATACAAATATGGGGAACGGCAAGTAACTCAAATATTGAAATAATACAGCGCTTTCAATCGAAAACTCTAAGGTTAATAGCAAAGGCTCCTTGGTATGTGTCAAACCACACTATTCATAAAGATTTAAAAATACGTTACGTGAAAGACGAAATTAAAAAGTTTAGTGGGAGATATAAGGCCAGATTACAAATCCATCCCAATCCTCTAGCAGTAGCATTACTACAGGCCCCCTCAACAAACCGACTAAAAAGAAAAAATATATTAAATTTGTAAACTAGCATGTACATAATTCAAAATGTTATCTTTATAAAAACTAGTATGTAATTATATTACTTTAATGTAATAGCAAGTAATTATTTAAATATTTAAGAATTGTTTTGAATTATTTTTTCACTAAGTAGAGTGTCACTCAATGGAGTAACACTCCCAAATTTGTTTGTATCTTTATCTTACCATCCTATTTACTTATTGTCTATTAATAAGAAGACAGATTGTAAATTTAACTTGAATAAAAAAAAAAAAAAAAAAAAAAAAAACATTTTCCGCAAGCCACCTTCACACACAGCAATTATAGCGAAAAATTACTTTTAATTAATGCACAAATGAAATAACATCCCCTCTCAACAAGTGCGAGATGGAGACTGCGTGTACTCTAAACAATTGATATGTTATAAAATATATTAATTTTTCATGTAATGCCATGGACAAAAATTGAGCAAGAAAGCTGATCTTTTAAGCTTCAAAACGATAGTATTTTTATAAAAATTTACCAACGATATAACAACTTGAATATGACCATAAAACGTAAAACGTTCAAACTTCACAACATGATTTCTTTCGATATCTGCGACAACGAAAAATTTCCGTTCCACGTGTTCACTTCTAGAACATGTAGAAAAATTTGGAGCGATTTAAAAATGGGTCGGTCAGAAAGTGCCGGTTCGCAAAAGAATGTCTCATATACAATAAGAGAGTGCTCCAAAATCACCGTAAGTACATGGATATCAATATTCTAAAATCGTTTTGAAAATGATACATTAGGGAACGATTTTATTTCTAAGCTTGAGTATTTCGATTCTTACACAGTTTTCATCAACTACCCTGTGGCAACGCAATGGATCAAATATGGCTGTTTTTAACATATATTTTGTTTGAAAAAAAAAGTGGGCTTGACCAGTTATGATGTAAATGTACTAGACTTGGCCGGAAGCAAGTACACGGACTTGGCTGGTTTTGAAACCTATGCACCAAAAATAAATTTAAAAAATTACATATTTCTGTAAAAAATTCTTTTTAATCTAAATTCATAGTAGAAAGATAAAACATGGTCTAGATTCTGTTATATACATAATACTAACTCAAAATTTGATTTTTTTTTGACTTGGCTGTTTTTAATCTAGCTGCCACTCCTACCTTACCTAACTTATATATATTATATTAATTATAAACTTATACTTACCATTTTGGCACTTGCAAATAGCTTTTTCTCGTTTTATTTCAGTAACTTAACTTTCAATTCAATTGACACGTTAAAATATCGCAGAAATTCAAAAAATTGTTTAATTTGTGCGCAATTTCACAGTCAAACAAAACGTAAACAACAAAAATGTCCAAACAGCTATTTACTTCATTCATAAAATAAGTTTTAATTTTTAACTTTGTATGAAAAAAGTTAAAAAACTGAAAATCTGGCGTTACTGACTTCAAAAATTTTCTGTTTGTTTCACAGATGCTGCATGGTTTTTTAATACTTTGAAGTTCTGTAGTGTATTGTCGAAACCGTTGGGGGTTTCCCCTATTCCCCCTGGTTTGGACAGATTTTTCGATTTAAGTTTGCTGCACAATTTGATGGGAGAAGTCTGATATCGGATTTTAAAATTGACAGGGTGTGTGTAACTCTCCTAAAAGAGTGTTTTGGACCCATTTTTCGAAAAAAATTTGACTGCACCAATCGGTGGGTAAAGGCAGAAAATGGAGTTTGGAATCCACAAAAACGGCTCCGTCCCTCCTAAAAGTCTGTTTTGCACCTATATTCCGAAAAGAATTTTCCCATCGATTCGTCAAACAAAGTTCGTTGAGTGGAAGATAATTATTTATATCAACTATGTCAATATCTTTAATATCAGAAATTAAGCTATCGTTGTTCATGAAATAGGAACAAATTAACTTGTAGTTGGTGTCAAAGCAATTGTGCAACCTATGGAGCCGATAAGATTCAGATTGGAATTCGACATTCATTATTAATTGCGCGCCGACCCCTGATTTACGTTAACCGCCGGAGTTCTTTTTAACGCTCTACAAAAAAACAACAACATGCTCGCACATTGCATCCATTATCTTAGTTGCTTAGTTGACGCGATTTAGAACAGCTACAGCAACAAATGCTATATCAAATTGAAGTTCTCATCGTGCAGAATTGCGGAAAATTATTGGATCCAAAATCCGTTGAACAGAAGCGGAGGTATAAGCGTGGAAAGATTCCCTTTTTTTCAACTCTTTCAAGCATTGCACTGATTAACTGCAAAAGCCTTGCCATAGCGAGGAGAAAAAAATTTATATACCTACTGCTCTCTCTATCTCTCTAATTGTTATTGTTTTCCAATTAAGCGTTGTTCCCAATGCGCCAAACGGATCCATTCCTGCGGATTACTTATCCGAAACAGATCCGATGCGGATCCGTTGTCGGATGAAATTCCTCTCGAAAAAACGGAAGGATCGTCAGCTTTGTCGGATCCGTAAAGGCTCCGAAACGGACGTCATACACGGATTCCTTTTCAGATCCGATTCGGATCAGTTGTCGGATGAAATTCCTCTCGAAAAAACGGAAGGATCGTCCGTTTTGTCGGATCCGTAACGGATCCGAAACAGATTCATATATGACGTCCGTTTCGGATTCGTTTTTTATTATTAATATAAAAGGCAGTTTTCAAGATATTTTCAATAAACAAATACAGTTCTCTACTCATTTTTTTGTTTTTTATATATCTTTAAATTAAAAAAATAAAAAAAATTATAAAAAAATGTGTTTTCTGCTGGCTAAAAGTATATTATTTGAATTAGCAATCAACAACTGCTCAAAATGAATCTTCAATTTTTCATTTTGATAGAGAAGTAATTAAATTTAAGTATGTCAGAAAAATAATGAAAGTAGCTGAGTTGGTTAAGATGAGCATCTTTGAACAGTTGCATGGCGCAGGACGCGCAGGTTCAATTCTGATCGGTGACAGGTAAAAAAAATAAGTTCCTTAATGTTTTCTTATCATATTCACTTAATAAAAATAAGTTGAATAGTATTAAAGAAATAGATGGAAAATAAGTAATAATTGAAAAAAAATTAGATTTGGGAAAGAATAAAAAAAAATGAATTTTTTAATTGCGTAAATTTTTTTGTACAGTAAAATCCGCATTATTAAAGAAAAAAGTCGTCTCGAATCCATTTTATTTAGAAAAACGAATCCGAAAAGGATCCGAATATGACGTCCGTTTCGGATCCGACAAAGCGGACGATCCTTCCGTTTTTCCGAGAGGAATTTCATCCGACAACGGATCCGAATCGGATCTGAAAAGGAATCCGTGTATGACGTCCGTTTCGGAGCCTTTACGGATCCGACAAAGCTGACGATCCTTCCGTTTTTTGGAGAGGAATTTCATCCGACAACGGATCCGCATCGGATCTGTTTCGGATAAGTAATCCGCAGGAATGGATCCGTTTGGCGCATTGGGAACAACGCTTAATTGGAAAACAATAACAATTAGAGAGATAGAGAGAGCAGTAGGCATATAGATTTTTTTCTCCTCGCTATGGCAAGGCTTTTGCAGTTAATCAGTGCAATGCTTGAAAGAGTTGAAAAAAGGAAATCTTTCCACACTTATATCTCAGCTTCTGTTCAACGGATTTTGGATCCAATAATTTTCCGCAACTCTGCTAGATGAGCACTTCAATTTGATATAGCATTGTTGCTGTAGCTGTTCTAGATCGCGTCAACTAAGCCTTACCTTCGAGGAATAAATATATAGACTAGTGATAACCCCCGAAAATCGTGTGAGTGTTCTGTACACACTAACCAGATCTGAATTTTAGAATTGGCTTTTGACGAACCCTTACTGGCCTTCCCGGTCCCGGTTGCGATTTTCTAGAAACACAAAAATATTAATTAATGCATCGCGATTTCATTGGAAATAAGAAAATTAGTTTTGGTTTTTTTTATTAAATAGAAATAATTTGGAAATAATACATATGTGATTTTAAAAGAAGTAAGGACTTTTTTTCTTTTTTTAGTGAATATGAAACTTTTTTGCAAAAAAACAAATCCGCGTTTTGTTGACAGATTCACATATCACGGTAGAGGCTGACTAATGTGTCTCTTTATTTTTCTCGGTTCTAAATGATTAGAATATGCGTTTAACAAAAATAAATAATTTTTTCCTTGAGCCAGGTTGTTTTTTACCAAATTAAAATAAATATTTCACATAGCTGCCCCTTTCAAACACGGTCTTACAATATTTGTGAGCCATTATATAGTAGAAAAAATCAATTGTTACATATGTAAATCCATGGGAAAATTTTAATCTTGTTGTTGTTTTAAAAATTTATAGTCCCAAACATATTTGTATAAGCTATTCCTTCTGAAAATTTTATTTGGAATTTTCCTTGAATTGTGCCTTGGGACATGCCACGCTAAAGGCATTTTACCCATAAACATCCTCCCGAGGGTTCTTAAAACATGCAGTTAGAATCTTTTAAAAATTGGGTGAAATGCTCAAAAGTAGATATGAGAAGATTGGTTTCAAGGTAAGGCCAACTTTAGTTTAAGCTTTAAAGTAATACCCCGCACGCAAAAGCGAGAGTTTTTTACAATCAGGGGCGTTCAAGTATTACGTAACGCAATTTTTGAAGATTTTGGACCCCCTCCCCCATTTAACGTTTTTCTGTAACAACCCCCCCTCCCGCCTAAGACGTTACGTATCACCCAAGTGGGGTGGGGTTTACCTACCAGTGAGTGTTTTCCTCTTCGCTATGGCAATTCTTTGGTAGTTAACCAGTGTATTGCTTGAAAATATTGATAATAATAGGAAACCTTTCCACGCTTATATATCTTAGCTTTTGGTTAGCCGATCTCGAAGTAAACTTTTATCATTTTAATAAAACATTTTCATTGTTGTTATTCAATAAACATATAAAGAAAGCGTTTCATTATACACACCTAATTTAGTATCACTCTTCACTACATAACTCATGGTTCGAACCCCAATTCCCCGGTAATACATTGTAACGTTTTACAAAACCCCCAAATTGCCAAATTTAGTTTTAATAATATAAAAGCAGAAACTTTCCAATAATATTCATTACATTTTTTAAAAAAAATGCATCACATCTCCCAAAAAATGAATCCAAAATAAAAGTTTCCATACAACAATAACACGAAGTTATTTTCCCCTCTTTCTCATCAAATATCAAGATCCACTAACATTACGCACACACACACTTATTCATTGCTATTGCTTTTCATATTTAAGTAACAACAACGCTTAATTGCAAAACAATAACAATTAGAGATAGAGAGAGTAGTGTGTAGATCGCGTCAACTAAGCCTTACCTTCGAGGAATAAATATATAGAAGATTCCCATCGTTTCGCTGTATCTTCACGATTATCTTCAAGGCTGTAAGTAATTAAACTACCAAGACCAAGGCAACCAAATAAATTGTGACCCTTGTGTATCAACTATTTCATACGTTCTAAAACGTTCGATTAAGAAACAAAACAACTGTTTTCCTATAATTGAAATGGTACTAGAATCGTTGACAATTAAATGATAGACCTCATAAAAGCTTGGTTCATTTATACGTGGAATAGCTAATATCATTTTAGGTTTTGAAATATGGCCTTTATAAGATACTCATTTCGCTACTGATAGCATGTGGATTGATTGCAATTCTTTAGATTAACTATAGTCAATGTTTAACATTATACCGATACTTTTTTATGTGATAACGGACATAACTTCCATCAAATAACTACACAAGAATTATTTCAGAGGAATGACAAAGGCATTGAAATAAGGACACTGCTTCTCTGAATCTAATGTTTTGAGTAAAGGTCGAACACAACCTAGCTGTTCGCTAACATTTCTATTTTGTTTATGTTTCGTACCATTGAAACGAAACACATTCTCACAGAGTAGAAATAAAAAATAAAAGGGAAATGAAATTCAATATAAAAAAAATTACTTATCTTGATTTAAAATATTAATATGAATTAATTCAATTATACTTAATAACATAAGAGTTTGTAAAAATAATTTTTCTATAGCTACTTTTTATAAGAAATAAAGCGGAAATCATAAATTACAATATAAATATGGTTACATTGATGAGCGCTTTAGTAAAAATTTTAATGTCGGAATTTATTAAAATTTAGTAAATTCTTTGTATAATTTCCAAGTTTTAGGCGATAAATAAAATGAAGAAAATTATTTTTTAATATTCATTTAATAAAAAATGTAAAATTAAATAAATAACAAAATAGAATAGAATTTTTCATAATGATTTCTTTTTTATTACTGTAAATGAGTAATATTTCTTCTCAGCCTTTAATTTTTGTATTCTTCTATTAATTTTTGCTAAAATTTGAGCTTGTGTTTTCCCCGTGTACTCTTTAGTATTCTGACTACCCAAGTCTTAAAAAGTTCTGATAAATATTTATGTATGATTAAAATGTCTTTTAGTAACAAACTATAATTTTATGAGGTAACAACAAAATTTAGCTGTGAAAACATTTGATTGTAGGGCATATAAAATGGTCCCATGAATTATTGTAAAAATTGAATTTGCCTAATAATGACTCTCAAAAATTGTAAGACTGTCTTTAGAGGGAGAATTTATGCAAAATCATTTACTTACTTCGGTAAACAACAACCTGGCTCAGTGAAAATATAATTTATTATTGTTAAATGCATATTCTAATCATTCAAAGTCGAGAGAAATATATGGAAAAATTAGATAGCTTTTACCGTGATATATGAGGGGCTTATAATGTTCATGTAGTAATTCATATTTTTTTTCGACATTGAGATAAGACTAAGGAGGTGTACCTCATTGATACATCTATGGAAAATAACAAGTCACTGCTTGTTGATCTGGTCATTAGGAGGAAGAAATAAAAATTAAAAATTCGAGTTCTTAAGGTCGAATCTAATACAACCTTTTGTTTTAAAGATTTTAGCCGCTTACTCCAGTGTCATTCGTAGTCCCTCATATTTGTTTTTGGGTAGCATTTGAGATAAATGTGGTTTATTTCCCCACTGATTGTAAGTTTCATCAATATAAATGTAAGTAATTATAATGGGGAAATAATTGGTGTGTTAGGTTGGTTGGCCGGTATTATTAAAGTGAACTTTATGTTAAATGCCATTTACTTAAGGCAGTATACAATAAAAAAGAAAAAAAGAAAAACAAAAATAAATATAAAGGTATAATTGCATATTTAAACATGAAAATCATAAGATGACTTGATGTAATACATAATGATCAATTTTAAGTTTTCAACTCCAAAAAATATTGATTTTTGCGATCGAAACAAGATGATTTTTAAAATCATCCACATATAAGTCTTGCTGCACATCGTATAAGATAAAATACCTAATCATACAGATAAAATTGTGACCCACTAAGTTGTGTGTAAACGGGAATCGTGTTATTATGTTTATAGTCAATTCGAATCTTGAAAAATGCCAAAAACAAGGCCAGGAGTGTTTCCCAGAAACCAAGTATAAGATTCAGATCTGTTTTGTATGTAAGTTAAATAAATGGTAAACTACTATCACGTTGGTTGTTCAAAATCAGACTGATTCCTTTTTTATTCTTCACCCAAGTTGCAATGTTCTTATGGCTAAATTTACAAATGTATTTTTTTGCACAATAAGCAGGTTTACATAACAGGTTAACATAAATGCATAAATTGCACGACAAGCAAATGAAGTGCCGAAAAATATAATTTGATATTCTAGAAATACAAAGTGAAATGTTTGCAAAGAAATACAGCAGAAAAATATAATAAAAATATAATTTGATATTCGTAGGTAAAACGTAGGAATTTGGTGACTTAAGAAAATATAATTTGATATTTTGATATTCATACGTAGAACGTAGGAATTTGGTGATTTAAGCGTTGTTAACTTGTACAACACACACCCGATTTTTGGGGGTTATCACTAGTTTTAATAATTTTTATACCCTACAGCGTGGGTATATTCACTTTGTCATTCCGTTTGTAACGCATAGAAGGGGGCGTGGCAGGTATGGAAAAGTATATATATTCTTGATCAGCGGCACCACCCGAGTCGATATAGCTATGTCCGGCTGTCGGTCAGTCTGTTGAAATCACGTTTACGGGAAAACTAAGCAAGCTAATTCAATGAAATTTGGCACACAGGTCACATCGTCATGCAAGCTTCTAGCATATACAAATTGGTGAAATCGGTTCATGGCCACGCCTACCGCCCATACTCTATGTAAATACACCCAAGTGCTTTTTGGAAAAAGTTGCAGCGAGTTTTATGAAACTTGGTGATTTTATATCGCCATAGCTCGTAAACTGTGCAAGATATTGTGATGAAATTTGGAGCACGCATACAGAAGTGGGCGTCAATCTTTGGATTTCATATAATTTCAAATTGGCACATACGATTTTCATAAAAATTTTAGGGATAATACCACTAAAAGTAATCATCAATACAAGCTAAGACAGTATTCTGGAAAATTTTGTTGAAGGGCGTGGCATAGCCTACAGTATTTATAAACGTTATAATAAGAGAACTGGCAACGTGATCGCTATGAAAGTTAATATGTACTTGTTAAAAGGTATCTTATTGTGGGCGTGGCACCTCCTATACATTTAAAATTCGCTAAGCGGCATGTCTATCGAAATATTTGAGCAACAATGCTGAAATTTGGTTAGGTAAGCAATTTCTGAATAAAAATCGGTTTGGGTTGTATCAGTGGGTGTGTACCCGCCTTAAATTTTAAGACTAATTACGGCATATATTGTAAACTATACAAGCAATTGTGCTAAAATTTTGTGTGCGTATGTAAATTACAAATATAATTTTTTGATCACAAAGTAGGTGGTATTGAAGAAGTGGGTGTGGCATATTTCGTGTTTTTCATTTCAATTTTATTTTTTTCAAAATTTTCTATATTATTTTGATTTTTTTGAACCATTTACCTTTTCCCGTTCAATTTTCTTCGACATTTTCTGTATTCTTTCGACTTTTTCATCAATTTTTCAGCTTTTTCCATATTTTTCGACTTCTTCAGTTTCTTTCAACTTTCTTCAATGGTTTTCATATTTTTTCAACATTTTTACAACACTTTTCAATAATTTTGACACTTTTTTACACTAGTTTCGACTTATTCAACCTTTTTTCAACATTTATTCAAAAAGTACTTTCAATGCAGTGTAGGGTATGTGAGTTTCGGCCTGGCCGAAGATAACACCTTTACTAGTTATTATTTGCATTAATCTTATGATGCTGGAGCTCAGTTTTTTTTTTTAATTTAGCAGCACAAAATATCAAAAATATTCCAACATAAAAATTACTTTCTTGTAAACACAAAATGGCAGCTGAAGTTGCCGTAGAACGGATTTTACGTTCTTTTTTTGCTTTAATTTTCCAAATTTCCTTCGATTTTTAAAATTCTTCTAATGATTGTGTTAAATCAGGTGTTTTTTATATTGCGATATCTCGGGAACGGAACTCCATCTGAATGTGGAGCTGGAAGCGTAAGTCCATTAGCTAAGTTCTTAGTGTAATCCCATCGAATACTTTTTCCGTAGCCACTCTTTGCTTAAGCAAAAATGGCAATCGGTAGCATGGCTGGATTTCATGTGTCGTCAGTAAGAATAAAATTGCTGTAATGATTTACCCTTTGGAAATCAAAGCCTATGCACTAAAAATTGTTTAACACGAATAACATATCATATTCGGTGCCCACTTACTACTTTCAGATGCTTTTTCAAAGTACTGCTCAACCTTTCGTTTCAGCGAACCTATTTTTTACTCGCAGCACAAAAAACAAAAATGTTCAGGGTCGTTAACGGTCTTGCTCATTCAATATGAATTGATTCTTTTCTATGATTTTGTTATTTTTGTGATTAATTTATGCGCGTGGCGATACAGGAAAATTTATATTTAGAGAACCGGGACTCAGCCCAATTTGAAATGATTGCCAAAACTTTATTTTCTCTCATAAAACTAATCAAAAAAATTAAACATACCTTTAGGAGAAAGTTTTCGACTTAAAGTCTTAAATTGCAAAATTATTGCTTATAACTTAAGAGAAGAAAGTTTTAAACAGGATAATAAGAAAATTGACGTATAATGGAAACTTTTATGCTTCAACGGATTTTCTCCCTGACGCGCACATTTTGAAATACAAGCTTCTGAAAATCCATGTATTTTTCAAGCTTGTGATTTCCAAAAAAATCATATTATCGAAAAGAAGCCCTGAAGGGCTTTTTCCAAAAACATGAATCGAATATTTTTTGACATAGTACCGGAAAAAAATTTTTTCTGAGGAATCTTAGTTTTGAATATAAAAACGAGGTAGAATGGACCTCAGAGAATACATTTTTATAAACTTAGTGTTAAAACTTGGTAATTTCTGAAACTAATAGATACAATCTTAAAGATATTATTTGTTACATTTCTCAATTGCCGGTTAGTCATAAGAACCAATTTTTAAAGATATATTTATATATACATCGTATGTTTATATGTGAACACCATGAATTTTGGTACGTTCACTCAATTGCCCATGATTTCGCTGTTTCTCCATATCGCCTACGCTACAACTGCAGAAAGAATCGAAAGAAATGAAAAATTTTTTCAAAATTTGGTATTTATAAAAAAACTTTTTATTGCGATTTTCGTGCTCAGCAGGCCAAAATTTATAATAAGAGTACCGTGGAGTGTCAAACCTAAAAATGAAGTTGCATAGTGATATTTGAGATATCTCGGAAAAGTTTAGCTTGAATTTCGAGATTTTATTTTTATTCAACTGGCTTAGAATAGTGTGAAATGCACTTTAAAAAATATAATATCAGAATTTTCTTGAAACTTAGCCATTGGAAAAACTAAACTACTTTTTTCACGAACGTTTTCTATACATTCTTAATACATATTCACGCCATTATAGTCAAGGACGGACGTACATAACTGCAAGTAAGGCAGTTGCAAATCTTAAATTTGTGGGATGTTATATACTGAGGCTTTTAAGTTTGCCTAGCAATTTTGGAAAAGTTGGAAAAAAATTCAAAACATGTTCTTCGAGAAAATGATGACCTTTAAGTAAAGATGTCCAACTTTGATTAAAAAAAAAATTCTATGAAACTTCTAGTACTTTGCAGCCTGCATGTGGGCTCTCTCCATTATAGCGTGTCTAAAAATTAAAAAAAAACATTTGATCCAGAATTTCTTATAAACACGCTGCAACCAGATTTACTATGTTTCTTTCCATGATGTTACATTCCTTCAGCAAAACAGAAAAGTAACGTGATTTGATTTATAAATTTTTTAGCGGAAGTGGAAGTTTCCTTTGTCAGAAACTATGCTGAGTGGAATTAATTTCGCACGACAAATTTTCAATCGTTATTCGATTAGATATCACGAGTGCACAAAGACTTTGCTGCAGGGATCATTGGCTTTTGTTTGCATAAGGGCGTATTTAAGCAGACGGGCTTTTAGCTTCTTGGGTGTTTTTACATTGAATTGACAAATGTTACAATTTTATTGTAGCTACGTACATACGCGTAAGTATATCTAAGTCTAAAGGCTTTAGTTAAAGAGCATTTGTGGTCTTCATTTGATGGCTTAAGTGCTAAGTTAATTAAATATTTTTTTGTCGACACATTATAATTTGATTTTCATTTGCTATAAAATTGATTTATTTATTTTATTTTGAGATTTTTCTATACATATCTTGCAGATGCCAGGCTGGTACTGGACGATGTATTGTGGACAAAGCTCATCGAAATCAATGTCAGGCCTGTCGTTTAAAAAAGTGCCTTCAAATGGGGATGAACAAGGATGGTACGTTCAAAACATTTATTATATAATTTAACTACCAATTTCAATTACTATGTTAAGCTGTATACATGGTCATCAATACTTAAGTCACATGGATTGAGATTTTTGCCATGCAAAATGAGAAACACGCACTATTTCTAATGGCAGTTCTTCTTTCAATAGAAGAATTGATGCAACTTAAGTAACTATTTCATAAATTCACTGCGATTGTATACTATAAACTGAATGTTATTAGATACGAGCTATCCCGGCAAATGTTGCTCTGTCGTTTCCGGTAGGTGTCGGTATGAGTTTGATTTGGCTAAAGTCCCTATTTAAGAAAGCCTGGGCAAAAGAGGTCGTTGGTGCGATTGGAGGATAGACAAAGAAAGACCGAAAACTGGTCACGCCAATGATCATGAGCATAGAAGCGCGAAAAATTGCAGATATTTGAATGAAAAAAATGCTCTGCTTGATGTTTAAAATTGAACTTAAGTGATGACCACAGTTGCCAAGTGGCCGCTTTTCACGCGGCCAGGCCGTAAATTACATGCCAATTCCGTAGACGGCTAAGCCGCTAATTGGAAGTGAAAGCTATCACATTTTGCAGTTAAACATAATTTAAAAGAGGCCATCAACTTTTCCCAAACAATTTTTTGTATTTTCACAAAATTTTTGTCATTGTGGAAGGCCGTTAATTCGTTGTTTCCAATCCTGGTGATGACAGTTCAAACTTTACGTCCATACGTTGAATTTCGAAAATAAAATATTGTATTTAAATATGAGATATCAAAGAAACTTCAAAAACTGTAGATTGAAAACGGAATCATTATAAGTATGTATTAATGTAAATGAAAATCGCAGGGTGAAAATATTAACGTTTCACATTTTTACTTATATACATACATACATTTGTATATATATATGTAATTTGAATTTGTCAATGCATTACATGAATTTCCCTTGAAAAATAAATGAGGTAAATAAAATTTTATTATTGAACTTATGTTGTTGTTATATTTTTTTGGAACAATTTTATTTTAGGGGCGATCCTCAAAAAAATTTTTATTTTAGAAACATGGAGTTTTATCCCATAAAACCGAATCTGAAAAAGAGTCGGTCTCTTATGGCTTCCGAGATAAAATTTGTCAAAGTTTGAAAATTTCATTAACCCCCCCCCCCCTTGTATAAATAAATTGTGTAAAAATTTTTCTATGCAATGCATAACTTCAAACCTTAAAATAAAAAAATTGTAAAAAAAAAAATTTATATTGATATTTTTTGGACCAAAAATGAAATTTTTTTTTTGATTTATTTTTTTGAGGAAAATTTATGCACTGCCATTAATAATTCAAATTATAGTGTATTAAGGTAAATGTATTGAAAACAGCAAGGCATTTGATCTGTTACACAAGATACACCAAAGCTCTACTTGCACAGAGACCATATATTTTTTCCTTATATATAGGCTTAAAAATAGCGGTAAATTTTTTTTATCTGTAACAACATAAGGAATGTCGGAAAAACTTAAGAAACTAAAATTTTAAAAAAGAAAGAAATCTAATATTTTTATTTTTTTACTCAAATTCCAAAAATTGCAAGTTTTGCAGCTCTGGTAGCAACCCTAGGATTATTAATATTTTTTTTTACTGAGGATCTACTCGAATATGATTAAATTTTCGAATTTAGAGTGTTTGGAGTGTTACTTTTCCGAAGAATTCTAGAACATGAGATTTTTTGAACATGTCTAATGTATGGCCAAATGTGTAACGGCAATTTGTAGGGTTACTAAACAATTATAATATAATAATATAAACAAATATAGTATTTCCGAATATTTTACTTGTAAAAATATAGTAGATGACGCAAAAACAAACTAAAATATAGTAGGTGGGTCATTCCATCTACAATGGGCCTATCCTTACCCTCATGTTTTTTAAATAGGCTGAAACATTTTTTGAGTGATTTGTCTATCATGTAGAAGATATAAAAAAATTCGATAAAATTTTTTTGACCAACATTATGGTTGAAATGACAAAAAAAAAACTACAAATCTGAATGTTTCAACTTACATTGCAAATCATAAATCTTAGCTTTAAATGCTTGTAAAATCAAATAGGGTGAAAAACATGGATAAAATTTTCAGAAATGGTACTCCTGTATGTTTTGAAAATTTTGAGCTTAAAAGGGCTGATATCGGTGATGGAGTATTTGGGAAATTGATGCTTACTTGAAAATTCATTTTTTTATCTTTTAGCACATAGAAAACGTTAACGTTGCAAAACAAGGAGTTGGAGAAAAATCCCGAAGGCGAAGAAAGGTTTATTAATGATAGGGGTGATAATATACATACATTTAGCAAGCTTAATTGTAACAATAGAGTTGGCTGATGTCGTTCAACTGCGCATGTAACAGCACGGAATGCCGAGGTTCAAGTCCCAGTGGATGCGCAATGATTTTATTTTTTAAAATTAAATAGAGTTTTTACTTCCAGATTTCCCCTTTGGATTTTTTTGGTAGTGTTTGTAATTCCGGATTGTTCATAATTATATCACACGTAATATCTCGACTTCAGTCCCACATACCGTGGTCAAAAATAAAAATAAATTTATTAGAGTTTTAGAAAAAACGTTTGCATAAAACAGAAAACTTGCAAATGCTTTAATCTAGTTAAAAAAAAAAACTAAATTACTTAATATTTTCATTAGCTTGGGTAGTTTTTTTTATACTTACTTAAAAGTGAACACTTTTGTGACTTAACCAATTAAAGCCGGGACCACTTCTTTTCGAATGTCATGATGAAAATATGGAACAAATTTTTAAGTCGGTCCACGAAGTCGGTCAAAATCAGGTCATGCCTTATGACATCATCGACCATCGACGAACCAAAGGTTGAAATCGCTGTAATTTTTTTTGTTTTTTTTTTTTTGCACTAAAAGTACTGAACAGGAACCTTAGCAAAAAAATTGTAAAATATCGTTTTTAAATATCAATTTTGTTTTGTTTAAGCAGATATTTTATTAATAAAAATATGTGGGAACATAAGAAAAAGTGGAATAAAGGTAATTAGAATTAAAAGTAGTTAAAAAATATTGATTTGATTTCAAGGTATAGTAAGTTTTGAAGCACACTTTGTCAACACACAACGCAACATCACATTTTTCACGTTTAGTGTGAGATTGACTGACAGATAAGGGCATTGGACATCGTCGCTTGATGTTTTTGGTCGGATAGTGATCCAATCATAGCGATAGTCTTCCGGAACTCGGGACTATTGTAGGGTTCTTGTGTTGCCAACAGCAAAAAAAAAAAACAGTATGGCAATAATATTGGTCGATATTTCGCCGAAATTCAAAATGCGGTCGCGACTTCTGTCCAGTTTTTCAAAGTAGAAGCCACGCATTTTGAGCCGCCACATCATGGACCACCACCACTTCTTCTCTCGAGTCCCTGAAGGTAAGGAGAAACATTTCGAAAATTTTTTTCTGTAAATAGACATCAGGTATACAGTGGCGAACAGTGAACACGGGACACGCTAGTTAGACAGAATAATTCAAAATGTTTGGAACGAAGGCATGTCGTAAGATTTTTTGAAAAATTTGATCTCTTCCATGTCGGACCGAGTTATGGCGGTCGTAAAAGCGAAGGGAGGAACAACAAAATATTGAAACCTGTTTTATTTAATCCTTAATATTAGTTTTTAAAATACCTGCGGTAAATATTTTAGAATAAGTTCCTTAAAACTATAGTTTTAAAACATTTTACCAAAAATTTATTTTATCAATAAAGGAAATAGAGATGTTTATGGTGTCTATTTCCGACCTGCAGCAATATATTTTCACTAAAAATTATTTGCTTCTCTGATCCTTGCATCAATTTTTTGAGTCGATTAGAAATTTAGATCCTAAAGGATCTTATTCAATTTATTTTGTCTGTCCTGATTTCATTGCTCGTCATTGTATATGTACACGGTTAGAAGTTTTAGAATAAATTTTAATACTTTTGGGCTTACATATATGACCACACCAGAATTGTATTAAAATTAAATACTTCTTACATATTAAAATTCAATTTTAATACAAATTTGTATTAAAATTTAATACTCGTTTTTATTGAGATTAAAAAAAAAAGTGTACCATATCTTCCGTGTTCTTCTTCTATAATGCTGCTGCTGCTTCTGTGAGTTTGCTTATTTGTGTTGCATTCTTAAATCTTTGCAACAAATTTAAATTGTTTTTGTTTTTACCTGTCACCGAACAGAATTGAACCCAGGTTGTCATGCCACTACTCATCTTTACCAACTGAGCTACTGCCATCATTTATGAGATCGACTTAAGCTTAAATACTTTTCCATCAAAATGAAATATTGATTTTTCATTTTACGTTGTCAATTGATAATTCAAATAAATTTTTAGCCAACCAAAAAAAAAATACTACAATGGCTGATGTCGTTAAGCCGCGCATGCAATCATTGTGTTAAAAAGGAATCAGGTTCGAATCCCAGCAGATACGACATAAAGTTTTTTTAAATTTAATAAAGAAAGTATTAAAATATAATACAGCATGGCTTCAAAATCAAATGTAGTGCTTATGTGTATATTAAAATTTAATACAAAATATATTAAAAACTTTTGTAATCAATTCAAAAGGGAACAGGTTTACTTTAGGGACAACTCTCCGATTCTATATATTTTTTTTGGAGAAGTAGCGTATCATAAATAAATAATAAATCTGCGCAAAAAAATTGTCGGTCGGATCTGATTTAGGAGATATAGCCATCCAAAGTTGCGGATATAGCTTTTATAAAAAATGTCATAAGTTGGGAACCCCTAAAAAAATTTTCCACTTGGTTATCATATTAAAGGTAATTTATTGAAGTATAAAATTGTGATATTAATAATTGAATTCCGATGGTTAGTTGTCGATATATAAAGATTTTTGTAAAAAGCTGACCTTTTTTTTTTAAAAAAATGTATTATTAACCTGTAATGATTTATAGCGATTTAGAATGCAAAATTCATTACCTTTAAAATAATGTGCTATTTGTTGTTATTTTTAAAACCATTACTCTTTTTTTAACGAAAAAATAAATGTTGACCGCGTATCAGTCTATGATATATCCAACACCTGGGTTGCTAGCCACAGTAATTTTACATAAGAGTAAGGATAAGTAGGCATCCTACGGCCGCAAGTCAGGATTTGAAACTCCCATAAATCCGACACCGGCTTCGCGGCGGCCTTCGGTCGCATATCAGTCTATGATATATCCAATACCTTGGTTGCTAGCCACAGTAATTTTAGATACAGTTAGTAAGCTTTTTATGTTTTCCGGTAAAAAATTTCATTAACCTAAAAAAATATAATAAAAATGGCACTTCATTTTAAAGTTAATAAATAAGCTCTTCTTTCTAAATATATATGTATCGCTATAGGTTAATAATATATTTTTTGGAAAAAAATCCCTTTAGGGACTTCTCTCGAGTCCCTAAAGGTAAGGAGAAACATTTCGAAAATTTTTTTCTGTAAATCAGGGGTCGGGGCGCATAGCACAATTGTGCGCTCAAATATTACACATCTTCTTATGCTCTTTCATTCAGTTGTCGAAAAGCCATTGACAACGCAACATCAAGCGCGTCTGTAGTTATTTTCGCTTGTTATGCACGTAGAGCATTTCTTATACAGCTATGGCAAATGATACAACGAATTTGATGATTCAAAATACTTTTGACTATATGCAATGTTTAATTTGCAATATGTCGTTAAAAGGTAATAAATTTTCCAGGAAAAGACATTACGAAACTTTTCATTATAAATTTAATGAAATTGTAGGGTTGGAGAAGGATAAACTTTTTATAGAAAAAAGAAAAGTATTTTTAGACAAAATAAAGCTATGGACAGCTGTAACTGATGGTGATAGTAGTTTTGAAAATAAAAAGTTAGCATAGAAATTGCAAAGCACGGTAGACCATTTTTGGATGGGTTATTTTTAAAACACTGTAACCAAATTTCTTATCTAGATAATATGTGTGCTGTCCCAATTGAATGAATTTATGATGTCGCAATTTGAAATTGCATGGATTTAGTTTTTATACCCTACACAGAGGGTATATTCACTTTGTCATTCCGTTTGTAACGCATAGAAGGGGGCGTGGCAGGTATGGAAAAGTATATATATTCTTGATCAGCGTCACCACCTGAGTCGATATAGCTGTATCCGTCTGTATGTCTGTCTGTCTGTCTGTCTGTCTGTCTGTCTGTCTGTGTGTGTGTCTGTCTGTTGAAATCAAGTTTACGGGAAAACTAAAAAAGCTAATTCAATGAAATTTGGCACACAGCTCACATCTTCTTGCAAGCTGCTAGCATATAACAATGGGCGAAATTGGTTAACAGCCACGCCTTCCGCCCATACTCTATGTAAATATACCCAAGTCCATTTTGAAAAAAAGTTTCTGCGATTTTGATCAAATTTGGTAATTTGGTGAATATGAGAACAACATTAAAATTAGGGTAGGTCTTAAGCTTGCAAAGGCTCTTAAAGAGGCGTGGCACAGCCTTAAATTTTAAGTTTTATAACTCCATTGCTCGTAAACTGTGCAAGATATTGTGATGAAATTTGGTACACGGATACAGATCTTGTGAATCTTGAATTGCGCATAAAGTGGGCGGAATTGTAAAAGTAGGCGTGGCATTTCTTAACAATTAAAAATTTGGATTTCGTATAACTCCAAATTGGCACATACGATTTTCATAAAAATTTTAGGGATGATACCACTGAAAGTAGTCAACAATACAAGCCACGTCAATATACTGAAAAATTTCTTTTAAGGGCGTGGCACAGCCTATAATATTTATTAACGTTATAAAAAGAGAACTAACAACGCAATCGTTATGAAATTTAATATGGCGGATACACTTGCTATAAGGTGTCTTCTTGCAAAATTTTGGCAGAATTGCGCCGGTGGGTGTGGCACCTCCCATATCAGCGAAAAACGTTTAATGCTATAGATAGTGTGCTATGAGAGTAATCTTCATAAAATTTTGTGTAGAGGTGTCGGTTACTTTAAGCTTTGAAATAAAATGAAGCTTGACAAAATTGAACCAGTGGGCGTGGCACCTCCTGTACAATTAAAATACCTTAAGTGGCATAAATATCGAAATATATGAGCAATCATACTGAACTTATATGTAAGAAGTTTATCTAAAGCTATTTCTGGATAAAAGTCAGACTGGGTTGTACATTTGGGTGTGTCACCGCCCTAAATTTTAAGACTAATTACGTCATATAGCGCAAACTATACAAGCCATTGCGCTATTGTGCTAAAATTTGTATGCGTATGTATGCTAATTACGAATATTATTTTTATTTCATTTCTATTCTATTTTTTTCAACATTTCCCATATTCTTTTGACATTTTCAACCTTTTACCATTCCCCTTCAATTTTGTTCGACATTTTCTTTATTCTTTCGACTTTTTCATCAATTTTTCAGCATTTTTCATATTCTTCGACTATTTCAATTTCTTTCAACTTTCTTCAATGGTTTTCATATTTTTTCAACATTTTCAGTTTTTTCCAACACTTTTCATTATTTTTGAACCTTTGTAAATTATTTTCGACTTATTCAACCTCTTTAAAATTTTTTAACATTTATTTAAAAAGTACTTTCAATGCAGTGTAGGGTATGTGAGTTTCGGCCTGGCCGAAGATAACACCTTTACTAGTTTTTGTTAAGTTTAAACACAACGGCGCTATAACCACCGCGTTCGATGTTGCTTTGTTTATGATTTTTCAACAAAACTAAATGTCTTTTCTAATCTTTTTTAGTTTCCACTTTCTGCCGCATCATTCCAATAAAATCAATATTTGGTAACAAATTTCTTGCGGTGCAGCCTCTCTCCTCTCACCAAACACTCTCACTTTAATTTTTGCCGACCAAATAATTTGATCAACTAATATGATATTGGAAAAGGCGAAGCAATTCGCAGTTGAACTAAGCGAGAATTTCGATCCAAGCCTTGGATGGCTACACCGATGGCAATGACGACAAGGAATAAGCTTAAATAAAATTCAAAATCAAAAGTCACCAAAAGATCGCCTTACTATTTTTCTGTTATGTAATAATGGTGATTATATCAAAATGTATGCCATAGGAAAGCCAAAACAGCTTCGATGTTTCAAAAATAGAATACTACCAGTCCAGTATTTTTCGCAAAAGAAGCTTGGATAGTGTATGACATTTGGATAAAAATTAAAACGGCTTTTGACGAAGAAATGATTCAATAAAACCGAATTGACAAGCGACCCGGCTAACATGACCTCAATAGGTTAAAACGTTCAGAAGTTACGCAATCACAAAGAGACACACCAGCGATTATGTGTATATATATATGTATATAGATCACCCTAAATATGCACTATTAATAAAAGTTTTATAGCCTAAGCTATGCTTCTTGATATAAAAGCTGTGAATGAATCGATTACGTGGTCTTTGTAAAAATGCTTTTTTAAAAATATTTTTGTGCAAGGGCCAAGCTACAGTGACGTATCCAGGATTTTATTTCGGGGGGGGGGGGTTTGGATATGAGATTTTTCTACGTAGTGTATATTCTTTGCAAAATCGTTTTTATATAGTGTCTGTCAAAATATTTCGCGGGGAGGGGTTCTATCCCCTAGCATCCCCCCCTAGATACGGCCCTGCCACAATATATATGCACCTTAAATAAAATTTTTATAGCTTATGTTACTTTCGGGGCGAAGATAAATCGAAATAATCAGAGATCAATAAAATCGGTTCAGCCGTTCTTAAGTTACGAAACGGATAACTAAACCGACTTTGTTTTATTGTATATAGATGAATACTTCATGACCTTTAGGAGTGCCCAATCTGAAGTACTTGAACGGCACCACAATATTTATACATTACATAATAAACTAAAAATGGTAATCAAGGTCGGAAAAATTGCAGTGAACGTCAGTTAAAGGGCTAAAATCATAAAAAGGTGAAAAATATGAAAGAAAAGGTAAAAATCAGTTTTCTGCAAAAGGGGCTGGTCCCCGATTTTAATTTTTATCGGAAATGTTTCCTTATGCACTGTAGAATAAGTTCCAATTAAAAAATTTGGATTAATTTGTGATTCGATAGTAACATATTTCAAGCTCACCGTGTGCTGCTTCTAAAAATTTAGGCGGTCTGAAGTCAGATGTACAAATTGAATATAACAGTGAGGATAAACCGGATCTTTGGGGAAGGCCCGCATGAAGATCTTTGTGTACTGAAATTTGATTATTTACAGATACGGTAAATGTTCTTTTGTCCAGAAATTCAGCAATTACCCTACATAGATATATTGGAATTTCAGCTTTAAGGAGTTTGTACAGCAACCCATTGTGCCAAACTATATCGAATGCGTTCTCAGTATCTAATAATACCACGCCAGTTGATCTTTTGTTACGTTTACTACATACGATTTTGTTGGCTACACGGTTAATTTGATGAATGGTACTGTGTCCTTTTTTAAACCCGAATTGGGCACTAGATATAATATTATTATCAGAAGTGACTCCTCTAGACGCATACACTTTACCTAGGTTACTCAATAAAATTATATACTGTGTCCAAAAAATAAGGTGAAATTGTATTTATTTTGAAAATTCTTCATTTATTCTTCCAAATCAATTTCATCCCTTTCAAAGTAATCCCCGCCCGATGCAATGCACTTATGCCAACGGATTTTCCAACCTTCGAAACATTGGTTGTAGTCACTTTCCGGGATGGCCTTCAGTTCCATCTTCGCTGCGGCTTGAATCTCCTCTATCGTATCAAAACGGTGTCCCCGGAGCAGTCTTTTGAGCCTGCTGAACAGCCAGAAGTCGCACGGCGCCAATCAGGTGAATACGGTGGTTGCGGAACGATATGGGTTGAGTTTTTGACGAACGCAACGCCTTTTTTCCAAAAAATTCAATGTTTTCGGTACCAGTCGAGATTTGACGCGCTTGAGGCCCAAAACATCCTTCAAAATGGTATTGATTGAGCCTTTCGATATGTCAACTTCATCAGCAAGGCCCCTAATCGTTAATCGACGGTTTTCCAACAACAAATCTTTGATTTGTTGGACGTGAGCTTCGTCGGTTGAGGTTGATGGTCGCCCAGGACGCTCTTCGTCTTCGACACGTTCACGGCCGGCTTGGAACTCACTATACCACTTGTAAACATTTTTTTTAGACATAGCCTCATCACCAAAGGCTTTCTGCACCATCCTCAACGAATCCGCAGCAGAGAATTCATTCCGCAAACAAAATTTAATGCAAATTCTTTGCTCAACAAATTTCGACATCGCAAAAAACGAAAAACTCACTTTTAGCAGCTCACAAAACGACGCGTATCTCAAACACTAATAAATATTTTCACATGAAATTTGACATAGATGTCACTGACTGTACTACCAACCTAAAAAAAAATTATTCTCCAAATCCTTCAACGCGCGCAGTTTAAATTCAAATGGCAACTTATTTTTTGAACACAGTACTTCTAGGATTATGCAACGGCTTGTTTGGCTTATGAACCGCATTCACCTTGGCTTCGTTAAAAGTCGTTGGGAAATAATTCAACTCAAAACAGCTGTTAAGATATGAGGGATATTATCGAAACCGGGGGATTTCGATGGCTTAAGCGATGATAAAAGGTATGATGCTTCGTTTAAAGATGCAGGTCTTATACCGTTAGAGTCAATCTGGTCTATTTAAAGTATAAACTATTTCGTTTACCTTGTTATCGAAAGAGTGTTGGTAGTTTACGGTTAGTATACTGGAAGGAGCAAAGATGTTAGCCAATTGTTGGGATTCTTCACAATCGGCTATGAACTTATTGTATCCGTCTGATAGATAAGAAAATTTATTTTTCTTACCTCTTGGGCCACGACTAATTTTCCAAAATTTTTTATCTCCTGGTTTTCATCTAAAATCATAAAAATTGTTATTTATAAAAACTTTCCTGAGACTTATTTACTTATTACCTCTAGAATTAAAGTAACACATTGCTTTGAAAGTTCCAAATAGTCGGGCCAAAGGTGTTCCGTTTCACTTATTTAAGCCATATGGCAAATAAAAATTTGTATGCGAAACGCACACTCCTGTGTGAAAAACATACAACTGCAAAGAATAAGTAGCCAAGGACACAAAATTTTTGAATAAGTTTAAAGTGCAAGTTTTTCAAGGCAAGAATCTCTGCTGACTGAACTCTACTTAAACGATCGAAAACAAAAATTTAAACACCTACTCTTTATTTAAAATTTTAGGCTGGTAATAATGATTCTGTTTTTTAAATTTTCATTGACAGAGTATCGAGGAATAGTTATTCGGCAAAACTTCTACCTTATAAAAGAATATTGACAACTTCAAATCACCTGCGAGAAGCTTTTTTGACATCGGTGCTGGTTAGTGCCTGATTTCCAGTACTGTTTTGGTTCGAGGGTTTGAGGTTGCTCAGATAAAACAGAATTATGTTAATGATCAGAGAGAGGACAGTACATTTGTCAGAAGATGAGGCACACAGCTTCACTCAACATGAACGTATTCCATCTGAGTCCAAAATGTAAGAAAGAAATCTTTTGACTCTGATTACCCTTACGAAAACCAGAATAACCTTCCCAAATGAGAGTAAATTTGAAAGATACGGCTCTTTGAAATGTTCAGTCATAGCTGTCGCGTTGACTGCCTTTTCCTGCTCGGAAAACAGCGAAAATTCAAGCGCAACAACTGGCGGCCCCTACAGCACTGCACCTTGATAGCCATATAGTTAAAAAATGAACAAGACTAACTGACGAACCTGGATCAAAGTACTTGTGACATGAAGTACCGATGTCAGGAAATGCACGTGATATATTCCATAGTACTCGGGTATACGAATTCTTCATGAAAGAAACATATTTGAATGAGCTTATGGTCAAATGATGTGATGGCAAGGTCGTTAATACTGACTCAAAATGTGGTTTTATTGCGTGCCTCGAAATAATCTTAAGCTGATCACTAGATAAAATGCCTTCTTTACTTTAATGAACTTCATTTCGTATTCAATTTAGTTTTTTTTGGAGACATGTCGGAGACAAAGACATTTAATGGGCCTATGGGTTGTGTGAGTAACTCGCTGAGAATATTTTTAAAATTCAAAGTATTACATTTGAACAAGTCTATCTTATCAATAAAATACATATGACTTTATGACACCTTTGGATTCTTTTCACGCAACGCTACGGAAGTGAGAAAATATTCGGTCAAAAAAATTGATGTTCTGGACAGTTGAAATATTTACTTAACTAAGGTTTTTTATTGAAAACTTGAAAGCGATTAAACTGATTCAAAAACCACATTTTACTGGATCTATCCTTTACTCTGCCGTTTTAGAAAAGCTTATGTTAGATGAGAGCAGCTATTCTGCGCAGGTAATTGGTCTTTTGTTTCAGTGTCAAGCACTAACACGTTAACTTTCCTTCGTTGTGTGAGTGAGTCACCACTGATTTATTGCTAAAAAACGAATGCTTCCGGCCATATGCTAAACATCAGATGATGTGTACATAATATGCCTCCTGCTGTGCTGAGTAATGCTTTGTTCTTTGTTACATTAAATAAAAGTAACTCAACTGAATTAAAAATTGTTGCTCAAATGTTTTAACAGCTTGGAGCTACATGGCAGTATCTCTTTTAGAATGAATTAATTCTATATGACTGACTTACATAAAAAGGAACAAATATTTGTCATTCAAATTTGATGATTTAGGAAGTAAATACATTCAGTGATCAGTAAAATGGTTCAAAAAGATACAAATGTGTCAGTCTTTATTTTCAAGTAAACTTTTTTTGAATTGTCAAATTATAATTGAAAGACTTAAGCCAACTAACTAGAATGTCCAAAGCTCAGTTTTATTATGAGATCGAAAGTCTAAGGAAAGGTTGTTCTAAAATTCACGCATGATTTGAATTTAGCGCGATTTGTGCGGTAAAGTGTAATTATTGCAGAAAAAAAGGCAGCGGTACAGCTGACAGTTCAGTGTTGTTAAAAACGGAACGCTACACGAAATAACAACTCGTTTTCATTGTTGAAACATATTTTAAAATAATGAAGGTTTGGCAGCAACAGTTTGAAATTTTCGAATAAAATATGATGTGAATCAGAGAACTGCCTTGAGTGAGCTCACTGAGAGTTTTGAGCTACTTCGTCAACGTTTACACGAGGAAATTCGGTGAGACAAATACTTGTATATTCTCTTTTGTGAATTTGTTTTGCGTTTACTTACGAAAACTAGAATTTCTTTAAGCAAGAAAATTTCAAAGCAATTACTGCGTCAACCCGCCACAACAAACGTAAATTCAAAGCATATCAGCTAACGAATAGAACGAAAGTGATTTCGCGGGTACGACAAATTCTGTACACCACCCTTTCGTTTTTCCCTTCTTGCCTGCAAACATGAAAACTTTCTCTCAAGAGTTTCCTCGTGTAAGCGTTGACTTCCAAAAATATGAATACAATAATGAGCGTGAATCTGAGTTGCGCTTAGTAATAGTGAATGCGTAGATAGCATGCTGCTCGTGAATGGTGAGCGTGTAAGTAGGTTCTTGTCTCATGAATGTCAATGCGTGTGAAGTTCACAGTTAAATGCATTCAGCATTCATGAAGCAGTGAATGGCTTGAGCCACTCTGGAACTGTATTAAAGAAAATCTGTTTTTTTTTTCCTCCAATCGATGGGGAAAGGTCGATAAAATATTTTGGAACCCACTTAAGGTAGCTCTGGACCCTGGAAAGCACAGTGCTCTACCCATTTTTGGAAACACTTTTTTCTGCTACAATCGATAGGGAAAGGATGAAAATGGGTGTTGGACATCACTTTGGGTGGCTCCGGACCCTGGAAAGAACCGTTTTCGACCAATTTTTGAAACGTTTTTTTTTGCTCCAATCAATGGATTTCGGACATAGCTTAGGGTGGCTCCAGACCCTTGTGAGGACCGTTTTCAGCCCATTATCGAAAACAAAATTTTTTTTTCAAACGACCAATAGCTAAGGGAGGCTTGGGACCCTAGAAAGAACTGTTTTTGACCCGAAAATGGGTTCCCGAGCCATGTTACTCGTTTTTGACCCATTTTCGAGCAAATTTTTTTGTTATAAAACGAGAAAAATTGCTCGACATCACTAAAGGAGGCCCAGGACCCTGAAAAGAGCCGGTTTTAACCCGAAAATTGGTCCCCGGGACATGGTAAATGTTCTCGACCTATTTATGGAAAACAATTTTTATAGAAAAATTATCTTTGATAAGACTCAGTAATGTTTCTTTTTGAGGTGTATAAAGTACTCTTTATGTTTTGTTTTGCTTAGAGGCTTTAAATATGTATTCCAGACATTTAATGCAAATTATAGAACTTTAATATGTGTGATTAATTTTATTTTATTAATAAATTTAAATTTTACTTTCGATTTGTAGGCCGGCCTTGAACCCATATCCCAACGGGCCATAGTCCTGCACGCTACCCTCCAGGCTATCTGTGATGTATTACATTATACGTTAAATACGAATCATATCTCTGACACATGGGGATCTAGAATTTTCTCGAACATTTTTTTGAATGAATTGATTGAACTTTTTAATGAGCAATATTTATATTTTTTGGCATATGGGGCATTTCAGCCGAAAATGAAAAAAAAGGGGGTTTTTGCAATGAGTTCTTATTCGGGTTAGTTGTACTTTTAGAAGGTGTAAGCACCAAATATTTTTTTTTATATAAGGCATAGTTGACGGACTTCTAAAAATTGATATATATATATATAAGAAGAATGGATTTTACGGAAGCAGTTTTTTCGAATTTAACAAATTTTCCATAGGATATTAAACAATGTTGCTGCTATAGAAAATTTACTGCTCTTTTCAATTATGAAATATAATTTGAAATTTGAATTTTTTTCTTATGGAAAACCGGAAGTTAACATTTCATCTCAGAACTTCGACATATTTTATTTATTTTTTATTACAAGGAATATGCTAAAAATTTTGAAATGTGATCTACATTAGCTTACGAGATTTATGATTTGAAGTGCATACTTGCCAAAACCTTTCAACAAGTGAAAAAAAATTAAGTGCTGAAAAATATTTTATAAGGCCAATTGAGACAGGCAATCTCCTTTCCCTAGCTTGTCAAAAGTGAGTCTCTATTCTCGTTGCCTATTATTTTGACAGTCTTCAAGTTTTAGCCACAAAAAGTTTGTCTGGGTGAAAAATTAAACTTTCTTTGGAAGGGAAGTGATCAGCTGTTTTTTTACTCTCATTTTTTCTCCCTCAACCACCACATTTTTTCCGAATGATACGCTTTTTGTGGTAAAACTTTATAAATATTTATTCATATTTACCTATTTTTGTCGGATGATACAGACCCAATATGTATCAAATTATAGATCTTAATGAGCCTTAGTAAAACATAAAGGGACGCCTTGTCGAATCTTGTCCCAAACATCGGTTGCCACCTATTTTTTGGGCACAATTTTTTTTGAAAAAAGTTTATGGCTTAAGACTCCAGCTTAAAATGTTTGTCAAATTATAGATCTTGATGATCTCTAATAAAGCATATTGGACAGATAACCTTTTTTAGAAAAAATATTATGGTTAACGATTCCAGCTTGAAATGTATGTCAAATGATAGACCTTGATGAGCCGAAGTAAAATATGTAGGGTTACATTGTAAATCCTGCTTCAAACATAGGATTTTAGAACAGAGTTTATGGCTTAAGATTCCAGCTTGAAATGTATGTCAAATGATTGATCTAGAGAATCTTTAATAAAGTACATGGATATTTTTTGAATCCCGTCTTAAATATGGTTTTTTAGAAAAAAGTTGTCACACAAAACAAGTGGCTACCTATGGGACAAGATTCGACAAGGCCACACTATATATTTTACTAGAGATCTTCAAGGGGTATTATTTGATATACATTTCAAGCTGGAGTCTTACAACACACTAATTTTTTCCAATGAGAAGTAGGCCCAAAATACAGGTGGGAAAACATGTTTGGGACGGGATTCGCCATTGCAACTGCACATATTATATTTAGGCTTTTCCAGCTCTATCATTTGACATACATTTTGAGCTGGAGTCATAAAAAGCCATAAGCTTTTTTTAATAACAAAAATGGGGTGAATGAAAAAAAATATGCACAATAAAAACCATTACAAATTATAACTAGTAAAGGTGTTATCTTCGGCCAGGCTGAAACTGACATACCCTACACTGCATTGAAAGTACTTTTTCAATAAATGTTAAAAAAATGTTGAAGAGGTTGAATAAGTCGAAAATAATGTAAAAAGGTTTAAAAATGTTGAAAAGTGTTAAAAAAACTGAAAATGTTGAAAATATATGAAAACCATTAAAGAAAGTTGAAAGAAATTGAATAAGTCGAAATATATGAAAAATGCTAAAAAATTGATGAAAAAGTCGAAAGAATAAAGAATATTCCGAATGAAATTGATGGGGAAATGTAAAAGATTGAAAATGTCAAAAGAATATGGGAAATGTTGAAAAAATAGAATATAAATAAAAAACACGTAACATGCCATGCCCACTTCTTCAATTCCACCCACTTTTGGTTCAATAAACAAACCAAACTTTAGCACAATAGCTTGTATCGTTTGCGATATGTACCGCAATTATTCCTAAGCCTTAGGGCGGTGACACATCCACTGATGCAATCCAGTCCGATTTTGATCCAGAAATAGCTTTTTATAAACAAACCTCTTACACCAAATTTCTGTATCATTGCTCATATACAGTAATACCCCGAAGTTACGTACACTTTGGGACCGGAGCGTGTACGTAAAACAAAAATGTACGTAAATCGAATCTACTGCTTTTATTGATGAATAATATGTTTGAAACAAACTAGAACAATAAATATATAAATAAAAAGAAAAAGAGGGATATATTTATGTAGTTTTACACTTTTATTTCATACGTTTATATTTTTTTATGCTATATTTAACGTGTATTAAAAAAAAAACAAATTCATATAAATACATAATAAACAAAACTTAAAAAATAAACATAAACTTCAAAATTCAACAATACAATTTAAATATAGAATATAATTGGTATAATGTTGTAATTCAAATTTAATTGCTCGATGGAGTAGAGAATGACGTATCATCTTCATCTTCATAAGTGGTGTAATCAACCGCTAAACGCTTTTTTGCTGGTGATTCAGGAGATGTAGATGAACTTATTGAAAAAGTCTTGCTACTTCCTGAAGTGGATGCCAAATTTCGATTTTCTTTTGCTTTTGAGCTAGGTGATATAGTTTTTGCAGCAAAAAAATCTTTTAAAGAGGTTTGTGTACTATGTTTTTTCATTTCCCTGTATAATTCTGAATAACAGGAATATGCGTCCATAATGTCTTTGTTAACCTTTGAACTCCTCTCAAAATCTGCATCGTATTTTTCAAAAAGAGCCATTCCATTTTGAAAACATTGGAAAGCATCTGATAAAATTTTGGATGTTAGTCCTTCAGATTGAGTGGATTAAATTTTCAGGTTGTATCTGTTCATTTAATTCTAAAAGATCTTCATTGTTGAGAGGTTCATCGTAGGATGCTACAAGTTGAACTACATCATTTGAATCTACTTCTAACTCTAGATGTTGCGCCATATCTACAATATTGCAAATGATTTCAGAGTTATTATCTTCGCAATCTCCCCTATCTTCTGTCTCCTGCGGAAATAATTTATTCCATGCCTCTTTCATTGTTGAAACTGAAATATCATTCCAGGTGTCTCGAATTGTTTTTATGCAATCTAAAATATTGTATTCCGCCCAAACTTTTTTTAAGACTTCTCTACCTGAACCTTCTTCACTGTCAATTGCAGCAATTATTTTACAGAATGTTTTTTTAAATAGTTCAGTTTAAATGACGCGATAACACACTGGTTCATGGGTTGAAGGATAGATGTGGTGTTTGGAGGTAAAAACTCAACTCGAATATTATCGTTGCCTAAATTTTGCGGATGACCGGGAGCATTATCGATAAGTAATAAAATTTTATACGGTATTTTTCTGCTTCTACAATATTCCTTAACTTCAGCCGTAAAATATTTGTTAAACCATTCCTCAAAAATATATGCAGTAACCCATGCTTTAGGGTTAGATCTATAGTACACTGGCAGTTTATCTTTCGAATAGTTCTTTAACGCTCTAGGGTTTTCATAGCGATGAAAAAGCATGGGTTTAAGCTTATACGTTCCTGCGGCATTACCACCTAATAAAAGAGTAATTCTCTCTTTGGCTACTTTATAACCTGGCATAGTCTTTTCTTCTTTAGAAATAAAAGTTCTAGCTGGCATCTTCTTCCAAAAAAGACCGGTTTCATCAACATTAAAAATTTGGTCTTTTGTATATCCTCCTTCTTTCACAATTTCTGCGAGTTTTCCTGGATATATTTTTGCAGCCTCAACATCTGCAGCTGCTGCTTCACCGGTGACTTTAATGTTGTGTAAGCTGGATCTATTTTTGAATCGATGAAACCATCCACGACTAGCACAAAATTTAGTCTCGTTTGCGCCTTTTTTAACTTTTAAGTCATTAAACAAGCTTTGCGCTTTACTTTGAATAATTGCCTGACTTAATGAATAATTTTCAATCCAGATGACTAGTATTTTCTCCATATCTGCAACAAGACCATTTTCTTTTCTTATGATGGTACTATTTATTGGTGTAGCATTTTTTACTTCAAAAAGAATTTTATCTTTGTTCTTGACTACAGTGTTTACAGTAGAGCGTTTCAAACCTAGTTGGCGGGCTACTTCAGCTTGAGAAGTTCCGTCGTCGCAAATTCCAATTATCTTAACTTTAGCTTTCAGCGAAAGAACATTTCGAGTTTTTTTTACTTTTTTATCTGCCATTTTCTTTGAAAAATTTTTTATTTTAAGAATTTTTAAAAAAAATTACACGTATTTCTACTTACTGTGCAAGTTAATATTTCATAGAATCAAAACAGAAAATTTTATTCTTAATTCTTCTAAAGTCGAATTGATTATGAATATTATGTATTTCTAATTTACAAAGGGTTTATTGATTTATTTCTACAAAAGTTTTGCTCTGATTCGTTTTTGTTCTTATTCCACTTTACAAAGATTTTGTTTTGATTTGTTTCTACTTGCATTTACTCAACAAAATTTAGGTTTCATATAAAAGGGGACTTTATCTTTTTATACGATAATAAAATTTATGTATCTTCGAATAATTGTTATTCTAATAACTAGTTCTATATAAATTGCAAAACCAGAAAAAATGTAAGTAAAAAAATGTACTTGTACGTAAGTGTGAATCATTGTACGTATAATGGGAAAATGGGGACAAAAATGAGATGTACGTAAGTGCGAGTGTACGTAAAACGAGCGTACGTAAGACGGGGCATTACTGTATTTCGATAGTTATGCCACATAAGGTATTTTAATTGTATGGGAGGTGCCACCCCCACTGTTGCCATTTCGCCAGCTTGTGATTCATATGTACCTAATACCCAGTAAACCACTTACATCAAATTTCAGATCAATTGCTCCAATAGTTCACTTAAAATAGCACTTACAGCTTTATTTTAATGAGGGAAGTGCCACGCCCACTCATGCCATCTTGTCAAGTTTCATTTAATTCCGAAGCTTATAATAACCGACACCTCTACACAAAATTTTATGAAGATTACTCTCATAGCACATTATCTATAGCATTAAACGTATTTCGCTTATATAGGAGGTGCCACACCCACCGGCACAATTGTACCAAAACTTTGCAAGAATACACCTTTTAGCAAGTATATCCGCCTTATTAAATGTCATAACGATTGCGTTGTTAGTTCTCTTTTTATAACGTTTATAATTATTGTATGCTGTGCCACGCCCTTAAAATAAATTTTTCAGTCTATTGACGTAGCTTGTATTGTTGACGACTTTCAGTGTTATCATCGCTAAAGTTTTAATGAAAATCGTATGTGCCATTTTGGAGTTATACGATATCCAAATTTTTAATTGTTAACAAGTGCCACGCCCACTTTTACAATTCCACCCACTTTATGCGAAATTTAAGATTCATAAGATCTGTACTCGTGTACCAAATTTCATCACAATATCTTTCACGGTTTACGAGCTATGGCGTTATTAAAGTTAAAATTTAGGGCTGCAGAAGATTTTCTAGTTTAATTTAACGTTCATAGCGATAGTGGCGCACCGTGCACATTAGGAGCCCGGGCAAAAAGATTATTTGCCGGCTACTACTGAACAAAAATCAACAATTTCGAAATGTTAACAACGGAATTCTCATCTCATCTTACGAGGACCATTTCCCTGCCCCCTTTGTTTGACAGTGCTATTCGCTCAATCCAATTTTTGTATACTTTTTCACATTACGCTGGAGAGATATGGAGTGCATTACGTGTTCGTGGCTTATCTGCATAAGCCAATGACTTAGCACACCCCCCAAAAAATGGTACAAAGGTGTTACACACGATCTTGGCTGCCAATTTACTTCACAATTTCTAAAAGTTATGTGAGGTTCAATTTGAAATTTAAGTATATTTAGTAAATTTCTACAATTTGTAATCGTCTATCATTTGTATATTGATCCATAATGATTCGTATGTCTACAATAAAAAAAAAGCACATAGCTGACATCCCTTTCGGAAGCAAGTCCTATTGAAGAAGATCATATATATATAGACCATATATTAGTACATAACCACCGCTACCATGTATAAACATTTTTGGGGAATTAGAAAAATTCCATGGAAAATTAGTTATTGGCAATAATTTTTGAGGGAAAATTTTTCGCAGGTTTTTTTCTCCAACTTTGTAGCAAGGAATTTAATAAGGAAAAAGCAATATTTTATATTTTTATTTGATAAGAAATTACAAGCTTTAACAACAGAAATTAAGAGCAATTACAGACATTGGTTCAGTATACGGAGTCCAAAGTCTTCAATTCTCGATTTTAGGTGATTTATTTTGTAATGCTAATAAAATTTCACAATTGTTCAGCACAGATTTCCTTTAATTATCTGAATTTATTCTTTAAATTTCATT
The DNA here is from genome assembly GCA_963680825.1 of Meiosimyza decipiens. Lineage (NCBI taxonomy): Eukaryota > Metazoa > Arthropoda > Insecta > Diptera > Lauxaniidae > Meiosimyza > Meiosimyza decipiens. The sequence continues at coordinate 39,332,988 of OY804261.1, forward strand.
TTTGTTTGTAAACTTGTTCAGCGGACGGAAGCTAACGTCAAAATCACAGTTGCACTACTGGCTCATTGCAAGTAATTGGAAATATTTTGGCAGCACTGCCTGGATATGAAGTTTTACATTCCCTAATTATTTATGATTGCAAAATTTTGCTCTCACGAAAAAAAATCCGAAAAATCGTTTTCATGCGGATTTTCACGATAGAGGTGAATAGGTATGACATTTGCTGTTTACCCGAAAATGTGACTCGCAGCGTCGCGGTGCGTTCTGTATAATTTGGAACAGGGATTGAAAAAGGATAAAGTCATTGCACCAGAAAAAAAAAATTTTATTGGAAATTTCTTAACAAAACTTTTTTAAGAGCTTATTCAAGTAATTAATATTAAATATTGAGTGATTCATAATATTAATTAACAGATATTATTACGGCAAACACCGGGTCTAAATCAAAATTGAAAATTGATGGCAAAATTTTCTTTAAATTCATCTCCACTATTTTTCATTTCCCTTCCATTCAGAACTTACAACTTGCGAAATAAAATAAGTATTTCGCTTCAAAGATTAACGCACAACAAAGTATTATGAATTTGGCTGAAAATCATTACTACGATTTTTTACAACATTCTGAAATCGTTACTGCAAATTCTAAATCATTACTGCAGAAATAGTGCATTACTGCATCTTAGTTCAATGCCTGAGTTGGATGTTAATTTATACGACATTATGATTAAAAACTAGATTTCCGATGTGTTTGTATTTTTAAAATGGGACACTAATTAAATTATATCGAAGCAGCAACCGTAACGCTCCGATGAGTCTCTATAAGACGTAATACAATGTTAACGTTACTATACTTTTAACCATATGTTGTTTGTTTAATAAAACGGAATACATACATGGAATTCTTATGATTTAATTAATATTGAAGGCTATCCACGAATCAAGACATTTTTTGAGGTCTTCATAGGAGTTGAACTGCTGATCAGCCATTCCATGTGCCATTGAACGCAACAGGTAGTGGTCTGTCGGGGCAATATCTGAGGAATACGGCGGGTGGGGTTTCCCATTTGAGAATTTCCAAGTATGTTTTATTGGCTTAGCAACGTGAGGCCTAGCGTTGTCATGCAATAGGATTACCTTATTGTGCCTCTGTTCGTATTGGGGCCGTTTAGCACGCAGTGCTTTGCTCAATCGCATCAGTTGAGTCCGGTACCGTTCCCCAGTGATGGTTTCATTCGGTTTCAGAAATTCAAAATAGATTACACCGACCCGGTATCACCAAATACACAACATAACCTTCCTTCACGTGGTTGATCGTCGATGTCGAAATCATGGTCTTTAAAGCGACGAAACCAATCTCGGCACGTTGTTCTGCTCAAAACACCATCTCTGTAAACTTTTTGAAATAATTTTTTTCATTGATCAAGTAGTTTGGTGGTGAACTGTTTGAATTGTGAAATTTTTACGATTTTTTCTCAAAAGTTAGTTTTTTTACTTATCAAATATTAATTTAAATTTATTTTGTGTTATATATCAATATAACATAAATTTCGGAATATGAAAAGCTCTAAGAGGAGAAGAATCTGGGGAACCAACCCAAAGTTTAAAGTTCCTGAACAATCACGTAGCACTGCTGTGGATAACCGATTCAAAATTTTGGAAGAAATTGAAATGGAAGCTTCGAGCGAAGAAGATGGCGAAAATGTCCACTCTCAAGACAAATACCCTGCAATTGATGTGGATGCTTCACATAGCTTTACGTCTGTGTTCATTTAATTGGCCGCATGTACAAATTTAAAAAGATGTCAATTGGCACCAGAGTCACTGGTACTATATGAAGATGCTGTGAAGAAACTGAAACTGGCCAACTTTGGATTTTATACACATCAAATAAAAAACCGGAAAAGTTTTAAGCTTGTTTTGTTTGGTCTACCGTGTATTGATCCAAAAACAGTTACTGATGAATTTATCAACGCTCACAATATAGAACCGGAGAGTGTGAATGAAATTACAACGAGAAAATCTAGTGTCGATGAATTTGATAGACTACAAGTCACAAAACGTGAAATTATCAAAATTAAATTCTTCTATGATGTTGCAGTTAAATGGCGCAACCCTCTTAAAGGCAAAAGGGGTCCCACTCAATGCGATAAATGCTCCATGTTTGGTCATGGTGCCAGTATATGTTACAAGGCTAATGTTTGCCCAGCGTGTGCAGGCAATCGTGATCTTGTTTCATGTACACTAAGAAAAACCTCTCATGAGGACTCCATAATTTACAAGTGTTTCAACTGCACTAAAAAAAAATATAAGAATGTTAATCATAGAGCTGATGACCCTCGATGTCCATGTCGAAATGCTTATTTAGAAATTCGGAAAAAAACTCTATCTCGAAATAAACCGTTTTCACGAAAAACATTTTCTGATTTTCACATTGCAAATAACAATTTTCCTCAATTGCAATCAAATAAACATTCGACGCAAAGTGAAACTTCAAAATCATATCATTCTAGCGACAATAAAAAATTGTATTCTACTATTTTAAAAAATAAACAAAATGATGAAAACTCCGGTGATATTTCAAATGAAAGATTATTGGAAATATATTTTGAAGCAATTGACGCTCTCCAACAGTGTCGGAACAAGTTTGACAAACTGAGAGTACTGGGAATGATGCTCAAAAATGCCTTTTAGATCATCAACAGTTAACTGTCTCCTATTTTTTACACGAAAAAAAAATGGGTTTGGTTTTAATGAATGAAACCTACATATCTTAAGCCTCATCATAAATTTAATCTTGGGAGATATAAAATATACAGAGAAGATCGTACAACTTTTGGCGGAGGAGTTCTTATTGAGCATAAATTATTGCCAAAGATCAAATCATATCAGCGTATTGTCCTCGGTACACAATAAAGTTCAAAGATGATTTCAATAAGCTAACAGATTGTTCTAGAGAATTCTTTATTTTTGGAGACTTAAATGCAAAACATAAATACAAGTTGGAATTGCCATTTGAATAATACTGCTGGTAATGTATTGTACAACCACCAATTACAGTCTAACTATTATATTTATTATCCTTTTCACCATACTCGTTTTGGACAAAACCTGGCACTAACTCAATCTTCCACAATTGATTTACTTCTTTCAAACTCAAATCACCCTAAATCCCATCTTGAGACGCATCAATATGAGCTTAATTCAGATCATGCTCCCATAACATGTGAAATTTATGGCTCAGTACACTGTACTAAAGATAAGGTTTATCTCTATCACCTATCTAATTGGGTAGCAATAAAAGCAAATTGCATTACAAAACCTATGTTCAACTAATATAACAACTTCAAACATAGAAAGTATAATAGAAAAGACGACGCAAATTATCCAAAATGTTTCACAAAAAATTCCTTTTGTTTTCAAATACTCCTGGCAAAGAAGAAAAATCAGGCGAAAGTATCAAAGATGCATTGTCCTTAGTGAGCTAAGTATTCTAAAATCTATAATTTCGCAACTTAACAGACTAATTGACTTCCACCTGAATAAAGATAGAAATCAGAACTGGTCAAATTTCCATAACAGATTACCTGCTGGAAATAAAAACTTCTGGAAAGTTTCAAAAGCTGTTAAATGCAAACGTGCAGGGTTTGCTGATTTGACAGTAAACAACGAAGTCCTTAAAACAAATGAGCAAAAAGTGGATGCTATAGCGGATGCCTTCGAAAATTCACATACCATAACTTTAAATAAATACTCTCCTATGGATACGAAAGTGCGAAACCAATTGCGTTGCATAGAAGAATCTGATATAGTCATTGAAAATGCAAATATACTAACTAACGCCGCAGAAATAAAAGATACACAGCCGTGCTCCCATTTTCGGAAACGCAAAAATATTGCGATTTACTTTTCAAATAGCAAATGTACGTGCTCCGATTTTCGTAAATCACAAAATGTTTCCGGTTTCAAATCGGAAGCTGTTGGGTCGGTGAAATGAAAAGTAAATTGCCGTTTTCGTATAAATAAACAACAGACTAAAATCAACATTTTTTTTAATATTCTTCTGTAATGTTTTAAAATAATTTAGGTGTACTCAAAAACAAAATTCAGGTTGATTTCATTGTTTAAGTAAATATTTACTGACCACACCTCAACTTTTAATGTAAAAAAATTTCTCAAAACAACAATAAGTTGCGATTTGCTTTTGAGCGATATGTGAAATGATAAATTCAACTATCGATATGTCTGACAGAGTTGCCTTTGCAAATGAAGGAACAGCTGTTGTACCTTGCCAAAAACTAAGTGAAAATGAAAGTTATCGATAACTAAAATTAACGAATTCCGGAGCACCTAAAAATGAATCGTACGATTTGTATTAAAACGCGAATCGCAAAACTAAGTGTAAATGGGAGCACGGCTGATAGTTAATAATTTAAGAAATAACAAAGCACCTGAACTTGATAACATCAAAACCATTGTATTGAAAAATATGCCTGATTCTATTTTCGATGTATTAACCAACGTATTTAATTTTTGTTTGCGAAATGTCTATTTTCCTATATTATTTAAAATGGCAAAGGTTATACCAGTACTAAAAAGTGGCAAAGATAATAAGATCCCTAACAACTACCGTCCGATTGGTATGCTAAATACTATGGCCAAAGTGTTTGATAAAACTTTATACAAAAGAATGTCATCATACACCGAAGACAACAACATTCTAAAGAAAGAACAATTTGGATTCAGGAAAGAACACACCACCGTCCTTCAAATTAAAAGAGTTTTCAACATAATTCAACGAAATAAAATAAATCGCAGAAGTACAGGAATAGCCCTTTTTGGTGTTGAAAAAGCCTTTGATTCAGTTTGGCATTGCGGCCTCATTTTTAAGCTACATAAAATTGGATATCCTATTTATCTCTTGAAGATCATTAAAAGTTTTTTATCCAACAGAACATTTGCTGTGTGTATAGGAAATAGTCAATCATCTCTCAGGAATATTCCTGCTGGCGTTCCTCAAGGCTCTGTTATATCTCCTTTATTATACTCAATTTTTAAATCAGACTTTGTTATTAAAAAAAACTAAGATGCAGCATTTTATGCAGATGACAGCGCGCTGATCTGTAATGGAAAAATTTCAAATGCAATAGCTAAGCAAATGAAGAAGCCTTAATATCTTCAAAAAAATTCTACGCCAAATGGAAAATAAAGATAAATTGCGAAAAGACTCAGGCTATTATTTTTCCATTCAACAACTCTCCAAAACGGATTCCAAAAATACCGCTTGAGGTACAAGGTGAAAATATTCAGATAACCGATTCGATAAAATATTTGGGAATTACACTGGATAAAAAGCTGAGTTTTAAAGATCATATTCTAAATATATCCGCTAAAGCTTTAAGGTGTGGCAGAACATTGTTTCCCATGCTAAGCCGAAACTCTTCACATTGTGTCAAAAATAAAGTTCTTCTTTTTAGCATGTGCATCAGACCAATAATGACCTATGGCTGTCAAATCTGGTTTCCAAAAATTGCTAAAACACATTTAAATAAGCTGCAAATAATTCAAAATAAAAACCTAAAAATTATTCACAAACTTTCTAAAAGATATCCAACTATAGAGCTACATGAAAATTATGGGCATATGCCAATTAGTACGATAATGAGAGATTTGACTCTATCATTCAACAATAGATGCAGATTGTCTTACATAGATTACATTAGGAATTTACTTGAATAATAACACACATAACTTTTAGAAATGTTATTCAGTGTGTTTGTTAATATTGTTCCTTATAAAATTTCTACGATAATATAAGGTTTTTTCATACTCTATTTTTCCTTAAATAATTAGATAATTTTTGTATTGGTTTTTTATAAAATTTATTGTAACTGATTTCAATTGCTATAATACCTAAGTGTAAAATCTCATACCATGATCTTTGTAATAACTATGAATTTGAAAACTAATAAATAAAAATAAAAAAAACTTTTTGAAACTCGTTTCGAAAACGTTTTCTTCGATTGAAAGAAGAAAATCAATACCTCCCGCAAATGACGATTATTTGGCACAAAATCAGTCATTTTCGAGCAACCACAAACAGACTATGAAAACACAAAATCTTAAAAGTGTCAAATCGGTTTGCTTACTATGAGCTTAGGCTAGATTCATAACGTTTCGATATGAACCAAATCGACCAGCTCTTACCGCTAGCGCCATCTATTGACAAAGAGCGAGAACTTAGTTGCGCACCTAATGTATGTTTGAAGGAAAATATGGCTTTAGGATGGTTACCAAATTTATGATTGATAAACTTTTATTCTTCAAGTATACGGTAAGCTATGTTGTATTTATTGTGTCACCTTTATCAATTATTATTATTATATTAAAATTATTTCAACCATAATCGTTCTTAATTATGTACTTATATAAAAATCTAGGTATGTACATTTAAATCGTTTTCTCTGTATAGACTTGCAGAAGAGCATGCATTCAGGCAAACTTTTTGAACGTATTTTGCAGTGTGAAACCTTTAAGATAAAAAACCCGATGATGATCAACGGCCTTACGAAATAGCTGGCGAGTTCATTTAATTAAATTCCACGAGCAAAAATTTTGTAAATGATTTCTGATTGATAACGAAAATAACCTCCTTGCCACTGTGGTCAACTGTTTCTTCTCATCGTACGAGTATGCATACTTTCATTCGAATTTTAGTAAGTACATTAAACCAAAGATGCATAGCTGGAAGCTCGTTTAGCTCCTCCAGCTCTTACAACAATAAAAAAAAAATATTGAGTTAAGCTATTTTGGCTCGCAACCATCGTATGCATTGTATTTCTGTAATTTTTTCTTCAACGCATCGGGTTGTTCAGCTCTTGCCGTTACTAAAGTGAAATAAAATCTCTATTTGGAAAAATCAAACTCTATGTACTTACAAATAACCACCCCCGTGTGCATGCCACTTGCAATTCACCTTTATATTTCACTTAACAATTCATGTAAAGTAGAACATACAACTCCACCCATTAAGTTTATTTTTTAATTGCAGCGGTTCAAAATGAGCGACAGCCGCGGAACACAGCCACTATACGACCAGAGGCTCTGCGGGAGATGGAACACGGGCGTGCGTTGCGAGAAGCTGCTGTCGCAGTTGGTGTTTTTGGGTAAGTTCCTCATTACCAACACTGTCATTTGCAACTGTTTGCATATTGGTTTTCACACTTTTGTTTTTTTAATCTAGACCCCCTGTGCTATTATCACCCCCATGTTATGGTCCTAGTTTGTTAACTTCACCTTGTAAGTAATTACAATTTACTACACGTTGTGCAAAAACACTACAGTAATCGCATATTCTGCAGCACTATCCTCATTGCCTACGGGTCGTTTATTACATCACAACCACCTCGCGACGTCAGTGCAGCTCACCTCAAATTTGAGTCACTCCACATGTTTTCCTGTATTTAACAGCAGCAATGCCTTGCATACGAACAATAACACTACTGGCAATAGCGTTACGGTTTCGACCACAACTAGTTCCAGCAATAACTCTCGGGAGCCCAATTCACCTTCTTTGGATCCAAGTAAGTTCGTTAGACTCTTATTAACTGGTACTATATACATAATACATAGTGACATTGAAACATAGTGACATATGAAAAGCCCTTTCAATTAAAATTTGATTGCTTTGCCTTGTTCGGCAGCTCGTTAAAAAATGAATTAATGTATTTTTCAATGGAAGCACGTCGAAAATGTGGCACAGTAATTTTAATGGAAAAATGCAAAATTATTTTCAATTTAAGACTAGGTATGTATGTTATGTATGCACGAGTATATTAGAGTGTGTCAAAAGATTGATTTTTTCGAAATAAAGTGAATACAGGTAGTCCCCGACATACGACCGAGATAGGTTCCTAGTCATCGGTCGTAAATCGATTAAGTCGTAAGTCGAGTTTCATAAAAAATAACTAAAGAAAAATATTACATACATACTGTACTACTAGTTCCAGTCATTTTTGGGATGATATAAAATTATTCACTTAAACAAACGTATTATTTGTACTGAAATAAATCGAATCCTTGTACATACTACTGTTTTTTTTTAAATTTTTTCTCATATACATATTTTAGGGACTCCCCGAAACTATTTTAAGCATTTTCTATGAAAAAAATTGAAAAAAAAATTGGTCGTAAGTGCGAATAGTCGTAAGTCGAACGGTCGTAAGTCGGGGACTACCTGTAATAACAAAAATATATATTGCTATTTATCATGTTAGTAAAATACTCGTAAGTGTGTAATACTAAGATATTTTAATATCTTAGGCTTGCACAAGTTCTTCACATCTATGAATCAAACAAAAATAATGGAGCTTCATATTGAAAAGAAACCAGGTTATTTTCCATTTGTCGAATTGTAGTATATTAGGATAAGTGTGCGGCCTTTCGCTGCGACTTCGAGTTTACGTTTCATCCTCAATTACGTCCAATGCTAGCTTCGTGGCGGCCTTCGGCCCCGATTCACTATACTATTTTTAAAGTAAAGACCTTTTTTTTATATTTTTGTTTTAGTAAATGAAAAGAGTTCGTTGTACGATATTTTAATGTGTAGGTGGAGATTGTCGCGAATGTAAAGTGACAGATAGCTCATTTTGCTAGAGTTTTTGAATGAGGAATTTTTTTTCGATAATGAAAAAAATACTTTATTTGTGTTTTTGGAACAAAGCAAAATTTAATACAGTGGAGTCTCGATTATCCGTCAGGCACGGGACCAGCAGTCTGTCGGATAATCGAATATATGGCAAAATTTTGTTTTAATTCTGTAATATCACGCTAGAATACAAGGTATTGAATATATGTATATATGTACTGCAACATAAAAACGCAAGAAAAATGGAAACGTAAAAAAAAAACGTAACAAAAAATGTTGATTTGTCATTTTCGTATTTTATTATGGAATAAAAAAACAATGTGATTGTTTGCAATCGAATCAAGATGAAGAAGAAGTCTTAGTGAAGAAATTCGTCACTTTTGTTTGCTTAACAACAGCTTGAGACTTTGCAACGGCCAAATTTCTCATTCTTCGTAAAATCATCGCATCGGTTTGATTGGCGTCATTTCGCCGTGCATGCCAATCCATAAATTGTTGAATGTGATTTGCAGCTTCTCTAGTCTTTTGCATTAGCTATTTCATGAATAGCATCACCACCATCAAAGTCATCATCGAAATCATTTTCCAAATCAGTTGCGTCAGGTTAAATGACCAATTCGATGATTTCTTCGTCCGACAGCAATTGATAACTATCATCCCCATCGTCACAAAGTAAACATTCGTTAATTTCCTGTTGATTTTCCAAGCCGAACACAGCAGCTGATTCAGCCAAAACTTCATTTGTCACGGCATCACGTTCAATTGTTTCAGACACAATTTCTCCGTTTGAGTCAGGCCACAATTTATTCCATGATCTCCTTAGAAACTTCAGCCCAAGCATCAGATGCATTATCGGCATCATTTTTCAAATTGTAGGCTTTCCAGTATTCTTTCAAAGAAACATCCTCTTCCAGAACAAGACTTTGGATGAATTTCTTTCCGTATCGTCGCTTGAAAGTTTCGAAAACCGCTTGATCCTTTGGTGCATTTTCGATGTACTATTTGCTGGTAAAAAGTAACACGTAATTTGTCTATCGTCACTGGTGCATTATCTAGCACAAGAATGGCTTTTAGTGGTAAATTCTTTGACTTCAAATGGAGTTGAACGTATCGAACGAACAGCGAAATTTTTATGTCCGAATTTCGTAAACAAAATTTCAGACAGTACCGCTTCGAGCATTGTGTGCACACATAAACAGAATCGAAACAAAACGAAAAAAAAATTTGCTGACAAAATGTGACGGTTAATCGGAGTGACGGTTAATCGAGAGACGGATAATCGAGACTAAACTGTATGTACTTTGCAGAGCTTTATGTTGAGTACTTTTAGTGCGAAAACAACAAAAAATTTACAAGAGCAAAATGCATTAATTGTTGGAGAATAACTCCAACAATTGTAAAGAAACAAAAATTGGGCAACCAGCTGCTTATACTAGTTTCAATGACCGCTACGTCATATCTTCAGTAAGCTTTGTTAGCCGATGTTGAAGAATCTGCAAACACACTATATTTACTTTTTTGCATTGACCAGTTAAGAATAATAGCAAAAAACATAAGCACAGTGCGACAAAACTCTACATTCTTTCCCCCTTAACATGCAATTGCTCCTGCAACTCATTTGATATTACACATTTCTTGACGAGCGCTCCGTTGAAAGCATTTTTGGCGATACGAAAGAAGATACTCTTTTGGTAGATAGGGGGCGGCATTGCAACTGTTCGCTCCGAGCGCCAATTATACACGGTACGCCTCTGGTTGTTCGAACCAAAAATAATAGAGTATTGTCTTTAAAAGTGGTTCGCTTCAAAACCAGTCTACAACCACTTACGACATTAATGTATTCTATGGAATTTTGTAAGTTTTATTATGTTTCAAAAATTAAGTTTAACATTAAATTTGCGGATAAAATTAAATCGATGCAATGTATGAATCTGTGAAGGTTATAGTTTGTATTTTTGAAGTTAATTTTTTTTAAATACTCTTTAAAACAAAGCGTTTATATAATATCCTTTTTTATGCTGCAATAGTGCCTGATAGAGTTGCTGTAAGCGGAAGTGTATCCTCCATAAGTTCGGCGAGTACTATGCGTGACAGTGATAACGACGGTAATTGTAATGAATAATTGTTAAATATTATTAGTATTCTAATTCCTGAAGTTGTTCCAGATGATTCCATAGATGTTACAAACGATGAGGAGCCCCTAGAACTGGAAAACGAGACCGGCGATCAAGCAGACATACCTCAGTTTATGTCAAATATGTACGTTACACCTCGAGAGACTGTTTACGAAACAAGCGCCCGACTACTTTTTATGGCTGTTAAATGGGCCAAAAATTTGCCCAGTTTTGCTAGCCTTTCTTTTCGCGATCAGGTATGAATTCTCAGTAGGTCAATGTTAAAGTTTAACGATTTTTGGAGCTTATACTGGTACAAATACCAGTCCCTTTACAACTAGTACAATCTGAGCAGCTCAGCTCATTCTGTTATTAAACCTTAGTGTAACTACCAACTTATTAAGAATTATCTTGTTGCTTCGTACCGTAAGGAGACAATGAGTAGAAATATGTAATATCGCGTTGAGTGATGTTTAAAAGACTATTTTTAATTTATCAGCATTAGTTGGTGCAAAACCGTTTCTCAACATTCCCTTTCTTTAGAAAATGGGCTATTGAAATTCTGAATTAACCAAGTTTCTTAGGATAGAATAAAAATAGCTATATTTTTTTTGAATCAATTTGAGGGGTATCAAAAAATAAATACATATTGCCTGAAATGGAATTAAGATTTTCCTGAAATTTGCTGAAAATGGGTTTTAAAAGTAATCAATGTTATCATTTGGATTCCTTTAATGGAAACAAAATTTGTAATTTTTTTATTTACAGTGTAAGGGATAGAGGGACAAGCTTCCAGATATGCCACCAAAAAAAAAAATCAAGAATTACTCAAAAAATAGAATAAATAGAAAAACTTCTGAATCGCTTCAGGAGAAACTGGTAGCTGCTTCTCATGCTACTGTCATTAAATATATTTTTAAGACAGATTGTCGCTGTGAGGAAGCATGTCCTTGAAACCACGTTAGGAAAAATTGCGGGGAAGTACAATAGGTATCGTGGGGAGGCACATCATGTTCTTACCGAAACTATGATGGAATGTCGTATGTTTTACATAAAATAAGTCTAGCCTTTTTCCATTATCTTAGAAGATTGATACTTTCATGCATCTAACTTATTTCTCTTGGAAGCAAAACAACACTCTTTAATAATAACTAGTATTTGGTTAGTGATAGGCTGCGGGCGCACGCTTGTACTCCAGCTCTGGCTTCTGGGCTAATGGGGGTGGGATCTTGCTTCCTATCACCTGTTTATTTAGTGCCCCAGAGTAAAAATTTAAAATAAAAAAAATAAGTACACGAGTAAAGAGATAAGTGTTAAGAGATGGTGAACGCAAAGAAAACCGGAAACGGAAATAGATAGTCGTGTTGTTGTTGAATCGCCTATACTTATTAAACTAGGTGTAAGTGTCCCATATATATTCTGATAATCCCACAAAAAAAATCCCATCGCCAGCGTTTTAGCTAGAAATCTTCTTTCTTTTTGATTTAATCAAATTTTAATGTTCAAGGAATACTGAAGAACTGAAAATTAAATACATTTATAAAATATTAAACTATCAAATTGGCTTTAACCAAAAAACTAATCGTATACATATGTACATAGATATATGTATTCACATAAATGTGTTGAGAGGAAAGTTAAAAATTTAAAGATCATTTGTTAACAATATAATTTAATTTGTTAAAACAAAAGATATTTGAATATGTGTATATTCAAGAACATATTGGTGTTTCAAAAAAATGTCTCTAATGCAAAAAGTAACAGAGTTCATTGACCTGCATAAGATTTCAATTTCATTTTGTTCCTATGCAATAACTTTAATCTGTCTTGCCTTTCAGAGTTGCTGAAAAAAAATTTTAAAGCATCCCAAAATTGCCAACGTTTACTTTATTAAAATAGGTATTTGTTTGTTTTTGAATATTCCTTACTTTTAAGATTCCAGACATTTTCATTTTATTAATGCGATAAAAAAATCAAAAACTATATAAAACGATTTAAGGTATGTACATACATTTTAGACCGAGTTTAATTGTATGAAGCAAAATAAAGTCAGTCAGACACCAACTCAAAAGTTAGAACGCTCTTAAAATGATGTCTGCATAATATTTTTTCGTTGCGAGAAAAACGAATGGAGCACTTTTGGTTCTTCTGAAGGTCCTTTTTGGTTGTTTGCTCGTGACTTTATTTCTTTCGAGTCGGTGTCGGGATGAATCTAAGTTTCGACCCTGTCTAATACACATGCATATTCATATGTCGTTAAATTAAAATATTGTCCACAAAAAAAATGGGTTAAATATTAAATAATTGACAAAAAAATCAACACACTTGACTGATGCGTCGCTCCCTAGATGAAACATCTTTCAAGGTGTTTGTGTTCAGCTGCAACAGAGTTGTGTGGACTTTTTCAACTCAACTTTTTCTCTTTGACTACACTGTAAATTTTAGCAACAAATGCTTATAGGCAAAATTCTAAATACTAAATATCAGCATTTGTTAGAGTGCATCAACCAGTGATTTAAGTGCATCAGCCATTTTAGTTACCAAAACCTCTGCAACATGGCTCATACATGTTCAAATATTACTAAAACCTATTTGGTTGAACTGAAACCATGTTTCTTCATATGAAAAACAAAATTTTTAACGCGTTTAAGACTATTTAAACTAAAGAATGAGTGAAATTTCATATTTGAATAGTAAAGGTGTTACCTTCGGCCAGGCCGAAACTCACATACCCTACACTGCATTGAAAATACTTTTAAAATTAATGCTAAAAATACGCTGAAAAGGTTTAATAAGTCGCAAATAATGTAAAAAGGTTCAATAAGGTTGAAGAGTGTTGAAACATTTTGAAAAATCTCAAAAAGTCTAAAATATATGGAAACCATTGAAAAAAGTTTAAAGAAATGGAAAATGTTGAAAAAATTGATGATAAAGTCGAAAAAATAAAGAAAATGTCGAATCAAGCTGAAAGAGCTTTTGCAAGAAGACACCTTTTAGCAAGCATATCTGCCATATAAAATTTCATAACGATCGTTAGTTCTCTTTTTATAACGTTTATAAATATTGTAGGCTGTGCGACCCCCTTTAACGAAATTCCCAGCATATCGACGTAGCTATATTACCAAAATTTTAAATTGAGACATCGCGGTATTGTCCGAAAAAATTATTAGTTTTCAACTAATAAACATAATTAAAAACATATGTATCTGATCCAAAATAAAGGAAAAATTTTGACGGGAAGCGATATTCCGTAAGAACTCAGCTTCAAAGCGTCAATACTCGTCATAATAGCTGTTTGCCGCCACACAAAAATGTTTTCGAAGTAAAATTCAAATCTAAATAGTTTATGTGTGTACATTGCTGGTCATGCAGTGGTATGTTCTACAACATAAAACAGTAACTCCTGAATTTTTTCAGATTTTTTAAAACAGTTTATCAACTCTCTCAAAGCAAAAATAAGAATTTACTTTTTAAAAAAAACAATTGTAAAATGCAGCTAAAAAGTAACAAATAAAATTTAAAACTAGCAAAAGTGTTATCTTCGGCCAGGCTGAAAGTGACATACCCTACACTGCATTAAAAGTACTTTTCAAATAAATGTTAAAAAAATGTTGAAGAAGTTGAATAAGTCGAAAAAAATGTAAAAAGGTTCAAAAATGTTGAAAAGTGTTGGAAAAAACTGAAAATGTCAAAAGAATATGGGAAATGTTGAAAAAATTAGAATAGAAATAAAAACACGAAATATGTCACGCCCACTTCTCCAATTCCGCCCACTTTTGTTTCAATAAATGATATTCGTGATTGACATGCACAAACCAAATTTTAGCATAATAGCTTGTATAGTTTGCGATATGTGCCGTAATTATTCTTAAAATTTAGGGCGGGGTCACACCCACTGGTACAATCCACTCAGATTTTGATCAAAAAGTAGCCTTCCATAAACAAACCTCTTACACTAAATTTCAGTATGATTGCTCATGTATTTCGATAGTTATGCCACTTAAGGTATTTTAATTGTATGGGAGGTGCCACGCCCACTGTTGGTATTTCAAAAGCTTTTGATTCATATGCACCTAATACCCAGTAAACCACTTACTTCAAATTTCAGATCAATTGCTCCAATAGTTTACTTAAAATATCACTAACAACTTTATTTTAATGAGGGAGGTGCCACGCCCACTGATGCAATCTTTTCAAGTTTCATTGTATTTCAAAGCTTATAGTAACCGACACTTCCACACAAAATTTTAAGAAGATTACTCTCATAGCACACTATCTATAGCATTAATCGTATTTTGCTTATATGGGAGGTACCACACCCACCGGCACTATTGTACCAAAACTTTGCAAGAAGACACCTTTTAGCGAGTATATCTGCCATATTAAATTTCATAGCGATTGCGTTGTTAGTTCTCTTTTTATAACGTTCATAAATATTGTAGGCTGTGCCACGCCCTACAACAAAATTTTCTTGAATATTGAATAAACTTGTATTGACGATTGCTTTCGGTAGTATCATCCCTAAAAGTTTTATGAAAATCGTATGTGCCAATTTGGAGTTATACGAAATCCAAATTTTCAATTACTAAAAAGTGCCACGCCCACTTTTACAATTCCACCCACTTTATGCGCAATTCAAGATGTATAAGATTTGTATTCGTGTACCAAATTTCATCAGAATATCTCGCACGGTTTACGAGCTATTGCGTTATAAAAGTTAAAATTTAAGGCTGTGCCACACCCCTTTAAGAGCCTTTGCAAACTTCAAACCTTGGCTAATCTTAATTTTGTTCTCATTTTCACCAAATCACCAAGTTTCATCAAAATCGCAGCAACTTTTTTTCAAAATGGTCTTGGGTATATTTACATACAGTATGGGTGAGAAGCGTGGCCGTGAACCGATTTCGCCAATTTTTATATACTAGCAGCTTGCAAGAACGTTTGACCTGTGTGCCAAATTTCATTGAGTTAGTTTGCTTAGTTTTCTCGTAAACCTGATTTCAACAGACAGACACACAGACACACAGACAGACAGACAGACAGACAGACAGACAGACAGACAGACAGACAGACAGACAGACAGACAGACAGACAGACAGACAGACAGACAGACAGACAGACAGACAGACAGACAGACAGACAGACAGACAGACAGACAGACAGACAGACAGACAGACAGACAGACAGACAGACAGACAGACAGACAGACAGACAGACAGACAGACAGACAGACAGACAGACAGACAGACAGACAGACAGACAGACAGACAGACAGACAGACAGACAGACAGACAGACAGACAGACAGACAGACAGACAGACAGACAGACAGACAGACAGACAGACAGACAGACAGACAGACAGACAGACAGACAGACAGACAGACAGACAGACAGACAGACAGACAGACAGACAGACAGACAGACAGACATACAGACAGACAGACAGACAGACGGACATAGCTATATCGACTCAGGTGGTGACGCTGATCAAGAATATATACACTTTTCCATACCTGCCACGCCCCCTTCTATGCGTTACAAACGGAATGACAAAATGAATATACCCTCTGTGTAGGGTATAACTGGTAAAGGTGTTATCTTCGGCCAGGCCGAAACTCACATACCCTACACTACATTAAAAGTACTTTTTAAATAAATGTTAAAAAAATGTTGAGGAGGTTGAATAACTCAAAAATAATGCAAAAAGGTTCAAAAATGTTGAATAGTGTTGGAAAAAACTAAAAATGTCAAAAGAATGTGGGAAATGTTGAAAAAAATAAAATAGAAATGAAAAACACGAAATATGTCACGCCCACTTCTCCAATTCCGCCCACTTTTGTTTTAATAAATGACATTCGTGATCGACATGCAACTTAAGCACAATAGCTTGTATCGTTTGCGATATGTACCGCAATTATTCCTAAACTTTAGGGCGGTGACACACCCACTGATGCAATCCAGTCCGATTTTGATCCCGAAATAGATTTTTATAAACAAACCTTTTACACCAAATTTCTGTATCATTGCTCATATATTTCGTTAGTTATGCCACATAAGGTATTTAAATTGTATAGGAGGTGCCACGCCCACTGTTGCTATTTCGCCAGCTTTTGATTCGTATATACCTTATACCCAGTAAGCCACTTACATCAAATTTCAGATCAATTGCTCCAATAGATCACTTAAAATAGCACTTACAGCTTTATTTTAATAAAGGAGGTGCCCCGCCCACTGATGCAATCTTGTCAAGTTTCATTTAATTCCGAAGCTTATAATAACCGACACCTCTACACAAAATTTTATGAAGATTACTCTCATAGCACACTATCTATAGCATTAAACATATTTCGCTTATATGGGAGGTGCCACACCACTGGCACTTTGCTAGTTCTCTTTTTATAACGTTTATAAATATTGTAGGCTGTGCCACGCCCTTAAAAGCAGTTTTTTAGTCTATTCACGTGGCTTGTATTGTTAACTACTTTCAGTGGTATCATCCCTAAAATTTTAATGAAAATCGTATGAGCCAATTTGGAGTTATATGAAATCCAATTTTTAATTGCTAAGAAGTGCCACGCCCTTTTTACAATGCCGCCCACTTTATGCTCAATTCAGGATTCATAAGATTTGTATTCGTGTACCGAATTTCATCACAATATCTTACACGGTTTAAGAGCTATGGCGTTATAAAAGTTAAAATTTAGGGCTGTGCCACGCCTCTTTAAGAGCCTTTGCAAACTTAAAACCTAGCCTAATTTTAATTTCGTTCTCAGCTTCACCAAATCACTAAGTTTCATCAAAATCGCTGCAACTTTTTTTCAAAATGGACTTGGGTATATTTATATAGAGTATGGGCGGAAGGCGTGGCCAATAACCGATTTCGCCCATTTTTATATGCTAGCAGCTTGCAAGAAGGTGTGACGTGTGTGCCAAATTTCATTGAATTATCTTGCTCAGTTCTCCCGTAAACTTGATTTCAACAGACAGACAGACAGACGGACACAGCTATATCGACTCAGGTGGTGACACTGATCAAGAATATATATACTTTTCCATACCTGACACGCCCCCTTCTATGCATTACAAACGGAATGACAAAGTGAATATACCCTCTGTGTAGGGTATAATTAACTTAAAATACATAATGTTTACGCACAACGTAAACTAGTGTGTAGCATACATATCTGCTCGGCTTTGCTATCCACCGCAAAGCGCTGCCGTTTACTCGTTGTGGCTGCAACTAATGCCCCAAGCCCATCGGCTACAACAACAACGAGTAAAACGTCATCTATAAGTAGATCCCGACGTCAGCGAACCCTTTCGCAAGCAACAAAAAACATTTAACATAAATAATTAAACATCATAAATTCACTTAAAAACTACAGTGCACAAAACATCAACAGTTTAACATAAATCACACAACAAACAACAGTCAAACACAACAAGGAAAACAATCAACAACTCAACGTTGGACAACAATAATTGGAACTCCACATAACACAATAACAACACGTATTGTATACATTATATTTATATCGTGTATTTAGTTATAATATTTTACATAATAATAAACCACCCTCAAATTGAATTTAGTGTTTCACCTTTTGTGTCAGCCCCCGATTAAACACATAATTATCTTTATTTTTTAATTATCTTTAAAGATAATATTTGTCGGTAGGCGAAAAAAATTTATTTATCTTACTTATATGACGAAAAACGTGGGAAAATATGAAAATTTAGCCTTTTTTTACCAAACAAATGCATGGTGTTCCTTACCAAATTAAGATTTTTTAGTTTAAAAAGCCTCATTTCATAGGTTTTGCCAAGAGCTACAAAACCTGTGTTTTTAAAATTAATTTTATCAATTAGTTTTAGAGTTATGATAATTTTTAAAAAGTATCTTTTATATTTTTTTGACAACGAGCAGGTCATATAAAGAATTTTTCTACTTTTTATTCAAACCAACGTTTTTATTCCTTTTTTGGCATATGTATTTAGTACCTACAGTCTTCACCCGCATATAAGAGCCGGTTCTTCTATTCGGATTGTTCAAAATTTTTGGCATTTTTAAAGTTGGTCTACTTACCTCGAATAAAAGAGCCTTCAAATATAAGGGCCGGTTCTTATATTCGAATAAAATAACTATAGTTATATTCGGATATGTAAAAAAACACACACACTTTATAATCAAAACGAAAAAAGGCATTTATTATTATTCAACATACCTAATCATAACCAAAAACAAAACAAAATAAACTAATAATAATAATTTAATATAATGTACTATCAACTTTCATTTGTACATAAAGACAACTAACTTATAATTTATATTTAGTAATTACATAATTACTAAATCTTGTGTATTATATAAATAAAATTAAATTTTTATACCAAAATAGCCTTCAGCATTAATAATAGTTATTTCTTTTTTTGGAGATTCAACTGTGTGAAAAATTTCATCAATTTTAACGCATTCTTTGTCTAGATTAATCACTTTAATGTTCCAATTTTCCTTAATGGAAATTGCTTCTATTTCTATGCCAGATATACTACATTTACCTGCTCTAAGATAAGATTTTTCGTCATCATCCAAAAATTCACTTATCACCTCATTATTTTCTATAATACTTAGTAGAGTAGGAAGATAAGATTCTAGCCATTCAGAAAAAGTGCAACTATCTACGCAATTAACATGCATTATGCACCTAAGCAAACTTGTGGTCAAATCTGGAGGCCAGAACCATTCCGAACAATCTTCATCAAAATAGCATATGCCATTAATCAGCTCACGATAAGTTTCAACCCACTCTTCTCGATCAAATACTGGTACCAATATTTTTCTTAATGGATCATGTAATGTACTAATATTGAAATTATCTTTATGACCAATTCCACATAATATAAAAGATTTTTTTATATTTTCCGGAGTTTGGCTATTAATCCAATTCATAACCCATTGTGAGACAATAAGATAAGATGGTACTTTTGCGTTTCCTGTTTTTGTTTGCATTTCTTTATCTGCTATAGCCTTCGAAATATAAGTGTCATAAGATGTGCTATAAGATTCTTGGAAACTGCGATTACCAGAAACATCAAGCGGTTGAAGGAGCCCTGTAAGTGTTGGTGGGATCAAAATGATGAAAATATTGTATTTTTCAAGTCGCTTACTTTTTGCTAACGTAACATGAGGACCATAATGGTCTAACAGTAAAAGAGTTGGTTGATGATAAAAGGACGTTTCAGGGCGTTTGAACACAATATTTTCTATGTATTTATTAAGAATAGCCTCATTCCACATGCCTGTTTGGTTAACATCTACCAAGCAACCTTCCGCAACATTAGGGCAAATAAGCAGTGTGGTTTGTACATCTTACCTTCCATATTTATTGCAAAAGTAACAGTAAATTTCTTGTGTGACGAAGATGATTTACGCAATAACACATTCCGTATTCCTTTGGATGCAATTGTAAATTTTGCCTCCGATTCGAAATATCGGGGAACTTGATCCATATTAATTATATTCCGTGGTTGAATGTTATACTTCTGTATAATATCAAAAATTTGTGTATGAAAATCCTTTATAATATTTTCTACATTGTCGGGAAGAATTCTTGAAGTAGTTTGCCGTCTTGAAACGAGGTTATGTCGTTTCTTAAAACGTGTGCACCAACCTGCTGATGCTATGAAATTTTCATATATTATATCTCCAGAAGTTTCAAAAATTTCCTTACTAAACTGCAGAGCTTTCATTTTAATATATTTATCTTTAACTCGTAACCCTTTCTTGTTCCTATACAGTATCCAACCAATTAATTGGGTTTCCATTTCATCAAATTCACATTTTTTTCCTCCTCCTTCTAATCTCCTTGCTTTTTGTATTGAAATATCGAAATTTTTCACCATTTCTTTTAGTTGGTCCCGCTGTTGATACCAACGTTTGATATTTGCAACTGGAACACCTGTTTTATTAGCAATAGAAAAAAACCCATTGCCTTTTGAATTTGGTGAATACATTCTCAAAATGTCAAGCTTTTGTTTTATGGTATAGCATTTCCTAGAACCACTGGAAGAAATATTCATCCTGTTGGGGTTGAATTTGAAAATTATTAAATATTTGAATTTAAAAATTATTAAAATATAATTTTAATGCACATACATTAAAAAGGCAAATATTTTCAATGTGTTTCAGCTGCTCACCCACGCTTGCTGTTAAATTTTAAATTTGAATGTAGTGAGATTGACATTTAATATTGATCAATTATATCCCAGAAAAAATATCCGGAATATATTTGACATTTGACAGTAAAAAAATAAAATATATCCCAGTAAAAATAAAAAAATATATCCCGGCAAACATATGAAGTCATATTCGTATATGCAACAATAATTTTGCAACAAAATCCATAAATTTTTATCTTACACTCTAACCCCCGAATATAAGAACCGGTCCTTTTAAACGAATAGAAGTCCTTTTAAACGAATAGAAGAGCCAGTGGTTCTTCTATTTTAATAAGAGAACCGGTTCTTATATGCGGGTGAAGACTGTAGTGTTAAATGTATTAAAATGAGACGTTGTACAACTTGTTTGATCAGATAGAAACAGATTTACAGCAGTTTGAAGTATCAAAAAATGTCCAGGTATGTAAATTGGAGCGACGCATAAATAATTTAATTAGAAATTTCGCTTATAACTTTGATTGTGAGGCCTACTTTTATGCAATAAATATATAAATAAAGTAAATTTATGAACAAAAAGTTTATTACTTATAATTAATTTTACAAAGACATATAATTGTTGAATATGTATTTTTTATATCAATATTCATTAAATGAATATATTCGTTTTACTAATAAAACAAAAAATGTAAATATATATTTACAGAAAAATAACAATAATTTTTACTATATAATACTTATAGTTTAGGATAATATAAGTTCTCTAATCATTTTTAAAGTTATTTAACATAATATTTCACCACTGGTTTACGAACATTTTTTCGATTCTTTACAACTACTTGAAATAAAGCTTGTTTTTGTTCCTCGCTGTTTGTTATTCTATCATATCATAGCAATATCATTGATGACCTTGATTTTTGTTATGGCTGAGATTGCATTTTGAAATGATTTGTCCGTTTCCCAATAATTTAGGATCCGAATTTAAAAAAGAAAAATCTACGTTAAAACTAGTAAAAATATTACAAGAGTTACATGTAATTAAATCCCGTAACAATAATTTTGTAATTTGTTTTCTATTCAATGCCAGCTTGTTAGGTGGGTCAATTACGCCTTTTTTGGAAGAGTTTTTAATCATATACCGTTTTTCTACTACCGAAACTCTATCGTCCAAAAATGCTAATCCACTTAGTCAAAAGTTGCGTTTTGTAAAAAAATTGAAAAAATCGCAAAATCGCCTGTACATAATATAATGTCACTTATTTCTTTTGGTTGGCGCATGAAAACATATTGTTATAGTTTATAATTAATAAAAAAAATGTTTCCGACATACAGGGACACGAAAAGGTGCTGGTCCAAAAGTTAGCTCCAGTTAAGGTGCGAATTTTCGTGGAATTCCTCGAAAAAATATAAAAGGTCCTTTTTTAAAATTATCATAACTCTAAAACTAATTGATAAAATTAATTTTAAAAACACAGGTTTTGTAGCTCTTGGCAAAACCTATGAAATGAGGCTTTTTAAACTAAAAAATCTTAATTTCGTAAGTGTGGGACGTTATTTTTTAATATATTTTCATTTATTTAAATTTAATTTTAACATTAAAAGTTTGTTATGTGTTTCTAGCTTTTTATTTTAAAAATTCTAATGAAAATTTTTGACAAACCAAAACTTAAAACTATTTGATTATTTATAAAAATTATTGAAGTTATAATTCAAAGTAAAATTAATAAAGTGTTGATGCTACATCACCCCCCCTCCAATTAAATGAATTAATATTAGTTAAAATTAATGAAATCGAATTTATAGTTAATGTTGTAAGTAACTAATCTTTTGTTTATAGAAGTGTGAGGTGTTGTAGAATTGTTGTTTTGAAATTTGTTGTTGCTGCTGCTGTTTTGTTGTTGTTGTTGGCGAACTGTTAGAGAGAGAACTCTAGCAATTATACATGACCAAGTAAATGTTATATCAAAAACTTTACTTTAAATAAAATTACAATTTCTCTTTTTTGTTTCTTCTCTTTTCGCATCTCTGGCCAGAAATATTTTGATTGAATCAATTTTCTATTTGGTCTAGTTCCAGGGTGTGAAATTGAATGCAGCTTATCAAAAATTGTTTTTCTCATAGAAAGAGGTACGTATGGACGTGGAGAATGATACGACATATCACACCAAATTTTAAATTTTAAATTGTAGCATCAACACTTTATTAATTTTACTTTGAATTATAACTTCAATAATTTGTTTTTTTTTTAATAAAAGTCACGTCTTAAGCCGAGGTCTACATTGAATAATTTTGAGCCATAAGTCTTTATTGTAGTACCGTTAGCAGCTGCTAAAACTATGTCTGAGTTTCTTTCAAAATTATTAAATTTGGTGACAGGTACGACGGAAACGACGGCTCCTGTGTCTTAATTAAAAAATTAAGTTTATTTCTTTTGTCGAAAATGAAAAGACGACAGGTTGGGTTGAAATGCATTCTATTATGTGTCGTAGTCATAATAGATGTATTTAGTTTAAATTGCTATCATATCTTTTTGTAGCTCTAGTGTTTTTTAGAAAAATAACAAGGTTGAACGCATTTACGTGCTTTAATGGCAAATTTATCATGATACCAGCAAAAGTTTTTTTTTAAAATTAGTTTGAAAAGATTGTTTGTGGTATAATCTTGGATGGGATTTTAGTTCAGCCATTTCATCGGATAAATTATTTACTTTCTCAAACATTGTCGAGGTTAATTGAACCAGATTTTGTATGACATTTTCTGTGTTTTGGTGTGTTGACATGGCACATACTTCCGATTTATGAGACAGTTGGAATATTTTATCAGCCAATACTAACTGATCTTCAAAATTTTGAAAATTGGTTGCAGCTAAGTGAATTTGAAATTGTTGAGGTAGTTTTCTAATCCACAATTTTTGTAAAAATTCATGACTAATGATGGATAATGGTTCTGCGAGTATTTTTATATCACGATAAAATTCCGATGGCTTACGATCACCAAGTTCTACGTCACTCAAAATTTTTTCGAAACGTAAATCTTCGCTAAGCGAAAACCGTTGACATATATTTTTTTTTATGTTTGCGTAAAGATCAGTAGGTGGAGGAAATAATAATAATTTTGATACTACTTCTTGTTGAAGTGCAATTATCACATTTTGGTATTTGATAATATCATCTGTTATATTATTAAGAGAAAATTGCATTTCAATTTGTAAAAACCATGCTTCTGGGTTCTCAAAATAAATTGTGGTAATTTTATTAAAGTTTTTATGGGTGTAGAAGTCATTGGTATGTATGTTTGGTTAATGGTGTTAGTGTTAGTGGAAATTGAAGGATCAGTGTTGTCACTTGTAACATTTAAACTAGGATTAATTTCGCGACGAGGTGAACGAGAACGAGTGGTAGGCATTTTCAGATATTACAAATTAATTGGAAGGAAAGGACTTACAAATTTGATATTGCTTAGAAACAAAACTGTTATTAAATTATTAAAAGGTTAAAAGTGTTAAAAGAAATTTCAATTAAATAGTTGATAAATATTTTTGGAATGGATAAAAAAATGTTTGTGTTTTATATATGCATTTATATTTTACTTATAGAAAATATATTTTGAACTTGCGATTATACGTCTTTTGGATATTCTTCATCAACTTTGTGATAGTTCATCCGTGTACACATATGGATATGGAAATGCATTCGTTGATGATTTTTTTTGTTCGTAACTGGATTGAAGATGATAAATATGAGGATGAATTGATTGATGAATTGATTGTTGAATTTAGTTTATATTTTGCAGGATCGCCAATTTGTGGGACGTTATTTTTTAATATATTTTCATTTATTTAAATTTAATTTTAACATTAAAAGTTTGTTATGTGTTTCTAGCTTTTTATTTTAAAAATTCTAATGAAAATTTTTGACAAACCAAAACTTAAAACTATTTGATTATTTATAAAAATTATTGAAGTTATAATTCAAAGTAAAATTAATAAAGTGTTGATGCTACAGTAAGGAACACCATGCATTTGTTTGGTAAAAAAAGGCTAAATTTTCATATTTTCCTACGTTTTTCGTTATATAAGTAAGATAAACTAGTGATAACCCCCGAAAATCGGGTGTGTGTTCTGTACACACTAACCAGATCTGAATTTTAGAATTGGCTTTTGACAAACCCTTGCTGGCCTTCCCGGTACCGGTGGCTGTTTTCTACAAACATAAAATACATCGCGTTTTCATTGGAAATAAGAAATTTAATTTTGCTTTTTTTATTAAATATGAAAAGTTTGGAAATAATACATATGTGGTCTTAAAAAGTAAGGACTTTTCTTTAGTAAATGTGAAATTTTTTTGCAAAAAAAACGAATCCTTAAAAATGTTTCATCAACTTTTTCCTGCTACGCGTTTTGTTGACAGATATCTAGTCACGTTTGTTTAATTCAATTTCGAAAAAAAGATAACGTTCTTTATAATTCTAAACCCGTAATATATAACGGCAGCGGCTAACTAATTTGTATATGGGTCATTCCATCTGTAATGGGCCTATCATTACCCTCATGTTTTAAATAGGCTGAAACTTTTTTCAGTGATTGGTCTATCATGTAGAAGATATAAAAAAATCGATAAAATTTCTTTGACCAGTATTATTGCTTAAAAAAAAGTTTCAAATTGTGTTAAAAAAAACTCGTAAGTAAAACAAAAAAAATCATTGATGAATATAATCAAACCAACACAATCCAAATTAGCTTTTATATTATTTATAGGTAGTTGTGTACTAGTAGATGGTAAAAAAACTACAAATCTGATTAAATGAAGGCCTGAACGGTTTCTATGTGGTAAAAGATTAAAAAATTTACTTTTTCAAAAAACATCAATTTCCCAAATACTCTATCACCGATTTCACCCTTTATAGGCTCAAAATTTTTAAAATATACAGGAGTATCATCCCTGAAAATTTTATCCATGTTTTTTTACAATATTTGATTTTACAAGCATTTAAAGTTAAAATTTATGATTTCCAATGTAAATTGAAACATTGAGAATGAAAGCGAGAGAATAAAATTTGAAATAATTTCAGCCTTTTTAAGGTCACATTTTCATAACATTCAGGAGTACCAACTCTGAAAATTTCATTAATTTTTATTCACCTTATTTCATTTTACAAGCATCTAAAGTGAGTGAAATATTTATGAAAGAAATATAACGGAATATTTAAATTTTCTCGCTCTCATTCTCAATGTTTCAATTTACATTGCAAATCCTAAATCTTAAATTAAGACGCCTGTAAAATGAAATAAGGTGAACAAAACTGAATAAAATTTTCAGAGATGATACTCTTGAATGTTCTGAAAATTTTGAGTCTAAAAAGTCTGAAATCAATTCAAATTTTATTCTCTTGCTTTCATTCTCAATGTTTCAATTTACATTGCAAATAATAAATCTTAACTTTAAACGCTTGCAAGATCAAACAAGGTGAAAAAATATGGATAAATTTTTCAGGGATGGTACTCCTATATGTTCTGAAAATTTTGAGCCTATAAAGGGTGAAATCGGTAATGGAGTATTTGGGAAATTGATGTTTTTTGAAAAAGTAAATTTTTTTATCTTTTACCACATAGAAACCGTTCAGGCCTTAATTTGTTCAGATTTGTAGTTTTTTTACCATCTATTAGTACACATCTACCTATAAATAATATAAAAGCTAATTTGGATTTTGTTGGTTTGATTATATTCATCAATGATTTTTTTTGTTTTACTTACGAGTTTTTTTTTAACACAATTTGAAACTTTTTTTTTAAGCAATAACATTGGTCAAAAAAATTTTATCGATTTTTTTTATATCTTCTACATGATAGACCAATCACTGAAAAAAGTTTTAGCCTATTTAAAAAACATGAGGGTAATGATAGGCCCATTATAGATGGAATGACCCATATTTATTTTTCTCGGTTCTAAATTATTAGAATATGCATTTAACAAAAAAAAATAATTTTTCCTTGAGCCAGGTTGTTTTTTACCGAATTAAGATAAATATTTCACACAGCTTCCTCCTTCAAACACGGTCTTACAATTTTTGTGAGCCATTATATAGGAAAAATAAATTTTTACATAATTCCATGAGACAATTTTAATCTTCTTGTTGTTTTATAAATTTATAGTTTTATACTAAGCCTTTAAGAGTCCTAAACATATTACTATAAGGTGTTCGTTCTGAACATTTTATTTGGAATTTTCCTTGACTTGTCTCACTTGAGCCATGCCACGCCAGATTAATTTTACCTACAAACATCCACTCGAGGGATCTGAAAACATGCACTTAGAATTTTTTAAAAATTGGGTGGAATGTTCAAGAGTAGATATGAGAAGATTGGTTCCAAGGGTAAGGTCAAATTTAGTTTAAGCTTTAAACTAATGCCCCGCTCGCGAAAAGCGAGAGTATTTTACAATCACGTTTAAGTATTATGTAACGCAGTTTTTGAAGATTTTTGACCCCCATGTAACACGCCGTAACGTTTTTCTGAACCCCCCCTCCCCCCTTGATGTTACGTATCACCCAAGTGGATATATTTACCTAACAGCGAGTATTTTCTCTTCGCTATGGCAAGGCTTTGGTAGTTAACCAGTGCATTGCTTGAAAAAATTGATGAAAATAGGAAATCTTTCCACGCTTATATACCTCAGCTTTTGGTTAACCGATCTCGAAGCTGATCATTTTATGGAATTATTTATTGCTATAGCTAATCTAGATCCCGTTAACTTTTATCATTTTAATAAAACATTCTCATTGTTGTTATTCAATAGACATTCATAGTGAAGAAATCGTTTCATTATGCACACCTAATCACTCTCACTAAAGAAGTTTCACTTCAAAAACAATGTTACGCAACTCGTCGTTCGAGCCCACGCCCCCCGGTAATGCATCGTACCGTTTTCCAAGATCCCCAAATTGCATTACGTAACACTTGAACGCCCCCTTAGTTTTAATATTAAAAAAGCCAAAACTTTCCAATAATATTCATTACATTTAAAAAAAAAAATGCATCACTTCTTCCAAAAAATTTAATCCTAAATAAAAGTTTCCAAACAACAACATGTGTAACACGAAGTTGTTTTTCCCTTATTCTTTCTCATCAAATATCAAGCTCCACTTATATTACGCACACACACACTTATTCATTGCTATTGCTTTCATATTTTAGTAAAAACAACGCTTAATTGGAAAGCAATAACAATTAGACAGAGAGAGAGAGAGAGTAGTAGGTACGTAAATTTTTTTCTCCTCGCTATGGCAAGGCTTTTGCAGTTAATCAACTTGAAAGAGTTGAAAAAAAAAGGAAATCTTTCCACGCTTATATCTCAGCTTCTGGTCAACGGATTCTCGATCCAATAATTTTCCGCAACTCTGCGCGATGAGCACTTCAATTTGATATAGCATATATATTGCTGTAATTGTTGTAGATCTCGTCAACTAAGCCTTACCTTCGAGGAATAAATATATAGATAAATTTTTTTCGCCTACCGACAAATATTATCTTTAAAGATAATTAAAAAATAAAGATAATTATGTGTTTAATCGGGGGCTGACACAAAAGGTGAAACACTAAATTCTCAAATTGAATCAATGATTTTTTTTGTTTTACTTACGAGTTTTTTTTAACACAATTTGAAACTTTTTTTTAAGCAATAATACTGGTCAAAGAAATTTTATCGATTTTTTTATATCTTCTACATGATAGACCAATCACTGAAAAAAGTTTCAGCCTATTTAAAACATGAGGGTAATGATAGGCCCATTACAGATGGAATGACCCATATACAAATTAGTTAGCCGCTGCCGTTATATATTACGGGCTTAGAATTATAAAGAACGTTATCTTTTTTTCGAAATTGAATTAAACAAACGTGACTAGATATCTGTCAACAAAACGCGTAGCAGGAAAAAGTTGATGAAACATTTTTAAGGATTCGTTTTTTTTGCAAAAAAATTTCACATT